>CM040401.1:38599608-38936293 GCA_022702515.1 Ilyophis sp. 1 JC-2022 | reverse complement strand
CTGTTTGCTGAGCTGTTCTCTCTTTGACTGAACCCACAAAAATGAACACAGTAAATTATGCAGTGCATTTGAAAGATGAAGGTCACTTCTGTTTAGTTTAGTGGCTATTTATTTCTTTAAAGGCGGATTTGAGGTGAGATGTGCTTCTCTGTCTAGGAATCTCATCGAAATGGAGATGTGAGTGGCTCCTGTCTCATTACCGGCCCTTGTAGTAGGCACACACACGGGCGTCAACTAATTCCCCTCTGTGTGAGTCTGCAAATCAGCCAGAGAAATGCTCAAGTAAGAATTACGATGTGTGTTTGGATTCAAGGACAGGAGTATTGATCTGTGAGATGGACTATAGATCTGAATCATTATACGTCCTTAACTTTTGATTCACAAATTGCATTCAGAGCGTGAAGTTAGCACACTGTTTTTGTTGAAAACGAAAAAACATAATTACAATTGAATATACTTGCAAAGAGTAGAGGACAAATGTTAAACTGACTTTCAGGCCGGTATAATGAAAAAAGTATACATATTTTATAGTTTGGTGAAATGCATGCCACAATTTCAAAACTGGATTATAGTAACATCTGAGGGCCATCTTTGTAGCCGTGATGAAAAAAGTTTTAAAAAACTGTTGTTTCTATACAGAAGTGATCTAGCAGTCATGTATTATAGGGGCTGTTTAGAAAATTAAACCAGATTATTTTTTTTGAAAAAACATCAAACTCAGGATACACTGCAACCCTTCAGTAAAATGTATTTAGTTACCCCTCACTAAATGTTTCAAGAATTAGTGTATGGTTTCAAGCCATTGGGTATATACTTTCAGGAATGGAATGGAATGGAAAGTGTATAGGATGTGCATTCAGATATTGTTTATATATTTTTGGAAAACTGATATATAGACTGAACTATATACAGTGCCCTCTACAATTAATTGCACATTCCCTGGTAAAGATGAATAAAAAGGGTTATAGTTTAAAAAATCACTTTTATGCATGAATTTAGCTTAATCTCACACTGAAAATAATGAGAAAAATCCATACCTTTAATTGAAGTAATGTATTCTTGAAAAAGAAAAAAAATCCCTCATCAAAAAAATTTTATTTTAACAAAACCACAATTTTTGGCACCCCTCGAAATTCTTATGAATAAAATGAACTCAAGCATACTTTTTCTTTCAGAGTGTTTAGAAACTTTTAAGCAGTAATCCTGATTTACCTGTTTCATGGGCATAAAATATGTTGATACAGGGCCAATTTTCCCGATTCATACAGGTAAAATCAACATGGGAAAGCTAAGAGAAAACACAAATAAATGGGGGAAACGTGTGTTGAGCTTCATAAGTCGGGGAATGGTTATTAAAAAATAGCTTACTCAACCTGAAAATGCCCATAATACTACCATTAGGGCAATAATTACAAAAGCTTCAAAGCAATGGAACTGTTACAAAAACTTGCCTGAAGAGATACGCAATTTTACTTTGGCCCCACGGCACATTGCGGAGAATGGGGTAAGAGAGGGCAAAAAAAATCCCCAAGGATCATGTTGGGGAGAATTTACAGAGGAAAGTAGCTTCTTGGGGTCATCAAGTCTCAAAAACTATCATTAGACGTCACCTTCTTGCCAATCAAAAAAAAAAAAAAAATTTTTTTTTTGTAAGGGCATGGCCAGAAAAACGCCTGTCATTTCACCAAAAATGTAAATAGTGCTGGGGAGTTTGCTAAACCGCTTACTGAAACTTTGACTGAAAAACTGTGTTCTATGGTCAGATGAAAATAAATTGAGCTTTTCGGCAACCAAAATCAAGGCGGGTTTGCATCCAAAAGAAGGAGGCGCTATAATAATAAGCTGATCTCCACTGTTAAGTAAGGTCGAGGTTCCGTGATGTTGTGCAGCAGTTTTTTCTCCAAAGGCCCTGGGAACCTTGTTAGGGTACATGGCATCAAGACATACAAGGAAATTGTTTATCTGTAAATTGCTGCCTCTGCCAGGAAACTAAAACTGGTTGTTTCGTTGGATCTTCCAGCAGGACATGATCCAAAAAACATACGTCCAAATCAACACAAAAATGGTTAACTGAACACAAAAATCAAGCTTCTGCCATGGCCATCTCCAGTCTCCTGGACCCTAAACATTAAAACACTGTGAAGCTGCGCTGAAGAGGAGAGTGCACAAGAGAGGGACCTAGGACTCTGGATGAATCTTGGAGAGATTCTGTAAAAAGAATGGTCCTCAGATTCCCTTTGCCCCTTGCTGTATTCTCCAAAAATTATATAGATGTTATGGGAGAAGTCTCAGTGCGGTGCTTTATTGAGCAACAGGTTGTACAAAGTATTAAATGACAGGGGTGCAAATAATTGTGGCCACACGTGGTTTAGTTAAAAATAATAATTTCTTGGTGAGAAATTCACTTCAATTAATAAGGTTGGATTAGTTTCTTAATTTTTTTATGTGAGATTAGAAAGCTAATTCTAACAAAGGAATTAGTTTTTTATTAACCCTTTTTACTCTTCTTTACCAGGGGTGCCCAATAATTGTGGAGGGCACTGTCGTTTTCTGAAATAGGTATAAAGTTTCAGCAAAAGAATATATGCAAAAAAGAATTAGGTTAATACTGTTTCAAGGAATGGAGTATAATTTTAACGATTTAGGCATCAGTGAGGGCTTCTGGAGCTTACTGTTTCTGTATCACCACTGCCATGTTTTCAAGGATATGTTTTCAGATGGTTGTCCTTTTTCTCTCATGATTCTCTTTCTTTTTTCACCATTTAATCTCCAGTCGTATAGTTCACAATGCACATTAACCTTCTGACACTGCTACCGTGTCAGGGACTATGAGAGTTGCCATTGTGCAATATGGTTATGTACAAGCACTTACTGTAAATATGGCATAACTATATGAGATTAAGGGCTGTCTTATACTTCTGCCGTCATACACCTAAAAAATTGGGTCCTGCGTAGGTGTTGAGCGGCATGTGTTTTTTTGGAAGGCCGCAGACCACGTCCGCAAGATGTCGCCACCCCAAGAATTTACAAATCCCATAGTTTGCAAACAAGTGCCTGAGTACAAGATGCAGATGATGACTGGTGGACTGGTGATGTGAGGTGGGATTTCCGCCAAAGGTCACTCATTTATGGTTGACTTTCTGTAGCCAATTTTAAACAACCAATATGGAGCAGTTTTCATGAAAGCAAGCTGAAGAAATTTGAAGATACAGGAACTTCTAGGATCCGTCAAGAAATTAATTTTACAAAACTTTGTTACATAAATGTATTGGTGGTAATTTACAAGACTTTGTTCAACATGTCGCCATCTAATGGCCGGAAATCTAGGTTGCGTGGCCTGCACAAACCTGTGAAACGTGCTGCACGAGTAGAAATGCTTGGCCGTTTAGCGAGTGCCACACACACAAAAATCACGCAAATTATTGCAGAGGAATAAAACAGCCTTAAGTCATATTTTGTTATGACAGGGCGCTCCACAGTTTTCAACCCCAGATCCAGGCTATGCTTTATTGTGGCTGTTACACATTTTTTTATTTTTTTATTTTATTTTTTTTTATTTTATGTTTTGCAGCGTAACATTATTTTACCCCAAATGGAAAACAGGGGATGCCAATTTATATAGCCAAGATGTGACAGCTGATTCACAGAATGCTGTTTATTGCTCTGTGACTTTCTGAAAATGTTTTCGGTGCCATATCGGGCGTAGTCCAGAATGCGGCCTCTACCAAAAAGTCATTTTCAAACACATCTGAGGGGAAATTACCAATTACAAATCTCAGACTTGAGATTCACCACAAAAGATGTATTCTTATGGGATAATAGAATAAATAAAACAGGAAGAAAAAAAGAAGAACAAAAGAGCGGTGGGAAAAAAATGAAAGAGGATCAAAAACAATCTATCCCACTGAAAAGTTGTTTTCTGAAAGATTGCGACAGAATGGTACTGGAGCTGAACGCAGAACGAATAACTGATCATTTAACAGGTAAGCTGACTGGTGAATAAATAATTGAGGTGTTTCATATTCTTGTATCTGCAGACACAATCATGCTATTGGTATCAGCTATTGATTCATCATCAGGCATTTTTAAATTGATTCAGCCACTGCATAGCAGCCGTATTCTCTGCAACTCTCTCCTGATCATTTTGAGTCTGTATCATCACGCACAGCACGTACCTTTTCACAGGTTATACCTGGTCACAACTTACTTTTTAACACACATTTGAATCCCTGTTTTTTTTTGCTTT
This sequence comes from Ilyophis sp. 1 JC-2022, assembly GCA_022702515.1. NCBI lineage: Eukaryota > Metazoa > Chordata > Actinopteri > Anguilliformes > Synaphobranchidae > Ilyophis > Ilyophis sp. 1 JC-2022. The sequence continues at coordinate 38,932,047 of CM040401.1, read as the reverse complement.
TTTCTCCCAATGTTCCGTAATGTTCGGCCCACGTATAGTCAGGGCGACACCCCATGCTTCCTCCTGAAGGGTTAATCTTAGCTTTCACTTCTTTTCACTCTGCGGGCTACCGCTTGATCTCCATGCAAGTCAACGTAATTTAATGTGCAGCTCGGCACAAACAGAAGGTAGGAGCCAGTGGAGGTGACCGCTGTGTAACCGGATGGACTGGAAAACCTTCCTCCCTGGATGATGCTGCAGCCAATCATGAGCTGCCTTGGGGGGCACTGGCTTCTGGTCAGTTTCAAAACCGGGACCACAGAGGTGCATCCCACATACAGAATCAGTGTTTCCTCAGGAAGGATCCACCCATGGCTGGCTCATTCAGGCCATAACCACAGGCAAGTCCACACGGATAAACAATGGTTAACCCAATTTTTTTTGATATAAATAATGAAGAACAATGCGGATTACGAGGTATGTGTGGGTGTTTGGGGGGGGGGGGTTGGGTGTGTTGTTGGGTGCAATGGCTTTGGAGTGACCAGGTGTTGTATGGTGCCAGAACGAAAAGGAAAACCTATAACCAAAAGTGCATTCCAGGGAGTGGAGAGAGCCAGCACTTGGGGAAGTCAGGCCTTTATAGGCTTCCCCACAGGGAAAGTGAAAACTCTTCAATTTGGGTGGGGCAGGGAAGCTGAGATAGAGAGAGTGAGGAGACACACAGACAGACAGATGATGCGAGAGATAAACTGCACCAGGATTCATTTTTCACCTGTATTTTATCTAAATGTAAAGGCCTGTCCTGAGTCAGAACTTAACATTGCTCTGAGAAAAATTTAGATAAGTTGATTAGGACTAACTGATCGCTATGGCCTTGTGGTAATGCTAAAATGGGTTCCTGGTGCTCTGTGGACAGTGAGCAGAAAGGGTTCCTGTTCTCAGTCCTTTGATTGTTTCAGGTTTTCAACTTTCTCAGATTCCTGAATCAAAGATCACTCTTCTAAAACATTGAACGCTATTTCCGAGGCTTTCAAAAATGTTTTAGTTTCACTTCTTAATCATCTTGGCTTTCTCCATCTACCAATACCTGGAAGAAACAGGAATCACTAAATCACACACTCCCTTGGACTCATTCAGTCGCGTATAGACTGGACTGGTGGCTGGTGCCTTTAAAGATTTTTTTTTTTTTTTTTTTTTTTTTTGCTGTACGCTTATTATTTCAGTACAGAAAAGAACTCATGCATAGCTTTGCAGGCTTGTCTTTGTTTTCTTGCAATCGTGTTGTGCACTGGAAAAATAACTTTAAGAAAAAATAACTGGCATGATCACAATAGTTACACACAGCGATCCTTGAGCTGGTTCTGTTGGATCCTTGCAAGAGATTTGGAGCTTCACAGAGATCTCCTGAACATGGTTTTAGTGGTAGTGATTCACCAGTGCTGTCACAGTGATGGCTTTAAAAAAAGGTCACTCACAACCAGAGGGATAGTGCTGCTTATGGTTCAAAATACAGAAACAATGCTGCAGGAGGAAGTCAATGCATTTTAAAGGTCATCCACTGCCCCCTGCTCTGTTAACAGACCTGGCCCATGTAGATGGTATCGCTTGTGGATGTGCAATACAAACAAGGTAAAAGCAAATGGGGGGGGGCCCCTTTCTAAGGCTAAGGAAGCATGGGTTATGCTTACCAAAAGGCCTGTAGCCCTCCTGGACATGATATTTACAGACATACTCCCAGGACTTTTGGGAAGAACTAATTAATAACCTGTAATAGCATAATGCCGACACAAATAACCTACAACCGATAACAACTGCTACCAAGAAAAAACAACAACACCACTTGCAAGTCTCATAAAATGAAAACATTACAAAACTTAAATTAATTTCATATGAGAATGTAGTTTGTCTATATTAAAAAAAATAGTTAAAGGAAGCACAAGGTAAACTAAACCTAGGGACGATTAATTCCAAATTAAGAAGGGAATTCGGATATACACATACTTCACGTTGGGCGCCAAATTATTATTTTTTTAAAAACCTGGGGTTGTTTCATATTAATAATAAAACGGTTATTAATTTGATCCCCTGTAGGAGACTGATCCTGGTCATCATCTCCAAGAACCATGTATTCTATGCGGAAACGTACACTACCAATTATATTCATATAACAAAAATTAATTCAAATTACTTTTTGAAAATTATTTTCACTGTGACATGTTTTTGTCCTCCAAGAACTTGCATTATGTAAAACAACAAAAAACAATAATTAAATAGGTGTAATAGCCAGTATGCATAGGATGATTACTGACTCTCTGAACTAATCGTTTAGCACTGTAAGGAATTACACCCCTTCGCACAGCTGCCAAATTTGGTCAATTCTCCACCTATTTAGGGGGTGTTCTATTTAAGGCTTTTTAACTCCAGGTGGTGAGCTCACAAAGACTTGGAACATGGCTTAAATTAAACAAGACCATTCGTACCATTCTACAATATTAGAGTTTTTTTTTATTGTTGAGTACAGACGTCAGGAACGTGATGGCAGGTAAAGGATATGCGACCAATATTAAAAAATGATTACTTTCCAATATTTTTTGATTCCCGAAAATGGGGGGGACTATGTACGAAGGGGGTTCTATAATTTCTAAAACAGTTCATACGATTATGGATAAAAATACCCTAAATTAAATTGACTGTCCTGCAATACAAGCTACATTGTGCTAATGTGCTAAAGTACAGAACCACAAATAACAAAAAATGGGTCACTGTATCACTGAATTAGGGTGTTCACTGGAATGTGAAACAGGTGAAACTATACATTTCCTGATCATAAACTCCGGGTGTCCACAAGTGGCAAAATACTTAGGGTGATATGAAGAATACTAAGATCAATGATGCCAAAATTTAGGCAGTGTACCTGCTGTCTGTTTAGATTCTCCAAAAGGGCAGAATTGTGCCTGCTGTAAATCATTAAAGTAAAATATATTTAATTACAAATTAACTTTTTAGGCTCATAAAACGCATGAATTTTCATAGTGGGGATTACCATCTATGGGTATTTTGTGAACTGGCGTCTAAACACCTATCCAAACCTGTCATACAATGAATGAAATATTTCGTGTATGGACAGGTTTTGGATAGGTTGTTTAGACCAGTGCACAAAAATACCCATAGATGGTAATCCCCACTTGAAAATTATGCGTTTTATGAGCCTAAATAAGTTTACATTTGTAGTTATAATATATTATTATTTTATGATTGTACAGCAGTTGCACAATTCAGCCATTTTGGAGATTTCTAACAGACAGCAGGGTACACTGCCTACTATTTTGCATCATTGATCTGTAGTTAGTTCTGTCATATCACCTAAGATTTTGCACACTTGTGGAACACCGAGTTTATGATTCAGGGAAAATGTATAGTTTCACTGTGTTACACATCCAGTGAGCACCATAATTCATTGGGACAGTGACCCATTTTTTGTTATTTTGGTTCTGTACTTTAGCACTTTAGCACAATGAGCTTGAATTGCAGGACAGTCAGATTTAATTTGAGGGTATTTTTATCCATATCGGATGAACTGTTTAGAAATTATAGAACCTTTCGTACATAGTCCCCCCCATTTTCGGGAATCAAAAAATATTGGAAAGTAATCATTTTTAATATTTGGTCGCATATCCTTTACATGCCATCACTTCCTGATGTCTGTGACTCAACAATATAAAAAAAACTCTAATATTGTGAATGGTACAATGGTCTTGTTTAATTTAAGCCATTGTTCCAAGTCTTTGTGATGCTCACACCTGGAGTTATAAAGCCTTAAATAGAACACCCCCTAAATAGGTGAGAATTGACCAAATTTGGCAGCTGTGCGAAGGGGTTAATTCATTAACAGTGCTAAACAGATTAGTTCAGAGAGTCAGTAATCACCTATGCATACTGCTATTTCACCTATTTAATTATTGTTTTTGTTTTTTTACATAATGCAAGTGTCTTGGAGGACAAAAAACATGTCACAGTGAAAATATTTTCAAAAATAATATTGAATTAATTTTGTTATTGAATATAATTGGTAGTGTACGTTTCGCATAGAATACATGGTTCTTGAGATGATGACCAGAGAGGTCATGTCTCCTACAGGGGATACAAATTTAATTACCGGGTTTTATTATTATTATGAAACAACCCAGGTTTTTAAAAAAATAATAATTTGGCGCCCAACGTGAGTATGTGTATATCCAATTCCCTTCTTAATTTGGAATTAATCGTCCTAGGGTTAGTTTACCTTGTGCTTCCTTTTTACTATTTTTTTTAATATAGACAAACTACATTCCATATGAAATTAATTTATAGTTTGTAATGTTTTCATTTTTGAGACTGCAAGTGGTGTTGTTGTTTTTTTTGGTAGCAGTTGTTATCGGTTGTAGGTTATTGTGCGGCATTATGCTATTCAGGTTATTATTAGTTCCAAAAGTCCTGGGAGTATGTCTGGTAATATCATGTCCAGGAGGGCTACAGGCCTTTTGGTAAGATACCATGCTTCCTTAGCCTTAGAAAGGGGCCCATTTGCTTTTACCTTGTTTGTATTGCACATCCACAAGCATACCATCTACATGGGCCAGGTCTGTTAACAGAGCAGGGGGCAGTGGATGACCTTTAAAATGCATTGACTTCCTCCTGCAGCATGTTTCTGTATTTGAACCAGAAGCAGCACTATCCTCTGGTTGTGAGTGACCTTTTTTAAAGCCATCACTGTGACAGCACTGGTGAATCCACTACCACTAAAACCATGTTCAGGGATCTCTGTGAAGCTTCTCTTGCAAGGATCCAACAGAACCGCTCAAGGATCGCTGTGTGAACTATTGTGATCATGCCAGTTATTTTTCTTAAAGTTATTTTCTGTGCACAACACATTGCAAGAAAACAAAGACAAGCCTGCAAAGCTATGCATGAGTTCTTTTCTGTACTGAAATAATAAGGTACAGCAAAAAAAAAAAAAAAAAAAAAAACTTTAAAGGCACCAGCCACCAGTCCAGTCTATACGCGACTGAATGAGTCAGGGAGTGTGTGATTTAGTGATCCTGTTTCTTCCAGGTATTGGTGATGGAGAAAGCCAAGATGATTAAGAAGTGAAACTAAAACATTTTTGAAAGCCTCGGAAATAGCGTTCAATGTTTAGAAGAGTGATCTTTGATTCAGGAATCTGAGAAAGTTGAAAACCTGAAACAATCAAAGGACTGAGAACAGGAACCCTTTCTGCTCACTGTCACAGAGCACCAGGAACCCATTTTAGCATTACCACAGGCCATAGCGACAGTTAGTCCTAATCAACTTATCTAAATTTTCTCAGAGCATGTTAAGTTCTGATCAGGACAGGCCTTTACATTTAGATAAAATACAGGTGAAAAATGAATCCTGGTGCAGTTTATCTCTCCTCATCTGTCTGTCTGTGTGTCTCTCACTCTCTCTATCTCAGCTTCCCTGCCCCACCCAAATTGAAGAGTTTTCACTCCTGTGGGGAAGCCTATAAAGGCCTGACTTCCCCAGAGTGTGGCTCTCTCCACTCCCTGGAATGCACTTTTGGTTATAGGTTTTCCTTTTCGTTCTGGCACCATACAACACCTGGTCACTCCAAGCCATTGCACCCAACACACACCCAACACCCACACATACCTCGTATCCGCATTGTTCTTCATTATTTATATCAAAATTGGGTTAACCATTGTTTATCGTGTGGACTTGCCCTGTGGTTATGGCCTGAATGAGCCAGCCATGGGTGGACCTTCCTGAGGAAACACTGATTCTGTATGTGGATGCACTCTGTGGTCCGGTTTTGAAACTGACAGAAGCCAGTGCCCCCCAAGGCAGCTCATGATTGGCTGCAGCATCATCCAGGGAGGAAGGTTTCCAGTCATCCGGTTACACAGCGGTCACCTCCACTGGCTCCTACCTTCTGTTTGTGCCAGCTGCACATTAAATTACGTTGACTGCATGGATCAAGCGGTAGCCCGCAGAGTGAAAAGAAGTGAAAGCTAAGATACCCTTCAGAGGAAGCAGGGGTGTCGCCCTGACTATACGTGGGAAACCGAACATTACGGAACATTGGGAGAAAAAGAAAAAAAACAGGATTCAAATTGTGTTAAAAAGTAGAGTTGTGACCAGGTATAACCTGTGCAAAGGTACGTGCTGTGCGTGATGATACAGACTCAAAATGATCAGGAAGAGAGTTGCAGAGAATACGCTGCTATGCAGTGGCTGAATCAATTTAAAAATGCCTGATGATGAATCAATAGCTGATACCAATAGCATGATTGTGTCTGCAGATACAAGAATATGAAACACCTCAATTATTTATTCACCAGTCAGCTTACCTGTAATCAGTTATTCGTTCTGCGTTCAGCTCCAGTACCATTCTGTCGCAATCTTCAGAAACAACTTTTCAAGGGAAGATTGTTTTGATCCTCTTTCATTTTTTCCCACCGCTCTTTTGTTCTTCTTTTTTCTTCCTGTTTTATTTATTTATTATCCATAGAATACATCTTTGTGGTGAATCTCAAGTCTGAGATTGTATTGGTAATTTCCCCTCAGATGTGTTTGAAATGACTTTTTGGTAGAGGCCGCATTCTGGACTACGCCCGATATGGCCACCGAAAACATTTCAGAAAGTCACAGAGCAATAACAGCATTCTGTGAATCAGCTGTCACATCTTGGCTATATAAATTGGCATCCCCTGTTTTCCATTTGGGGTAAAATAATGTTACGCTGAAAAAAATGTGTAACGCCACAATAAAGCATAGCCGGATCTGGGGTTGAAAACTGGAGCGCCCTGTCATAACAAAATATGACTTAAGGCTGTTTTATTCCTCTGCATAATTTGCGTGATTTTTGTGTGTGTGGCACTCGCTACGGGCCAAGCATTTCTACTCGTGCAGCACGTTTCACAGGTTGTGCAGGCCACGCAACTAGATTTCCGGCCATTAGATGGCGACATGTTGAACAAAGTCTGTAAATTACACATACATTTATGTAACAAAGTTTGTAAATTATTTTCTTGACGGATCTAGAAGTTCCTGTATCTTCAAAGTTCTTCAGCTTGCCTTTCATGAAACTGCTCCATATTGGTTGTTTAAAATTGGCTACAGAAAGTCAACCATATGAGTGACCTTTGGCGGAAATCCCACCTCACATCACCAGTCCACCAGTCATCATCTGCATCTTGTACTCAGGCACTTGTTGCAAACTATGGGATTTTAAATTCTTGGGGTGCGACATCTATGCGGACGTGGTCTGCGGCCTTCACACATGCCGCTCAACACCTACGCAGACCCAATTTTTAGTGTATGACGCAGAAGTATAAGACAGCCCTTAATCTCATATAGTTATGCCATATTACAGTAAGGCTTGTACATAACATATTGCACAATGGCAACTCTCATAGTCCCTGACACGGTAGCAGTGTCAGAGGTTAATGTGATGTGAACTATACGACTGGAGATTAATGGTTGAAAAAAGAAAGAGAACATGAGAGAAAAGGACACCATCTGAAACATATCCTTGAAAACATGGCAGTGGTGATACAGGAAACAGTAGCCCAGAAGGCCCTCTACTGATGCCTAAATCGTTAAAATTATACCCATTCTTGAAACAGTATACCTATTCTTTTTTGCATATATTCTTTGCTGAAACTTTATACCTATTTCAGAAACGACAGTGCCCTCCACAATTATTGGCACCCCTGGTAAAGAAGAGTAAAAAGGGTTATAAAAAACTAATCCTTTGTTGAATTAGCTTAATCTCACTAAAAAAATTAGAAAAATCCAACCTTTAATTGAAGTGAATTTCTCACCAAGAAATTATTATTTTTAACAAAACCACGTGTGCCACAATTATTTGCACCCCTGCATTTAATACTTTGTACAACCTTTGCCAATAAAGCAGCACTGAGACTTCTCCCATAACATCTAATAAGTTTGGAGAATACAGAGCAAGGAATCTGAGACCATTCTTTTTTACAGAATCTCTCCAGATCATCCAGAGTCCTAGGTCCTCTCTTGTGCACTCTCCTCTTCAGCTCAGCTCACAGGTTTTTAATGGGGTTTAGGTCAGGAGACTGAGATGGCCATGGCAGAAGCTTGATTTTGTGTTCAGTTAACCATTTTTTGTGTTGATTTGGACGTATGTTTTGGATCATTGTCCTGCTGGAAGATCCAACGACAACCCAGTTTTAGTTTCCTGGCAGAGGCAGCCAGATTCAGATAAACAATTTCCTGGTATTTCTTGATGCCATGTACCCTAACAAGGTTCCCAGGGCCTTTGGAGAAAAAACTGCTGCACAACATCACGGAACCTCGACCTTACTTAACAGTGGGGATCAGCTTATTTATTATAGCCATCCTTCTTTTGATGCCAAACCCGCCTTGAGTGTTGGTTGCCGAAAAGCTCAATTTTAGTTTCATCTGACCATAGAACACAGTTTCAGTCAAAGTTTCAGTAGCGTTTAGCAAACTCCAGGCACTTACATTTTTGGTGAAATGACAGGCTTTTTTCTGGCATGCCTTTCAAATAATTTGTTGGCATAGAGGTGACGTCTAATGATAGTTTTGGAGACTTGATGACCCCAAGATGCTACTTTCCTCTGTAATTCTCCAACAGTGATCCTTGGGGATTTTTTGCCTCTCTTACCATTCTCCTCAATGTGCGTGGGGGCAAAATAAAATTGCGTTCTCTTCCAGGCAAGTTTGTAACAGTTCCAGTTGCTTTGAGCTTTGTAAGTATTGCCCTAATGGTAGATATGGGCATTTTCAGGTGAGTAGCTATTTTTTAATAACCATTCCCCGACTTATGAAGCTCAACACACTTTTCCCTCATTTGATTTGTGTGTTCTCTTATCTTTCCCATGTTGATGTACTGTATGAATAAGGGAATATGGCCTCTGTATCACATATTTATGCCCCAGTGAAACAGGAAATCAGGGATTACTGCTTTAAAGTTTCTAAACACTCTGAAAAAAGTATGCTTGAGTTACATTTTATTCATAAGAATTTCGAGGGGTGCCAATAATTGTGGTTTTGTTAAAAATAATAATTTTTTGATGAGGGATTTTTTTTCTTTCTCAGAATACATTACTTCAATTAAAGGTTGGATTTTTCTCATTTTTTCAGTGTGAGATTAAGCTAATTCAGCAAAAAGTGATTTTTTAATAACCCTTTTTATTCATCTTTACCAGGGATGGCAATAATTGTAGAGGGCACTGTATATAGTTCAGCTATATATCAGTTTTCAAAAATATATAACAATATCTGAAAGCACATCCTAACACTTTCCATTCCATTCCATTCCTGAAAGTATATACCCATTGCTGAAACCATACACTAATTCTTGAAACAATTTAGGAGGGGTATATATACATTTCTGAAGGGTTGCTGTGTATCCTGGTTTTTGTTGTTTTCAAAAAAATATTCTGGTTTAATTTTCTAAACAGCCATATACATGACTGCTAGATCACTTCTGTATGAAACAACAGTAAAACTTTTTTCATCAAGGATACAAAGATGGGGCCCCTGATGTACTATATCCATTTTTGAAATTGTGCAGGCATTTCCAAAACTATTAAATATGTATACTTTTTTCATTATACAGGCCTGAAGTCAGTTAACATTTGTCTCTAACTTTGCAAGTATATTCAATTGTAATTATGTTTTTCTTTTTACAAAAACAGTGTGCTAACTTCACGCTCTGATGCATTTGTGAATCAAAAGTTAAGGACGTATATGGATTCAGTCTATAGTCCATCTCACAATCAATACTCCTGTCCTTGACTCCAAACACACAGCGGTAATTCTTCTTGAGCATTTCTCTGGCTGTATTTGCAGACTCACACAGAGGGGAATTGTTGACGCCCGTGTGTGTGCTACAACAGGGCCGGTAATGAGACAGGAGCACTCACATCTCATTTCGATGAGATTACAGACAGAGAAGCACATCTCACCTCAAATCCGCCTTTAAAAAATAAATAGCACTAAAAAAACAGAAGTGACCTTCATCTTCAAATGCACTGCATAATTTACTGATTCATTTTTGTGGGTTCTCAAAGAGAGAACAGCTCAGCAAACAGTTATTGGTAGAATACAGCGTGACCTGTTGGCACGTCCTCCTGAATGATAATGAATAAAACACTGATTTTTTTTATTTTATTTCATACTTCCTGTCAAATTTTTATGATTCTAATAACACTTATACACTACAAATACACTGCCTGGCCAAAAACAAAGTCACAGTTGCACCCGTTATGCATAGTGCCCACTCTGGAGGCAGTGTTATGATCTGGGGTTGCTTCAATTGGTCAGGTCTAGACTCAGCAACGTTGTGCAGCAATAAAATGAAGTCAGCCGAGTACCTGAATATACGGAATGACCAGGTTATCCCATCAATGGGCATATTCCAGGACGACAATGGCAAAATTAATCGGGCTCAAATTGTGAAAGAGTGGTTCAGGGAGCAGGGGAATCATTTTCACACATGAATTGGCCACCAGAGTCCTGACCTTAACCCCATTGAAAGTATTTGGAATGTACTGGAGAAGACTTTATGGAGTGGTTTGACTCTCCCGTCGTCAATACAAGATCTCGGCCAAAACTTAACACAACTCTGGACGGAAATAAATGTTGTGATAATGCATAAGGTTGTCGAAACAATGCCACGACGAATGCGCGCCGTAATCAAAGCTAAAGTCCAACTAAATATTAGAGCGTGCAACTTTTGTTTTTGTCCAGGCAGTGTAGTACTATCAAGACATGTTCTTTTCAGAGTGTAACAGGTCTACATTGAATAATAATAATAATAATAATAATATGTAATATTATTTATCAGGGGTGATACAGAAAACAAGATTACAAAATAGGGTTGTGAGTGGTATACATTAATTGGTGCCAAACCGGTGCCGAAATGTTTAATGAACATAAAAAACGGAAGGAAACCAAGATTTTGTGCTTCAACAGCAGTGGCCCTCCTTGAGCTGTGGCTAAAGGCCCTGTCACACTATTGCGTATGAGAGAAACGTATGAGTTGCGGATGTAAATTCATGAAATTATTTTCATACGCGCAAAAAGCCGTTGAAAATAAAGAATTTTTCGGATACTTACCGTATTGAACCTATGAGTAGCGTATGAGTAGCGTATCGCCAGCGTATGGCTAGCGTAATGTACGTATGGCTAGCGTATGAGTAGAGTATGAACTGCGCGTGTCCAGCGTACCGCTATCACGTGACAAAGTGCCAATATAACCATCGGCCTTTCCACATTCTCGGTTCTCAGGATGGGGAACGCAACACACCACCACAACCGGAAAGAAGTATTGACTCTTTAATGACTGTAGGCTATTACTCAGAGGGTATGCAACATGGTTGAAAAGGACATGATGACGGTGAGGGATTTCGAGAGCTAATAAAACAGGCTGGGCACACGACTCACTCCAGACCACGTAGATATGCTTAAATGGTCTTGAATAAAAATAAGTAGGTCTATCTAGTATGCATATGAGGAGCCTATTCAAAACATAATAGCCTATGTTTTAAGTTGACTGTTCTATGCTAGGTCTACTAGTTTAACTGTCGCCTTTCAATTTCAAGAGCGATTATGTTCATGCTGCAAGTGCCTAGCGGAGCAACGGTTTCGCTTGCTACAGATGAGACCGAGCGCAATTTCTTTTCTGTTAAAGTAGCCTATACACGCCTTCCTATTCTATTTTTGTTATGCTACAATAATGCCTGTTTCTCAAATGTTACAATAAATCTTTGATTGAGGAATATAACATGCATTTTGTATTCTGTCTATCATAAGCTATATTTAGCTTTTATGTTATCAATTAATCGACGATTTTTTGTTAAGGTTAACAACTATCGATTAAGGAAATTCCTTAATATTTGCATCCCTACAATGTACCATTATTACCATTATTATCATGTGGCATTATTAATGATCAGTTGATCATATGAATAAACGTTTTTTAAACTTACTTCTGGTGTTTTTCATACTTTTATAATACATCAAATGATGTGTAATTTATAAGTACCCCTGACCCATAGAACAATAAACTGCATTTTACACTTGACTTTAAACTATACAATTGTTCTAAATCATCCTGTCTTGCCATGGAACTGCACCTGCATCTGAGTTGGCCCAGTGCTTCTTTCAATCGTCAGGCATACGCCAAGATGTCTATATACGTTGCAGATACGTCAGACATACGTTAGAAGTACGTTACTCATGCGCTATCAATGCGCTATCAATACGCTAGCTGTACGGTACACCTTCATGTCAGCGTATGACCAGCGTATGACCAGCGTACTCGACCTATGAGTAACGTACCTCTAGCTTAATTCTAGCGTATTCAGCGTATGCCTAGCGTATGTTTAGCGTATAAACCATACGTCCGAACACGCACAAAATTTTTGAGCATGCTTAAAAAACTTTTGGTGCCTCGCCGTATGCCAGCGTATGCCACCGAATGCGACCGTGCTTGAAACGTATACAACCTATGCCTAACGTACCCCTAGCGTATGTCAGCGTATATCAGCGTATATAAGCGTATGAGTGATATTTTTAATACGCTGGCATACGCTAGTACGAAACGCTATAGTGTGACAGGGCCTTAAGGATGAGTTGCTTCACCATGACTACAACTTTTTTTTTTTTTGTCACACACAACAGCATGCCACAAAAGTTCAAGACGGGTTCGGGCTTCTGTTTTATTGGCACCACGAGTCCAAACTCTCATTTGATGAGTTCCTTGTCATTCCTCAGCTCAAGATTTCCCATGCATGCAGGCTTCTGCAGGGTAATTGCCGTGGAACCGGAGCTGTTTAGGACAGTTTTGGGGTGCATTACGTCGGCGCTGAGGCTGAAAAAAACAATTTAGACAGCAGGTTGTTCAATGATGCGGTGATGAGTCTCGAGGGCTGGGTTGCTACATAATAATCTGGTCCTTAAAGGACTGCTACACATGCATCTGTTTGCTGTGAGGCTGCCTACATCAGCATAATAAAATTATGCTACACTATATTTACATGCCACAGCTTGGTTTAACTTATTCCGCCAGTTGGCGCTTCGAGAGAATTAAGTTTACGTACCAATTTGCTGTCTTTTCATTAAAACTCAATTTCTAAAAATGTAAGTTTTAGTTTAATTAGAGATTAAATACATCTGAGTTTCGGATTCTAGATGTCTTGAGAGAAAGATGGATCTCCTCATGAATGTTCTTGTTCAGAAAATTGAACATGTACTACAGTAGCAAGAAGAAAATGGCACTGATCTGCCTGTGACACTTAAATACAAAAAGTATTTCTATGATATAGTTCCAATTATATGCACCAGTTTTCAGAATGTACATAATGGTAAATGCAGGATGGACACATAATGATAATTGTTTAATGTTCACAATTTAACACAATTGATGATGCAATGACTTTGGCAGAGATGGACGGTATTACTCTCTCAAGACTGCCCAGTGCATTAGAAATGCCTGCTCTGGTAAATCATCGCAAGTCCAGTATGCGAGACACAAAAACTGAAACCTGACAGAGGAATCCTCAAACTCCCACAGTAATTTAACAGGCTTGATATCAGCCTGTCCATCATCTCTGTCCCCAATTTCACAGAGGTCTTTTTACACAACTTTTAAAGCAATCGCTGTCCTTCTCCTTCACACCCAACTAACACAGCAGTACATTTTAAATTATACCTGTCACTTTCTTACACGTAGGCTACAGCTGTTCCCTTAACATGGATTGCACTCCCAACACTACGCAAAGAAATCTAATATTTTAAATAGACAGGCCTATAGAAAGTATATAGGTGGGGGCCTTTAGTGAGTATGTGCTGCATTTAAAAAAAATAATGGATCAATGTTGACTACCTGCGTTTTATGGATACTTTAACACTCCTAGGTCTAAGCCTATTTTCCCCATTTTTTGGTACCCTCGGATAGTTACTATTACATACATGTATATGTAAGCCTATATGGCACTATCAGGTGTTTTTTTCATTTTTTTCAACACAAACTGGGTATTCCTGTGGTATTTTATCATATATCTTTTTTAGTAGACTATATTTATGGCAAAATTACCACAAAAGCATAAAATTAGCCTTACAGAACAACCTTAGTATTTTCGTTTTCATTTCACAAACGGTAAATAAATATACTTACCAAAGGATCTGCCTATAGTCTATCACCTTTGTGAAGGAAACGACAAGTAGCAAGGTAGCTTGCATTCCACTGCACAAAAAAATGCCTCCAATTGGCTCGTCGATATAGAAACCTCTGGTTGGTCTAGAAACACGGGGTGGGCTCTACTTGTAGGCTAGGCTTCGCACCACAACGTACAGTAAGTTCCCATGCAAAACAAGAGCGAAGTTATTAAACAAAACGTATGAGCACCGATTCTATGTTGCCAGCGACATGGTCGACCCCAGAAAATTAAAGATAGAATTCACACACAGACCATGGCCTGTTGGTACAATCAGTACTGATGTGGAAATGATTCAGTATCAGATGGTAGAGCTAATTTCAGCAGACTATAGCCTACTGTCCTGGTACAATACTATAAGGAGAAACATTACTGTGGTAGGGGGGCGTGGTTTTAGGCGCAGCTAGCAAGAGAGAGAGTGAACGCGGGTGGTTTAGGGAGCCGGCACAGCTGTCGGCAATCGGGCAATTGGTGACGATTGATTATATGATTGTTGTTATCAATTAACCAATTGCCTTGATTGTTCGACAGTGAGCCTGAGATCCTTGAAAAGGAGTCCTCAGAGAGAGGAACGGGAGTGAGAGCGCATGTGTTGAATGTACATGCGTGTAGTGTGTTGGAGAACAAATAAACGCCACGTCTCTGTCAACTTGGACTCTGAAGTGCTTATTTCACGAGTGGTACTAGCTCACTTCGCCACAATTACCTTTACATATATAATTAGAGAGCCGATATCCCCACACAAAAGTGTGACAAAGACAGAGAGTGACAGTAATACAAAACACGAATACATAATCAGAATAAATAAGCAAGTAAAAAATACAAAACAGACAGATAGAATCTCAGAACATAACAACCTGCCTACCTCCCCACCCCACCAAACACCCCTGAACCCCTAAACCCCACCACCGGTTTATAATCAGTATAAATACAATAGTCAATAAATACAATTTAAAAAATGAAAAGGAAGAAAAGAAAGAAAAGTGGGAGAAACAAAGCAAAAGTGCCTAAAAGGCAGAGAAACAGACAGAGAGCCCTCCACACGTTCTCTCAGAGAGATAGAGAGAGATTTTTGTGAATAGTGCTTGGGATACTGTTACCCCACGTTTCAGTCACTGACATGTATAGTGCTAGTTTTTTAAATATAAGTTCTATGGCTGAAATAGCCACCCCCAGCTTTTTGTCCAGGCACTGGTCATTTCCCATTTGGATTAACAACTCCCACCATCAGACCTTTGCACAGTGGCGGCTGCTAGTACAGGGAGCTTAGCCTCCGCCCCTCCAGAGGCATTGTATTGAATTTCCCAAAATAAATAATCAAGAATTAGACTATTCAGTAATATAAATAAGTTATTAAAAATTATTTAATAAAAAATTTGTAAACATTAAACTAAATTGCTTTAATTTTAGTTTGTCGTCACTCAACACTGTTTTCCAATGCGAAATCCAGTGTCCCAGCTCTCTTGGGCGCTTTGCGAAGATCAGTGAGTTGGGCTCGAATCAAATTCAAAACCTTGGTGCTAGCCTACAGGGTAGCTAAAGTGGCCGCTGCATTATATCTTCAAAAGATCATCAGACCCAACACAGCTACCAGCCAGACCTCTCCGTTCTGAAACCTAGGTCTGTCTGTCTGGGCACCTGGCCTGCTGATTTCCTGAACCGACCTCTTAATCAGGGCGTGAAGACTGTGGTTTTTTTCACACTGTGTAAATATATGCTAGCTGTTTAGTGGTATTTATTTCTGCTTACAATACTAGTTGGTTCATTGGACTAACTTTATCATTACTGATTGTAACTGTAAATACTGATTGTTTTGTGGTCACATCACAATTTTATTTTCCTGAGACTAACACTGATATTCTCCTATTTTCTCTGGAAAACAGCTCAGTATTTGTCTTGTAATATAAATGCAAATTAAATAGTATGATGTCACTGCAGCTATTGCTGTAGACTAGTCTAGTAACATGCTGAGTGTTGATTCAACACTAACAGAGTGTATATGAGTCCATGCTGGCCATAGTGGATTAATATAAACTCTGTAAGAGTTGATTTAACAATGAACATTTTACTGTGTACTATGTGACATAACCTATGTAATGTGCATTTGGCTACTTGAACATTTGGAACAATGAACAGTTAGGATTGGAGTGTGCTGGTTTTGGATGAAGCGGATATTAGTCCAATAAGTAAAATTAATTTGTTAAGGCCTGTAGGATGGAGATGAATTAGAAACAGAAGTAGAGGATTAAGAAGAATAAGAACATAATTTCATTAAGGGCAATCTAATCTCTGACATGCTGGATGCATCTAAGGTATTTAGTCTGGAATTTGGTTTTGTTTCATTGTAGGCTACTAGGAAGAAGAGGGGGGGGGGGGGGGGGGGGGGGGGGGGGGGGGGGGGGGGGGGGGGGGGGGGCTTCTGGCTGACTCATGCTGTTGAAGCAGAATAAGAAATAAAATGCCATGAATCTGGTTCAGTACTAGAAATAGCACTTTCACACATATAGAAATGCTGTCATGTGGTGCAATATATAAATGGTGCCATCCTTTGGAAGAACAAAATAAGTAATGGTCTCTGTCTAAAATTGGAATCAAATTGCTCTGGTCTCAGTTGTCTCAACCCTTTTTGGTCTCAGTCTTGACTTGGACTCAAGATACCACAGATTCGGCCTGAAATTGGACTCAACCGAGGCTCCCTTGACTACAGCCCTTCCAGTCTCCAGGACTCCAGTGGGCCCGGAGGCTCCTACAGGTCTCTTGCGACAGGGGGATGGTCCTGCCCAGTGTGTCTTGGAGCCTCTGTTTTGTAACCCTTTCATACAGCTAGAAGGGTCGTCCTCCATTACCATGTGGAGTGGTTTTTTAGGGTCAGGCTCACATGCGGAACCCTTACAAAAATATAGGCCTTCTGGCAGATTTGCGTCAAACCCTTGCAATTGTTGCCGCAGGTTTGCTGAACTGCCATTCACTTCTGGCAAAGTTTTTAGTTCACCACTATGACAAACCTCTGGCAACATTTTGTGGTTGGTAAACAATTTAGTTTGTGGCAAATGCACTAAATATTAGCTCCCAGTTTTCAGCAAACTATCCAGTTTTGCAAGTTTTACAGAGAGGGTGAATGAAAAATTATTCTGTCAATGTCACACATGTAATGGTTGTCTTCTAAGAACTTTTTATTTTGAGCATTTAATAAAATACATTTTATCTGCAAGCTCAGTTCAACTTTCCTGGATACCCTCACTTACACCAGGGTGTTGAAAACCAACAAATGTAAGGGGTAGGCAATTTGTTCTAGAATGGGCCTGCTGTACACTTGCCTCGAGGCTGGGTGTTTTTATGACTATAGGTTTTAATATTCCTGGTATTTTCTTTTTCTTTTGAGTGAAAATATTGGAATCAAGATGTGTTGCGTGTAATTGGTTTTATTTAGCCTCCTCTCCCTCTCTCCATCGGTGTGGTGCATGCTGGGAACCCGGGTGAGAGTGTGGTGTGAAGCGAGTGTGTGAGTTTGGCGCGGAAATTGGATTTATATTCTGGTTTCCTCGTTAACTTTTCCTTTCAATCTATCTTGTCTGCATGGTTGGGTAAGATAATTAGCCATTTTTCTTTTTTTTTTATACTGCAAGATTGATTGTTCGTAGCTAGTTTTCTTTTCATTTTTTTAGTCGAGTTTCTGTAGGGATGGCGTCTAGTAGAGAGGCGTCATCCCTTTTCCTCGACATGGAGTTAGGATTCGGCTATGCCTGATCCGACTGCCACAGTAGAGAAGATTTTCCTCTCATGGCAACCTGGCATATGCATCACGCATGAATAAAGCTGTGGTTGTATTTCTGGAGGAAGAACCCTTTGTCAATTAGCTGATTGAGAATGGCGTTTTTCTTTAATGTTCAAATTTTACAGTTTTCTGTGCCTTCTACCCTCAATAAGGTGTCCAGTGTTCCCCTTTTATTCTCAATGAGGCACTGGAGTGAGAGTTAAATTTGTAAGCCCCTTTAATACTGTGGGATTGGGGTGTAGGAATGAAAAACTTAAACAAGTCCAGTCTCTTCAAAGGCAAAGCCAAAAAGCAAAAGGTAAGCAAGAGGTAAAAACTCCGCACTGGGGAGAAAAACACTCAAACAGTGGCGAGAAAAAATTTAATCTTGGGAGGAAGCTGACTAGAGAGGGGGAGCCCATCCTCCGCTGGCTATTTAGAAGGCATGCCAGAAGAAAGCCTCTGCTGTCATCATATCACAATTTAAATTGAAACTGGGTGTTATGATCAGACGTGATGAAAATTGAGCTTTTTGGCAATAAATACCAAAGGTGGATTTACCATAATAAGAGGCATATTGCATAATCATATGCAGAAAAAAACCTTAACCCCATTGTGAAGTATACTGGTAGATTTTTGATGTTGTGGGGCAGTTTTTTCCTCTAAAGGCCCTTGTCAGGATACATGGCATCATAGACTGCATCAAATACCACAAGATCTTAGACCAAAATCTGGCTGCCCATGCCAGAAGGCCATTAGCGGCTTTAGATCTAAGAGGGCAATGATGCAAAGCATACTTCAAAATCTAAACAAAAAAAATGGTTCAGTGACCACATTTTGCAATGGCCGTGCCAGTCCCTTGACCTGAACGCCATCGAAAACCATGTGGGGCCAGCTGAAGCGGAGAGTCCACCAGCGTGGATAAAGGATTCTGCAAGATCTGGAGAGATTCTATATGGGAGAATGGTATCAAATTTCTTGCCAACCAGTGTTTTCCAACCTCATCAACTAGAAATTACAGGAGAAGACTGTTATCTTGGCAAAGGGAGGGTGCACAAAGTATAAAATACAGGGATGACAATAATTGTGACACACATCTTGGTCAAGATCAAAATTATTTTGCATTAAAGATCCCCTCATCATTCCTCTCATTCCCACCACAGACTGTTATACACAATTGATCTCGAAGGTTACATGTTTATTGAAATAATTAAATAAAGGCTCTTGCAACACAATTGAATTAGCCATTCTTTCTCCCACTTATTGATTAAACTGTACATCCCTTACTACACTTGGAGGGAAGACGGATTCACACAATTATGTAAATGTTTTGCTGTTTGTCTGCGTTTCATTTGGTTTTCTTGCTCTCCAGGGACCCCCATAGTCTCAACAACTAACCAGCGAGAGGAAGTGGTATATCATATATACTTTATTCATAAAACAATTACAAACAAACAAGATGCATTCCATATAATAACAGAGCTACTCTGTTGAGTGAACTGCATCAAGCAGTGTTGAGATCCAGGAGGAACTGATCTTTCAAGGGTTTTAAAAAGCTATGAACCTACTGAATCAAAAGCACACAGCTCAATTTGCAAATAACTTGAACTGGATACATGCAAGTATGTACACACAATATTGATTTTATTATTCTTTTCTAGTTTAAGTTTTTATATTGTATGAACCTGTGAAGGTTCAAATTTGACATTTAAACACACTTGGAAACGTTTGAAGAGACATGAGCGGCGTATCCTCTCAGATTGTCTTAAATAATTCATCTTTATATAAAAGCAGATTCATCAAGGCCACCATGAACTAGGATCCCTTTTAAAATAAGGTATATGAATCACTTGGCTTGGAATTAGGCCCTGCAATGTTATGACACATCTGATTAATTATATATCAGTACCAGACACATTCTTATGGCATAAATTTAAAATCCTTTTCATTAGTAAAACATATCAATCAGGCACATTGAGAAAATTTTAAGTTTCAGTAACATAGACATTAATTCAATGAGTATTTGTCCTTAACCTTGCATTAATAATAAATGCAAGTGTCACTTTTGTTTTGTCAATGCAAACACATTTTGTTCAATAATGTTGGTGAATGCTGACTGGGATTAAAAGTATGGATAATCAACAAATTGTTTTCCTTCATAAGGACATTTTGGTTAGTTTAACAATCACCAAAATTAACTTGTCAAACTGTGTTACAAAAAATATATACCCTTTTCAAATGAAAAGCAATAAGATGCACTGAATATAATTAAGGTTAAAACCATGATATTCAATAATTACACACATGTATATTCATTGCTTTATTCATTTTGTAGTACCCTTATTCGTGTCCACATTGCTCATTTGTTTTTCTGTGCTTATACAGTTTATACAATGAGATTAGAAAAAAATATATTGAATGTCATAGTATAATGTGTATGATTCGGAAAATCAAATGCGACAACTAAGGGTTCTAAAAGCACACACTGCAGTGTGCACCAAAAGGATGGACAGGTCCGCACTATGAGAAGGGTACGGTGTAGTGGTTCATGGCTGTTTGTTTTGTTTTCTTTTGCGGCTATCGCCCTGCCGTCACGATTGGGAATCAATCGGATTTTTTCTGTTTCGTGGTTTGCAGCCTTCATTATTGTTTTCACCTGCGCTTCTACCTGCGGAGTATTTAAGTTCCTCACTTCCGCTTCTCCGCTGCTTGTTTGTTTCATGACATTGCATTCGAGCGAGGTATAGCCAGGAACTAGCCACCTCCTGATATTAAACTCTGTTTATGTTCAGGGGGGACTTGATATAGCTACTTAATCGGGTATAGGATTGTTTTCCACCTGGTAGCGTTTGGTGCTATCTATTTTGTTTCTTTGCTGTTCTTTCTGAGACAGTTTTTCATTGTTTTTTAGTTTTGGTTTTGCATTCTTCCGGCTTTGAGCTATTATTAGCCGAGAGTGTTTTTTTGTTTTATGAAGTTTCCCATTATTAGCTCATTACGTGAGCTCGGGAGATTTCGTTTGTATTCTACTAGTTTTAGTAGTGCGCCCGGTTTTGTGGGTTGATTTTGGGAATTAGGTTCCTGTCTTTTCTTTCTTCCTTTATTATTTTCTTCCCCTAATTACTGGTCCTCACTGTTGTGAGCCTACTTGTTCTGATCTCCCCACCTTTGCATTTGAATCTCCGAACACTCAATTAATTCCTTACATACGGAAGCCGACGGGTATAAAACACAACAACATTTCGGAAAACACACCAACAATTTACAAAAAACAACGACATTTCGGAAAACACACCAACAATTTACAAAAAACAACGACATTTCGGAAAACAGACTAACAAGTTATAAAACACAGCGACATTTCAGAGAACAACTGCAAGTCAGAAAACACAATGACAAAACCCAAAACCCATTTACAAATTACGTTACGGAAAGGGTAGGTACTAGGCCTACATGACAGTAGATTGTAGTCTCCTTCTGATTTAATACGCAGTATGTCAAATGAGAGTCTGACAACGCGAGTGACCAACCAACAACAGTTTTTATTATCTAACATGACATTCAAGACAAGCCTATGGAGTTTATTTAGTTCCATAAATAGCGCGCGTGGAATTCTGAAATGAGTGCACAGAACAGTATTTTAGCTGTTTTGAGCTTGTTAAAATGGCATAAAAGGCAGAGTTTTTATGAACTCAAAAACAGCGAAAAACACTGCAGCTAATTCGTTTTTTTTTCGAACCCGTTTGGTGAAGTTCTTCCATCACTTGCCCTTAATCTTAATAACACAATGCAGGGTTGGCTCGTTGACATTTGCTTTTTCTTTGAATTCTTCATCGACTAATGATTAGTCTTAGTTGCCATGTGTCCACAATACCAATTACGAGCCCATTGATTCACCACAGCCTTTATTTTGATCAGATAAAAAATGTAGTTACCTCAAATAACCAATCAAATCAATAGCTAGTAAAATCAATAGGCTTGTAATTGGTGATAGCGTGGACACATGCCAATAAAACTAACCATTGGTAGATAATGAAGAATTCAAAGATAAAGCAAATTACAACAATCTAAACCTGCATTGTGTTCATGAGTTTATAGGGGAAATGATGAAAGAACAGGTAGTGTGTAGCCTATGCTATGTTTATTTTTAAATAAACCAGTTCATAACACATATAGCCTACTGTAGGTTTAGTTCATTGAGAAAGGCTGAGGTGAATCTATAGGCTCAGTGGTACAGTGGACACATGGCCACGAAAACTAAGCATTAGTCAAAAAAGAATTCAAAGCCAAATCTGCATTGTGTTAATACGTTTATGGAAAAATGATGGAATAACATAACCACACGGGTTCAGGAAAAAACAAATTAGCCATTTTTTTTGGAAAGAAAACGCTGTTTTTTAATGCCAATTTAACAAGCTCAAAACGGCGAAAAATACTGTTCTGTGCACTCATTTCAGAATTCCACGCGCGCTATTTATGGAACTATATAAACTCCATAGGCTTGTCTTGAATGTTAGATAATGGAAACTGTTGTTGGTTGGTCACTCGCATTGTCAGACTCTCATTTGACATAGGCTACTGCGTGTCCAATCAGAAGAAGACTACAATCTACCGTCATGTACGCCTAGTACCTACCCTTTCTGTAACGTGATTTGTAAATGGGTTTTTGGTTTTGTCATTGTGTTTTCTGACTTGCAGTTGTTTTCCGAAATGTCGTTGTGTTTTATAACTTGTTGATGTGTTTTCCGAAATGTCGTTGTGTTTTATAACTTGTTGATGTGTTTTCCGAAATGTCGTTGTGTTTTATAACTTGTTGGTGTGTTTTCCGAAATGTCGTTGTGTTTTATACCCATCGGCTTCCGTAGAAGGGGCTATATATATATATATATATATATATATATATATATATATGTATATACACACACACACACACACACACACACATATATATATATATATATATATATATACACAAAGAATGGAGAATACTCCAAATAACACTCCAGGTCTAAGCCAAAACAAAACAACCCCAAATAACAGGGCGTACTTGAGAACCGAGTGAAAAGAAAATACCTCACACTTAGAATATAAGCAAGCGAATAAACAGAGGTAAGAAAACAAACGAAAGGTAAAACAGGAAATGAAAATAATAAAACACCGGAACGGCGGCGGAAAAAGTCAGATAGAGTGCCCCGACAACACCAAAAAAAATAACGACCGCAGAACAGCCGAGGCTGCTAATAACCATGACACATAGTGCCTACATTAAAAGAGTATGTTAACACAGTATCCGTGGTTGTAAGCTGTGAAAAAAAACACTGCATGCATTTCTACCCCCCCCCCCCCCCATCATAAAATATATATCGAAATAAGACATAGATGGATATTTTTCTTGCATTACTTGGATGCTGCTGTGTCATTATGAGCTGATGTGTCATTATGAGCTGATGTGTAAACTCAGAGCTGATGTTGTTAGATTCAGTTGTTGGAGACACATCCTGGATTCATTCTGTTTTCCATTTTTGACAGCGGAGGCCATCAAGATTTTATGACATTTTTGTTTCAAAATTACTTTAAAAATAATCAACGTAAATAATCCATTGTTCAAAATAATCCATGTAAATAGCAACAATATTGCTCTGTCAACTGTGTGTAACAATTTTTAGAGTCTTTGTTCCTCATGCAAGAAATGCTCTTACGCAAAAAAATGTAAAGAACGGTTTACGCAATTTTATGGCATTCACCATTTTTCTCTTATTTTGGATTTACTCGTAGGTAAGAAATACAATAAAGAGTGATCGTGAACTGTCATATGAAAGCAAACTTGTCGTCTTTTTTCTCTACCCTTTTTAGGCAAGATGCCAGTTTTATTAATGCATTCTTCCAGATACAGAAGGCAGGAAAGCTTGCCCTATAGGGCATTTTGGGGGCTTTAATTATGCTAATCGAGAATTCATGTGAAAGCGCATTAATTCAAGAACGGCTGAATTTACAGTGGCTTGTAAGAATATTTATGGAAGTTAAGAACATTTGGTGAATCCGTATTAAATCCACTTATAAACATCTCTTAAGAAAAATAAGGGAATGTTCTTGCATGAGGCCCTTTGATTCTTGGACCCCAATATATGAGAAATGAGTATAGATTTCTATAGCCTGGGCATATGCATTGACTAGATGATGTTATGATTTTTTTGTGAGAAATATTGCATATAACACTGCAAATCAATATAATGCTAATCAATACAATCAAAGCTTTGACAGCTTGATTAGTCCAGTAGCCTAGTTATTTTTGTTATGCTGTGGGAAGGCGGGTTTCTTCAAGTAAGTTCAAGTAAGTGAAGTTGATGTCTTCAAGCTTTCGGAAACCGTTGCCAAATTTCGACAATATATATCCTTTAAAAGTACTTGAAGTATCTGGTGAAATCTCAAGATGTGTCATTATCGGGAAACTCAGCCCTGGATTTTAAGCTAAATTCCTTACTCCGTGGTGCAACATCAGTGAACCACATGGGAGCTGAATGTAAACACACACATTTGAATTATTTAGGTCCACATTTATAAAATACATTATAAGGGCCCAAATATATTTCCAGTTGCTATTTGATGTCATTCATAGCAGTACAACAGATGTAATAGATATACCAATATCCGTAGACTAACACTTAAATAAAAATAATAATAATAAAGGACAGGCAATTGCATCTCAATTATTAACACTGCAACACAGAGAGTTATGGATACAAAAAATCTTTATCTTCCATATGCCAATAATGGAGGAAACTGAACAATATTTGGCAAGTTGCTTTGCTTTCCATTTAGCCTGCCCCATTATCCTTAAACCTCTAACCACAAGCCTGTGGACATGGCCAAGACTTCCAAAAATAAAAACTAGGAGCACACACACACTTCTAAAATGCGATTTTTAACTTAACTGAAGGATGGGCGTGTGTAATAAACCATTGAGTCCAGTGATCATAACAATCCACCACTCAGATCTGAAGAACCCTGTAAAGGCATTGGTTATCAAAGGGGGTTTATTATATATAATACTATCATTTTATTTGTATTGAGATTATATATTATTGTCATGTGCATGCTTGGCAAAGAAAATGTTCATGGAAATGTTGAGTTCCAGAGCTTTGAGGTCTATGCAATTTATTTGAGAAATACATGTTAATTCTATGGTGATTGAATTGTGCCATGCGTCCCAATGTGTATTATATCTCCTTGATAATCAAAACCAAAGCGTATTGAGGTTACAGTAAAAATACACACACACGTACATATAAAGACTAGTCAAATAATTTAGTAATTTCAATCTATAGGATGCCATCTATGAAAAATTTTATCCGAACACCCAGAATCACAATGTTAATGAATGTGTCTGTTCCAGACTGATATCCAACAATATGGATGCAGAAAAACTTGCACCTGAACTAGAATTGTAGTGGTTCGCGGCTGTTTGTTTTCTTTTCTTTTGCGGCTCTCGTCTTGCTTTCACGATTGTGAATCAATCAGATTTTTTCCACGTTCCGTTTCGTGGTTTGCCAGCCTCATTATTGTTTCCACCTATGCTTCTTACTGCAGGGTATTTAAGTTCCTTACTTCCGCTTCTTCGGTGCTTGATTGTCTCATGACATTGCTTTCGAGCCAGGTATAGCCAGGAACTAGCGACCTCCTGATATTAAACTCTGTTTATGTTACTGGGGGGGCTTGCTATGGCTACATAATCGGGTATAGGATTGTTGTCCGCCTGGTAGTGTTTGGTGCTATCTCTTTTGTACTTGCCCTGAAGCGCAAGGTGAATTATAATTTTTTTTTAAAGAGCTATCTCATTTAAACGGGATAGTAAGTCATTAATACGAGATAGTAAGTTGTTAATACGAGATAGTACGTCGTTAATACAAGTTATTATTTCGTTAATACGAGTTATTATCTCGTTTATTCGAGATAGTAGGGCGTTTATACGAGTTATTACCTAATTTGTTCGAGATATTATCGCGTTTATACGAGTTATTAACTCATCTGTAAGGCACATTTTATGAACTCTGATTTCAATGTGTATTTTGAGTGCAATTAAAGCTGTTTTTGAGTCCTTGCGTGCTTCATTTTAACATGGGGGGACGAGGGGCTGTACATTTTTTTATATTTGTAACACTTAAAATATAGGCTAATGTTACTGAAAACACATTTGTTAACTCTAGCTACGTTGTGTGTTGAACAAATGATGCATCTATCAGGTTTAGAGATAATTAGCTGCCAACCGTTGGTGTTTATTAGGCTATATTTTATTAGAGATTAAATGCATAAACTGATATTTTACTGTGCAATTGTATCGACAATAGGAGAGATGTTCTCATTCTCATCAGGAGAGGGCAGTATGGTTACGCGAATCATTGATTAGTTTCTTTCTGGGTGCAGGGATTTGGAAGACCAAATGTGACACAATAAAATAAATAAATAAGAAATGAAATAGAAATAAATATTTCCGAGCTGTAGGCATTCAGTAGGCATAAATTAATTAAAAATTTCAGAGAAATATGAATACGCTACTATAATTGGGATGTCAACGAGTTCCACTAGGGAGCCACCGTGGTATAGGGTAAGCGTAATTGACGGGGTAATAATGAACCCAAACCCATATTCCAGGACATCGCATTCTGCAGAAATAGCTCATGAGATGGAATTCTTAGAGCAAGTTGCAAATATTCTACTTAGATACCTTCACACGTTTAGATACCTTCGCTTTTCTTACCAACTCGTAGCCTACGTATGCAATTTTACGGGGGTTAGCCTAGCTACTCGTAACTGGGAGAAAATAGCTTCGTAATCCAGGAGATCAGCTTCACCGAGAATGTAGTGTGATTCGCCGTATATAATTAGATGCGCGTATGATATACCCAAGTCATATACATGTAACTATGCACTACGACAGGCTGTAGCCTAGGCTAGCTGTTACAACCCCGGCTCAAATGGGCCGTAACACAAACCATTTAAACACAAAAGGAACGGTTACAAAATAAATGTATTTTAAATATCACAATAAAGAGACATGAATAGGCCACGCTTCCACAAAATAAAAGCTAAAACCAGCTTCAAAATGGAGAAATCAAGCAGAAATGCACATAACTAATGTGGACCCCTACATCATGGCAACAAACACGACAAACAACAAAATGTAGCCTAGTAAGCGCAGCATAGAAAACAAAATGACACAGCAATATTCAAAGTAGAACTTCAGCATGGCAGCAAGCTGGCAACGTGCATGAAGTTATCAAAGTGGACAAATAAAACAAAAGGGAAGGGCTTTCTGTGCGCTGTTTCAGTTTACCACATTGCTCCTGTAATTTGCATATTTTTGTATATTGGACCGTGATAGGTTAGACAAATTTGTGACACAGATTTTGCCCATATGTGCTCATTAACTGAGATTTCAGAGAGGACTTAACCATTAAAAAACATGTGGTTTTTAAGAGGGAGTCTGAATTTGAAACATTTGATGCAACTGGGCTTTGAGCTGAGGGTTGGGATCACACCTGGCTGCAAGAATAATGATTTGTCGAACCTCCACCCTCATAATTTGGTCTTGTTTAGGGTTGTTTTTATTTTAAGCCTTATTTATACACAGGGTTTAAAACCCAAAATGTTATATTGAGCTGGAAAGCCATTTTGAAGTTTTTTGAGAGTGTAATGAACAAAGTGCTAGGCCATTTTACTTCACCAACATGACAGGAATGGCCCAAAATATGTCTACTTCAACAGTGGCAATAGAATTTGCAACACCTCTCTCACACTCTCACACACACACATTTTTCGCAAAACGTCCACCTGAACATAATTTATTTTTGGTGACCAGATGCCAATAGCTTGGTTCTATGGTAATTGCTTTTATTAAAATACGTTTTACATGTCAGCCATATTAAATGAGGCAAAGGGGGAGGCAATTAAAAGTAGCTTCAAAAATCAACAATCAATTTAGGAAAAAAAGAGATGGTCTGATTTGTGTCAACTCATGCCAACTGTAGTCTGAGGGATGTCTTTGCAAGTTGATCCAGATGGATTCTGGTCTTTCTTTGCCTGAAAAAACAGGACGAAGAGTAATCTTCCTTTAAGCACTTTCTTTGTGGCACACTATCAACAAGTACACACAGCTGTGACACACACTCAGCCTCTTCAAAGATGAAGCCACAGAACATAGTAATAGTAATCTTCATTAACATGCCAAGTGTTGTTTATAGATAAAAAATTAAATAAAAAAGCAACTGGAAAATGTATTAGGAACATAATATCCAATGCATACATTTTTGAAGTACAGATTAAAATATTGACCTTAGCAATTCAAAATACTGATTTATACATAACTGTATTATGGCAGTGAGGACCAATAATTAGGGGAAGGAAATAATAATAGAAGAAAGAAAAGACAGGAACCTAATTCCTTAAGGCTAACAGCCAAAACGAAAATCAACCCACAAAACCAGGCGAACTACTAAACTAGTAGAATATAAACGGAATCTCCCGAGCTCGTGTAATGAGCTAATTACGGGAAACTTTGTAAAACAAACACTTTCAGCTACCATAGCTCAAAGCCAGAAGGAGGTCGCTAGTTTCTGGCTATACCTGGCTCGAATGCAATGTTGTGAGACAAACAAGCACCGGAGAAGCGGAAGTGAGGAACTTAAATACCCCGCAGGCAGAAGCGCAGGTGAAAACAATAATGAAGGCTGCAAACCACGAAACGGAACCTGGAAAAAATCAGATAGATTCCCAAATTGTTAAGGCAGGACGAGAGCCGCAAAAAAAAAGGAAACAAACAGCCACAAACCACTACACAATTAAATCAAAACAAGACAAGTCATTTCAAAACACAAATTTCTAAGTTTAAAGTGGTCACTTCAACGAACTGAATTGCTCAAATCATTGTGATTTTTTTTCTCCTCTGCTGTGAAGAAGGGATCGATATGTTCTCAAATTAAATTCCATTACTTTGTGATCTCTACCATCTACCAATAGTTATGGGAGAGTGAAGTATCAGATAGAGCTAAAATCTACTGTCAATCACTTTTGAAGCAATCAAAAAATACTTAAATCTTTAAATCTGTGTTTAAAATCAGGTTGCTCAAATTTGCTAATTTCGTGGTTTGTGAAATCTCACACTTCCATAACTATGACTGGCAGTGTGTCTAGACAGCAAGAAAGCCCTGCAGCAAATGTAACCTGATTGTAAAACCGCAATGCATGTGGAATTACCAAGAACTGACCTGATCGATTGACAAGGCTTTGAATAAACGGAAAGCGCATACAGTATACACTTAATGTGGCCTAAGAAGGCAATCTATTGTAAATGGCATGATTTATAGTGGATACCAATCGTCTGCTCATTACTCTTTGACAGTTGCATTTTCAGCTGTAATGAAAACCAGCAAAGATAGCCCAGTTTCGAGTCTGGGCAGCCCTGTCGTCGGGTATTTTACCTTCATTAAGTGGCCAACAGCAATGTGAAATTTAAACAAGATTGCCATAGTGACTGATTTGTTGTTACATTTCTCAACCTCCTTGGCTGTTTCCATCTGACCTTGTCTCACATTTGTCTCATCAGCTCATGTGGCGTCAACTCCAGAATTGATTGAGGTGTAGCTGTGATGAGGCATGCATACGAATATTATGGGGCCTTCCCTATAGGGAGAAATAATAAAATAAAGGAGTAAAATGTGGCAAGAGAAAACAACCACGGTATTCCTTCACTTTGACCACACCTGTCATTTCTGTGAACTCATCTGTGTTGGAATAAATGTTGCGCTGTATGCTTTGGAAAAAGATTCTTTGCTATGCAGAACATACAGTGTGCGCGTTGGCGCTGCGCATGTGTTATTCTTTCTCGCTTTCTTTCATCTCATAAACTCATTCTGCTGCAACCCGCAGCTCGAAAAATTGAACCACCTGCATCGTTTTGTCTTCCTTTTTCTTCAACAACAGAAAAAAAATTAAAAAAGTTAAAATGCTACAAACCCCCCACAGCTACACAAATCAAATAGCATGGTTTTCTGTTTTTCTCCTGTACTAGTATTTGTCTTGCAACATTAGCTGTCATTTCCACAAAAATTGGAAATGAACTGTGGTGGGGAGGTTTTTTTTTGATGAGGTGGAGGGAAAATGACCTGTTTTGGGAGGGGTGGGGGTGGGGGGTGG
This sequence comes from Ilyophis sp. 1 JC-2022, assembly GCA_022702515.1. Classification (NCBI taxonomy): domain Eukaryota; kingdom Metazoa; phylum Chordata; class Actinopteri; order Anguilliformes; family Synaphobranchidae; genus Ilyophis; species Ilyophis sp. 1 JC-2022. The sequence goes on along the minus strand of CM040401.1, from coordinate 38,901,885 downwards.
GGGGGGGGGGTGCAGACTCAGTTATCACTCTTAAATTCTTCCCTTACTGAGCTTTGTCAAACAAACTCCCATTCGCCCCGTAGTAAACACACATTAAGACTTAGCACACAAAAAAATGTCCCACACCTGGATCACATGCTGTGTAATACCCATGTGCATATAGCACCTTAACCCCCTCCTCCAATTTCCTCTCAAATAATGACCCTCTGGGTGTTAGTGCTGATGCCATTCTCTCCAGGAGTGTGCTACATTCTGATAAAAATAATACTTGTTTCTCTCTCTTTAGCCCCAGCACACCCCACCCCCATCAGGCATGTCAGTGATTGGCTTGCTTCACTGACAGAGTGGATTAGGACTGCACAAATCCAATCCTGAGGAATTTCACCAGAGTATTGGCAACATTTGCATTAAGGCAAATTGTGGCCCGAACACATTACATAGTAGGTGTATTGCTGTGATGTAAAAAATCCAAAAAGAGAACATAGGAAGGGGGAGTAAACATGAAATATCCCCACACACTGTTCCAATTACCCTCTGATTCATTAACAAATGACTCATATCACAGCCGACACAGTTGCGATAAGTATACATGCCAACTTGCAAGACTCCTTGCTATGTAGCAACCGTATTATAACAAACATGTAACATGGAGGGGTGCAGGTTAACTTTATTATAACAAACATGTAACATGGAGGGGTGCAGGTTCATCGTATTATAACAAATATATAACATGATGGGGTGCGGGTTAACTGTGTGACGTTTGCTCTAGCTTTTCAGTGTGCCCTGACTTAAACATCAGGTGTTTGGTTCATTAGAAACTTATTTTTACAGCACCTGTATGTTTTAATATTCCAGTGCTCTTTAATTGCAAATCAAGTGCTGTGAAACTGCTGTATAGTTCCACATGCTTTTCTTAACAACTCGTAGCCTACGTATGCAATTTTACGGGGGTTAGCCTAGCTACTCGTAGCAGGGGAAAAATAGCTTCCTCATTCAGGAGATCAGCTTCACCGAGAATGTAGTGTGATTCGCCGTATATAATTAGATGTGCGTATGATATACCCAAGTCATATACATGTAACTATGCACTACGACAGGCTGTAGCCTAGGCTATAGCATAATGCAATAAAAATTAACAATATTGTTAAAGTTTGGAGCCATAACTGCTCACAGTTATCTATCATTATTACCCCGCCAGTTACTACATGTTGACAACTCCTGTAGGCTAGCCTAGTTAAAAGAACATTTTACAAATAGGATAGCTGTTCTGGGGAATTTAGAAATAAGGTAATCTGTGTTATGCAGATATTTCTTACGTTTATAACAAGTCAAATTTTACGAAAATTAGTTGAGAGTTCCCTAAGCGAGTTTTATCAGGTGAGCTCTGCATCTGTCAATACACTACCAAATACGTTGATCTTGACAGCATAATATGGCGGATGTGTAAAATAATTAATATATATATTGATTTATTTCATTTCTTATTTATTTATTTTATTGTCTCACATGTTGTCTTCAAAATCCCCGCACCTAGAAAGAAACTAATCAATGATTCGCGTGACCATACTGCCCTCTCCTGACGAGAATGAGAACATCTCTTCGATTACAGCACTGTAAAATATCAGTTTATGCATTTAATCTCAAATTAAACAGCCTAATAAACACCACCGGTTGGCAGCTAATTATCTCTAAACCTGATAGATGCATCATTTGTTCAATACACAATGTAGCTAGAGTTAACACATGTGTTTTCAGTAACATTAGCCTATATTTTAAGTGTTACAAATATGAAAATAATATACAGCCCCTCGTCCCCCTATGTCAAAATGAAGCACGTAAGGACTCAAAAACAGCTTTAATTGCACTCAAAATACACATTGAAATCAGAGTTCATATCTCGTAAAAACGTGCCTTACAGACGCGTTAATAACTCGTATAAACGAGCCGTATAAACGCGATAATATCTTGAATAAACGAGCCGTATAAACGCGATAATATCTCGAACAAACGACGTAATAACTCATATAAACGTCTTACTATCTCGAATTAACGAGATAATAACTTGTATTAACGACTTACTATCTCGAAATAACGACTTACTATCTCGTATTAACGAGATAATAACTCGTATTAACGACTTACTATCTCGAAATAACGACTTACTATCTCGTATTAACGACTTACTATCTCGTATTAACGCGATAGCTCTTAAAAAAAATTTTTTTCACCTTGCGCTTCAGGGCTTCCGTAGATTTATGAATCTTGGTAAAAAAAAACAATTAAAAAAAAAACATTGTCATTCAGTGTAGCCTCTGAAAATGTTATTTTCACAATAAATTAATAATTTAAACTTATTTTCACATTTATTTGATTAAATTAAGCAAATGCGTATTGTACTACACTAGGCGGCATTGTAGTATAACGGTTAAGGAACTGGCCTTATAACCGAAAGGTTGCATGTTTGTTGTGCTGCTGTTGTACCCTTGAGCAAGGTACTTAACCTGAATCGCTTCTGTATATATCCAGCAGTATAAATGAATAATATGCGGGGGGAAAAAGTTGTGTATGTAGCTCTGGATGAGAGCTAAACACATTTGAGTTTAAAGGTCATAACTTTGCATGGGTAGGACAATTGAGTCACACTTGTTTATGTAAGGAAAAACTCTCAGAAATTATTAATTTGCATAATCAGAAATTTCACCTCTGAAGTTACACCTCTGATAAGTCTATATTAGCAATGTTTTAGATAATTTATTAACTAATAAAATTACTGTGATTGGTTTTATTAACATAAAATGAAGAGACATGATTTTAAAGAGATTAGCCATCTGCATGTTATACACATCAATGCAAAACACTCTACAAAATGGTGGCATCCTACAATACAACCAGAGAGAACTGGAGAACTGTAAACTTGCGTATATGGAGGTGCCCTTTGAACTGGCTTTGAAAGATGCGATTATAGTCAAGGGGGGGAGTTGGGCTCAGCTTGTTAGGAGTATTATATGTCTAAGAGGAGCACAAATTACACCCGGATACAGTAAATCAAGTCTTGGGATACTGTTCCACTTGGCTCCCAGAACCCCACCTACATCCATTAGACACCCCATCCGCTCGTTTGTGTCACCACCGTGACTGTTCATAGATCACTATCCTACCAGGTCAGTAGCGGAACTGGAGATGGAGAGAGATGGACCTCTGCACTCAGTCAGCGGATCTCCTTAATGCCAAGCCCTGCTCTTAGCTTGATCGCCTTGCCATTTGAGACAGGCATTAGTCTCTGCTATGGCACAGGGTAAAACTGTCGGAGCGGAGGGAAAGGTATGCTCCTGCATCGAGAGTCACGCTATTTCCCTGCCACATTTCAACATTTTTTAATGGAAGGTTTTTATCGTGGATCATTGGCATTTGTGGCTATTGTTTATTGCAGCATATCAGTGTGATAATCCAAACGTTTCATGATCAGGGGCCTCATACATGGCGTATGCACAACAAAGATGCGTACACCAATTTCCCCGCGGATTTGGGATTTATGAAGACAAACTTGAGGTCAAAACATGCACACATTTGCACAAACTATGACCAATGCGTACGCACATTTTGGAGACTGTGGGAGTTGGCGACTTCGATGGAGGCAAAGTGGGGAAATACAGATGAATGTCAGACAGAGCCATTTCACTCAATTCCACTCAATTTCCCTTCATATCAAAGCACAACCAGCCAGCCTTCCAATAATTAAATTTTTTGTCCAGGCCGAAGTAGTTTCTGTCTTTTTTGTGTTAGTATGAAGTTTATTTTTCCCAACTGTTCTTATGCATGCATTTTCAGTCAAGCCTGTTAGTCTGAATACCCCTTTCAGTTCTCCACGTTTTATTACAGTCCCAATATGTTTTGATTCATTTTTTTTTTATTAAAGTCTGAATTTTCATGTTTTTAATTTTTATACATTTGAAAATTTTACAATTTGAGTTCATTTTTTGTCTAAGTTTTTTTTTTTTTTTTTTATTTGTATTTTTGTAAGTATTTTCATTTACATTTGTATTTGCTTTTTTTTATTTAAAAATTTTTTTTTGTTTTCACTGTCATTATGGATTTTGTGTGGGTTGTTAAATTTGCAAATGAATTTCTTTGTAGTTTTGTAATGTTGAATATGGGCTATTTTTTTGGCTTTTTGAGACAAAAAATGTTTTGTCTTATTGTAGAGTTTGTAAAGGTGATAAGTGGAGAAGGTGAAATGCAATGCGTTTTTAATACATTTTATAAGAATAATTGATGTTCTTAATTTTTTCAATTTATTGGGGGTTTTTATTGGGGAGATAAAATATCTAAATGTTTTGTGGTTTCTGGATGTATCTGTTTTTCTATGAGTTTCTGCTGATTTGATTGGTCTTACTTTCATTACAGTCTATATTTACAGAAATGTGAAATTAGCTTACCTGGTTTAACTAAGAGCAGTGTCATTACCGCTAACCACCTCCAAATCCTCGCAGGCAGCCGAAATTTCCCCAGTGGATGTTTTTTTTCATTTACATTATTAAATTATATTGTGTGTACACTTTAATAACTTGTTCCCACTACATTTGGATCTTGTGCGCAGATAAAACTGATGTAAAAATGTTTCTATGATGGGATGGGCCCCACCAGCAGATCCAAGCAGTCATTTCCTCAGAAAAGAAGATTCATTGGTGCTTGATGAGATATGGAAACCTTGCTGACTTTAACCCTCTTTCCTTGGCCGATGCTACTGTAGATTAGACATGGCATGATCCATGGAGCAGTCCTCTTCGTATGCATTTGCATGTATTATTGCTACTTCCCAAAATCCACCTGTGTTTTCCATAACACTAAGCGACTTAAACACTAACCACAGCCTCAAGGAAAACCCAGTCAAGCGTAAAGTGATTTAAAAAGACTAATGGCAGGTTGTAAGGTCACCAGGTAGTGTAGGTTACAGGTCCAGAGTGGAAACAGTTCTCTCTTTCAAAGTCCGGCCACCAATCCCTCATAGATTTTTCACACAGTAGGAATTGGGGCAATCTCTGACCACCCATTGCGACCTGCCCTCTATTTTCAAAATAAGTTATCTATAGCTAGTTCAGCAGAAGTAATATTTAATAACAGATGGACTGACAGACGTCAATGCAAACTATCTATTTATAGTCCTGCATCGTTTAGATTTGCCGCTCCGCGACAGTCCTCAGCATCCTCAATAGCAGGCATCTTTACATGGGGTTGTCAAGTGATGGTCAACTGCATCCTCTTTAAATGGGTGCCAGGCAACGGAGTGTGTCTCCTCTCCAGCGCATCATCAGGCCAGGATCTCCGCAACGTGTCGTCATCCTCTCCACCTGCAGGGGGGAGAGAGACAAACGCAGCAGCACCCAAAGCAAAACGAAACACAAAGCAGGAGAGAAAGAGGGACGTAACCATTATACATTTATACTTTTTGTAAAATGTCAAACTCAAAAAAAATTATCCAGCCATATAGTCACCCTCTGTTTGAAAACCACAACATAAAAAAATAAAAGCTTAAAACAAAAGCTCATTTCCACATTTGCAGTTTATTCCCTGTTCCCTACACCCTTTGAACACAAAAGTGTGACTGAAATGTCTAATCTCAACGCTTCAGCCATTTCTCCTAAAAGGCCCCTTTTTTGGGCATTGTGAATTGAAATGATCAAGATAAACAGGCCCGATCTTGAGGAATTCTTCATGTTTCCTGTGTCTTTAAAGCGCCTTTGTGACAGTGTCACCGTAAAAAGTGTGATATAAAAAACATTTACTTGACATTAGGTAAACAGAGCAGTTAAACTAATCTTCAATACTTATTTTATTTTATCTTAAATGTGGCTCAGCCAGTCATAGCTTGCTCTGTGCATGGGCATTGAGGCATAGTTGGGACAGGATTGGTGTTATCCTGTAGTGGGAGAGTGGACTTAATTTAGATAGTGTTGCTGAGGTGCGGTTGGCAAACGATAAGCATACCACAACTGGTGTTTAAAAAATCAACAAAAAAAAGGGGGGGGGGGGGGGGTATCCCCCAAAAAATATGCAATACTTTAATATACTGACTTCTTTCCAGAAACAGGTTTTAGACAGAGTTCTATCCTTTTTGGCTTATATGTATATTTAATGAATCAGCTAAAATGGTGCTGGGTTGTTTCTCCATTTTCTCAATACTTTCTACAGAGCTGACTTTCGAACGGTTTCCATGGATGCCACCTGTAAGCCCTCAGATGTGGGTGTACACTTGATGGCATCCCAAGGGGAGCGTTTCCACAGCAACAGAGCAGGTCTGGACCTGGCCTCACCCAGGTTCTACTTACTCGATTTTAAGCACAAACTGTGTTGAGTTTGCATTGAATTTGGCTCTAATCTTCAGAGGTGACCTTGAGTCACTTCTCATCACTGCTATCGTGTACAGCACAATAATTATGGTAATTCAGGGAATTTTCCTAATGATTTATTTGGTGCCTGTTCGACTATAGCCTGAGATGCCCGGGGTTCTGTAATAATTCCACAGAATCATCTCTAATTGTGTGCAGAGCATCGCTCTCTCATCAGGGAGACGTTATTAATTCTCATCAGAATCATTCATCAAAATGCATAAGCATTTAGCTGTACCCTTCCTCATCTTTTTATCATGAAAACAGCCTAAGCTGACACCTGGGCAAGATAGGGAGAGAGGGGGGGGAGATCATTCAGGGGATTAACGGAGCTTATTGATGCCATTGACACAAATATTCCCCACACAGCCTAAATACCACATCCCTCAATATTCCCCGAGGTCAGCAGACAATTAGCATATTGTGTGGACAACACACATTTATGAATACTAAATCCTCTTTGTGTTCCACGTTATGGGGCCATTTTGAATCGATACAGTAGATATTTATTCCTCATCAGGCCTAACTCTATTCAAATACAAGGTGTATTTTGAATGTGAAAGCCAAAGGCAGGTTTTCAAGGTCAGACAGCCACGGTTCATAAATGAACATGAGTAAGTTAGACCATGTTGTGATGCCGGCACTTGACAAATAGTATTACTCTTTCCTAACAATACATATAATGGTAATTTAGCTAAACCAAACTTTATAGGCATTTTTTGTTATAACACAAGTTCTGGATACCACCCACTTTTAGTAAGAAAATTGCATTCTTTTTACCATACCGATGATCCAGGAGCCCTTAATAACAGTGTGTGTGTGTGCTAGCTAAGATACTTGCTTATTCGTGTAGCAGTACTGCTTTAATTAACCAGCTATTCCTTTAGGGAATTAACATAATCAAAACTATACTTTGACTAATTGTAGTCTTCTCTGTTTGATATGGCTTATATTGCATGTTTGTACACTTAACAGCTCAGTGATTGTAGTTATGTTAAGGCACTAACCATTTCCCTTCCCTTGATTGCTGCAGTTCAAGTTCAATCCACAAATGTGGTTCAACCTCTAACTAATGCTAATAGCTGATCCCAGAACATCACTGCTCAGTGAATCAATAAAGGCTAAATAAATATTGCAGTAGTTTAAAAAAACTGAACAAACAACTGGATGTTTCTAAAAAATCTTTTCTGCAAAAATAAGCAAAAAACATGACATGAAATGTGTTTATGTGCTCTTATAATACGCCAAAAACTCTAATGACCACTAGCCTCCAGGGGAGACTTCCATGTCCCTCAACACCAGACTGCACAGCCGGGTGAAGCTGAACAGGTTAGCGCCCTCATTGTGCCGCTGTGCTGCTGAACTTCCCTCATAACAGGCGAGTCTTCTTCTCCATCCCCGAATGAAGCCGATGCTCAACAGAGAGAACCACAGCTTTTCTTTTTCTTATCTTGTAATTAATCCAGATGGATATAGGCTTTTGTACGCTTTGCAATCAGTAGCTCCTATCCTAGTTGGAGGCTCCACACACCCCCGTTGCTGACAGCGCCCCTTACTTACTTTATTGTGTCTATGATAAGATTCCGCTGTCCAGGTTTACATACGTTTGTATGTTTTTTTTAAAAACATTTAAGATTCTGATTGAATAATGATCTGTTTTCTTTCTCTCCTAGTTCGTAATGTTAAATTGCATTTTAGGCCTGTGCCATCTCATCTAAAGCTGCCAGCTGCCATTTTCTTTTTACATTGTAGCAGAGCCAAGCAGTCATTACCTCAGAAAAGTAGATGCAGCAGAAGATTCATTGGTGCTTGATGAGATATGGAAACCTTGCTGACTTTAACCCTCTTTCCTTGGCCGATGCTACTGTAGATTAGACATGGCATGATCTATGGAGCAGTCCTCTTCGTATGCATTTGCATGTATTATATATTTATAGTTTTTTTTTAAATGTCAAACTCAAAAAAAAAATTTCCAGCCACCCTCTGTTTGACAACAACAATGTAAACAGGATGTTTATTAAATAAATATCAGCAAATATATCAGATCTTATATAGCAGTATGAATAGGTCCTTAAAACCCCTTCAGATGCCAAATATGGTCAATCCTCACCTATTAGGTATTGTTCTATTTAAGGCTTTATAACTCCAGGTGTGAGCATCACAGACACTGAGAAAATGGCTAAAATTAAGCAAGACATTTGTATATCATTTAGTGTTTTTATCATTTAGGTAAAAATAAAGTGCCACAAATGCAAAAAAATCTTTACAAAAATTCAAAAAGTTGTTTTCCTTTAGTTTGCCATTAAATACTAAGAGCTTATGTAAAACAGGTAAATCTATACATCTCCTGGATCATGCACTCCTCGTCCACTCTCCTATCACTCATTGCTTTTGCTATTGAGTGAGCCGGGCTTTTCACCGCTGTATTGGCTATCACAGAATGCAAATTTTTGATGGTGGAATGTAGAATGTGGAGATGTTCCATGGACAAGTTGTAAAAATGTGGTTTAGTGTTTATTACCCCTTTAAGCATTTGATGAAATTCATGTCAATGCTTTTCAGGAACAAAAGTTTAAAAAAAAAAAAACATTTTAAAAATAAAGAAATAAATAAAAGATAAAAACATCTCAAAGCTAACTAACATTTAAATTACGGCCAAAATGAGCCAGCGGTTAGATTTAATCTGGACCCATCTGATTGTGAGCCTGCGGTTAGATTTAATCTGGACCCATCTGATTGTGAGATAGTTGTGTGTTTGACATGGCAAGAGTGGCTCCTCCAGGCAGAGTGGTTATGACTTTGGGATGCAGCGTCAGGTCCACGGATAAGTAAAGAGGTTGTAAGTCTGCACACGCTCTGAGTAATTATATTCCTTAGAAGCAATCTCCCTGCTCTTTGTTCACGCCTGTGCTGCTGTACATATTAAACACTCTTATTGTGTGCCCTCCTGCAAGGATGATCATGCCATTGGTAAACAGCACAGAGGGAGAAGGCGGTGTCACATTGTGATGTTATTTCATATTGTCCTAATGTTTGGAATGACTACTTGCACTAATTATGCCACAAAAAAAGGATTAAATGGGATTACTTGCTTCCCCTTTTTAAACACCAACGACTGCAAGAGTGCGCCATTGGTAAATCTGGCTTCATTACAAAAATCGCCAAAGCATTTGTTTTAAACAGACATGTAAATCAAGAAGACATTATATACTATGTCAACTACTAGCTTGCTAGCTTGTTTTACCAACTAATGTAGCTTGCCTCGTAAGCTGTAGCCTATGAGCCCACTGGCGTAGCGCAGTTTCTCTGGGTGCCAGCACCCAACATTGGTCCACAATCACAAATTACAGGTCATCCTCCAAATCACACAGTTTGTTACAGCACAAGGCAAACAGCTTTTCCAATTTGTTTTTTTAACAGTGAATATAAATAACGCTCAATTTTAGCCACTATACTGCCAACAAGTGAATCAGCAGAAAAATGCCACTGAAATGAAGACTGGTAGTAGTTTTGTTGTTTTGTGTGCCAGTATCCCATTGTGACAACAAAGGTAACAGCACATATTAACCGGTGTTCTGAAATGTCTGGAACTCTGCAAACAATGATTTCCGTTCCATCAAGAAAAAAGTATATAATCAGAGAATCATCCAGAGTTCTTGAATTTTTGGAACTGGGAAATTGTATTTCATATATTTCTTAACGTCTGAAGGCCAGCTCAATTCAGGGTTGAAAGACACTTACATAGTCGAGGTAATCCAAAGAGCAGGAGGGTGTTGAGAACCTGTTTATGTGATGTGAACAGGAGACTGTAAATGGAGTACAATTTCTTACCCACTGTATGTTATAGGAACATGACCACAGCCAAGCTCCCTAGCACTTAGCTTAGCTATACAAAATATCACAATCGCCATATGCTGCCTTTGTTTACATCACACTGGCCATACAGTACTGCTTTGAATTTCTGTCAATTTTAGCTGGTGCTCACTAGCCTTATGCTAATAGATCTAGCCTTGATATAATGCATGCCTGCTATGTGTAACCTCATGTTATTGTATTTTTTTTTTTTTAATTGTCATTGAGTTAACTATTTAACAGACCTTCTAGAATTGCGGTTTTGCACTTTTATAAAATGGATTTCCGTCACAAAATCGATGAGTTCCGGCTTGTTGAGAGACGCATATCCTACAGGCCTGGAGGTATGCAGAGCTGTGAGGAGCTCACCTACGTTCTGCCTGTGTTGATCACCATGTCTTTTCCAGGAGACTGTTTTCAGTTTTAAAGTACATTGATCCAGCCTGGTCACGTTCTAGCATCGACACTGGCTTTACGCTATAGGCTACCGTTTGCCCGAAAGACTGAAGCAGACTGATTCAGGAGGCGGATGTTCACCTAACTGATCACAAGATGGTGGGGAGGACAAGGAGATGGGAAAGGTGCGCTTAATCTCTTCCTAAACCCCCCGCAGGCTTTTGCACTGCCAAAGTTTCCCTCTTCATCTCTCCTCTGTTCTCCCCCCTCTTTTCGCCCTTTTCTCCGCCGTCAGCGGGCACTTTAAACATTTACACGCTTAAAGATTTCAGCTTTCCTCAGCGGTGCTTACTCAAAGGGCAACTGTGTTCTGAGGTGTTGCCAGGGAGCGCCGGTCCAAAATAGATCTAAGGGAAGGAAAAAGAGTGAACTCAACCATATGAACAAAAAAGCGTACGAATGGAGCATGCTCACAAAGGACATTGTTAGCATTGCTGTATAGCGTACCCGACAACAGTCCATTGATCAACGAGAAAGTTATGGACAAAAATATTTCTGATATGAAATGCTTAACCTCTACATTTATTTAATATTATATATATATATATTTAAAGACACCAAAAAAGAGAAATGTATCAGTAAATTGTGCTTGGCATAGATAACAAACCGGGTTATGTTTTCTCATTGATCAAAATTAATTACATGTCGATATAAATTCCAAGCTGTTGCTCTGGAAACACACTCCCTTTGCAGTTGGAAGGTCAGATAATGCTTTCTGTTAAGTACCCTCACATAATGTGATACTTTTCAAAGACTGTAATGCAATATAGAACACTGTATGAATATGTTAGAAGAATTAACAAGTGCCCATGCTTCTTTTTAACCACCCATGCAACATAATATGCCATGCAGATGAAAGATTATGGGTCCAAATTCCATTCATAAACAACCCTGATAGAAACTGTGCTTTATAAGAGCGATCTGATTGGCTGTTCTGGCAATGCAAAAGGGGGACCAGGTTTTTATTGTTACTCTGCACTTCATAGGTCAGTTAAAGCATAGCATTCATTGCAGTTAACTGACCTCGCCTGGTTATTTGGGTGTGAAAAGGTTGCTGATTTTACGGTACTCTCTAGTACCAGGGTTGTCAACACCTGCAGTTTAGCATCCATTTTCAGTGATATCAATGCCAGTAATGATGATAAGGTGATAGTGAGATCTCACTATGCAATACAGACTGCAGTTCACACAAATATAAAAGAATCACTAACTCACTAAAACTCACCAAACCATGTTTGTGAATGCTAGGTTTGTGAAAGTTCAAGACGATTAATCACATACAGGCCACCGTGTCATTAATATTGTGCTTCCTTTCCACAACAAATAGATTTTTGTTTTTGTTTGTAAATAATAATAATAATAATAATAATAATAATAATAATAATAACAATAATACAGTGATTAAAATGAAAACAATTGCCCAAAAGCAGAATGATCAGATCGTTCTGTATGGATGGCTTTTTTTTTAATTGTGTGAAAATGTAAGAATATATAAAATAGTATATGAAATAGTGCAAATTTATAAATAAATAAAAATATGAACTTGGAAGCATATTTTTGTTGTTCATCCAGCCATGAATCACACATTTATGATAATTACACATGAGGAGTCATCTTGTTAACTCCACTGTTGTGATTATGTCCACCCTCGCGCCTTCCTTCATAACAGCACTTTAGACATAATAGGTCTTACTTTAAAAAACATTACTACATATTTATTTTATTTTTTTGTTTAATATAATGAATTAACTTTTCCCTGGGATCCCATTAAACCTCTAAATTAAGTACTTATGTGCTTCCGTGTGACTATCTAGTTTTTATTTAATTGCACCTCAATAATTGCACTTTCCTCTTTCATGAAATAGATTTTTGTGATTGATTTTATCTCCCTTTATAATATTCTGGGAATCGTACTGCTTATTATAATTTTCCCAAAAAATTTGAACATTTTTATGAAATATATTGCAGCATCTTACACTGCCTTGCCAAAAAAAAAGTCGCCGTTGCACCCATCATGCATAGTGCCCACTGTAAAAGACTCTGGAGGCAGTGTTATGATCTGGGGTTGCTTCAATTGGTCAGGTCTAGGTTCAGCAACGTTATGCAGCAATACAGCCGAGTACCTGAATGTACTGAATGACCAGGTTATCCCATCAATGGGCATATTCCAGGACGACAATGCCAAGATTCATCGGGCTCAAATTGTGAAAGAGTGGTTCAGGGAGCATGAGGAATAATTTTCTTTACCCCCATTTAAAGTTTTTGGGATGTGCTGGAGAAAACTTTACGGAGTTCTTCGACTCTCTTGTCGTCAATACAAGATCTCGGCCAAAAATGAATGCAACTCTGGATGGAAATAAATGTTGTGACGTTGCATAAGATTGTCGAAACAATGCCGCAACAAATGCGTTAATGGGCCTTTTTGAATAATCAAAAACATAAAAAATCATAGGAAATTTAAAACATAATACAGGCTATACCTGGGTGGGATTCAACTCTGAGATTCGTTCAGAGCCAAGGATCGTGTTGCTTTCTGACTTGAGAGATGGTGCTGTTGGTGCGGCTACCTTCCTCTGAGCCCATTGCATGTTTCTGCAGATTGATGGTGTCTCATACGGATTGCCTTGAAAAAATATGCTTTTACACCAGAGGCCAGTCCACTGAAAAAAGAAAAGCCTTATAATACCCCAGAGTCATTTTGATGGAAAATGTGTTTTTATCAAAGTATTTGAAACACCACAAATTCCTCTGATATATAGAGACTACAGTGTATGTCTTTTCAAAGTAAAATGTTCCCTGAGATTAACACTGATACAAAACCACATTTGGCTGTCTTGCTAAATGTACAATTTCAGTTTAATAAATTACCTCTCAGTTCAGACTGAATATTGCTACAGATTAAAATCTCAGAGATGGCAGTTCTAATTGAACCCAATTGACAGGGAATGTTTGACAAAAGGGTTATTTTACCTGAAAAAGAGGACCTCAGTCGGCAGTTTGCTTGCTCAAACAGATGGATATCCCTGAAAGTGTTGAATTTCTCAGTCAGTTAACAGTGAAACAAAACACAACTGGTTAGTATTATTTGTATGATTCTAACTGAAATTAAGCATGGTTTGAGATAAAAACTGAAATTACTAAAAACAATACAGATATGTTATTAGAGCGATGAACATACAGTGAGCACCATAATTCATTGGACAGTGACATATTCTTTGTTATTTTGGTTCTGTACTCTTTGAGTTTGAAAGAATACAATGACAATGAGGTTGAAGTGCAGACCTTTAGCTTTAATATCGGATGAACCATTTATAAATTATAGAACCTTTTGTACATAGTGGTCGTCGTCGTCTCCCCCCCCCCCCCCCCCCCTCATTTTTTGGCATCAAAAAATATTGGGACAGTTTAACATAATGTAGAACAAAGTAATCCTTTTTAATATTTGGTCACATATTTTTTCCATACTGTTCCAGCATAATTTACAGCTAAATCTAGTCCCACCCCCCAATTCCCATAGAGATCCATTTTAATGAGAGGTTATAGTATCGCTTGTAGGAGTACCAGAAGAAAAAAAAAATTGATATTGTTGGGTCATGGACATCAGGAAGTCATGGCATGCAAAACAAATGATTAAAAATGATATGCCCGAAAATGGAGGGGACTATGTACAAAAGTTTTTATCATTTCTAAACAGTTCATCCGACATGGATGAAAATACCCTCAAATTAAAGCTGACAGTCTGCACTTCAACCTCATTGTCATTGTATCCTTGCAAACACAAAGTGCTATAGTACAAAATTATGGCGCTCACTGTATATCCTCACAGCTGATAAAATGTTATAAGGGTTGCTTTCTCGTACCTTAAGGTTGAAACATTCTTTCTATATTCTATCATGCCAAGGGCGGATGGCAGACATAGATATATCACTGAGTGTTTCACTCCATCTTTTATCTTATAGTGTCTCCGGCCAATCACTCTCCAAGTGCAACGTTCCAAACAGGTGACTGCTCTACCTTTGATAAAGACTTGAGAAGCTTTTAACATAAATCGCCACTAGACAGTAAATATTGACGTGCCTGTCCTTCAATGAAATATGGTTAAAATACCTCTCCCGTTGTTTCAGCCAAGGCAGAACTGGCAAATACTCTGAACTTTTCTCACCGTTTTATAAACAAATACATCAATATTAAAAGACTGGTTGCGGCAGATGGATGGAATATTGGTGCAATATTGCCACCTATAGGTGAAGAAATAAATTTTCACAGTGTGGAGTATTCTACAATGTTAGACAATGAGCATTCAATAAAAATATATAACATTAAACCCAAAACAAATAATTCAGATGTAAGGTTAAAACTAGACAGGGTTTTACAGTACCGACAATAACAACAAACAAGGTCCTAAATTATAATATTGCAAATTATGCATGTAAGGTCACTGACACCAATCTGAGCATTTATATATATTTTTTTCCTTTTTAAACAGGACCATGATCCATAATAACTGACAGCAGCGTTTCCAAATTCAGTGCAAAGGCATGGTGTTTTAGTATCAGTCTGTTTCCTTGTTTGAAAGGTTAAACATCTGAAAAATTGTTTAGGATTCAATCAACATTTGTCCATAACTTTGACTAACAATTAAAAGCAAGAATGTATTATTCACAAATACAATTTAGCGAGTTCAAAAATCACTAAAACTCACCAAACTGAATTTTGTGAAGAAAGTGTAATGCAAAATTAAAGACAAATATTGAATGAATTCTGGCCTCTGTGTCTTTATCATTGTCTTTTATTTCCATAAATAGCTTTGTGGTCCAATGGTTTTTATTTGGAAATGCTCTCCTTGATGATACAGTGAGGTTTTCTACAACACATCTTGGCTAAACTTTGACAGACCTGTTCAACACAGATTGGAAGAGGCCTGCTGTTCATTTAATCAAGTTCCATTAAGAAAACAGCGACAAGTGATGTGACAAACAAACAAAGTGAATTAGTGAACGTCTGTTGCAGAAGTTAACATCACCCCGTAGAGCCTTAACAAGAGTATGATTAGTTCTCATAGCTGGGGACTCTGGAAACTCATTATACCTCTTATTATACCATACGGACAGGGGGAGCTGTCGATCGAAAAAGCCCCCACAGCCATAAATTGCATGAGCAATGGACTACGTTTGAAACGTGAAAAGTAATTACTTCAAAAGCATCCTGTATTTTTTTAATGGTCCTCTAATAAGTATAAATACGGCAGGATAGAAATGTGTTTACATCCAGACCAAGCATGGTAAGTGTTGCCTTTCCTTTCAAGCACAGTTTTCATCTTCACAGAAGAAGTTGAGAGCAAAAGGTGTGTGAGGGAGGACAGCAGTTGTGATTCAAACAACAATGACCACAACCCAAACAGAAAGGGCAAAGGGCTTCAGTTGCTTACTTCTGCTCCGTTCGGTAAGTTAGGTGATTTAAAAAAAAATACAAATAAAGAAAACGGCTTGTCTAATTTTCACAGTCTTCATTGTAGGAAGAGCACTGTGTAATGTGTCTCCAACCATTGTCCTTCATAAGTGTCGTTTTTAAAAATGATAACTCGTGGTCAGCCATAACGGGATCTAGGTTTGTCTGGACATTATTAAAAATGATAACTCGAGGTCGACCATTATGGGACCTGGGTTGCCCAGTCATTATTAAAAATGATAACTCGGGGTTGGTCATTAAGAGACCTGAGTGACCCTGCCATTCTTTCAAATGACAACTGAGAGCGTAATTTTAAGTGGACTGTCACCGTATCATTCTTAAAAATTATGATTAAGAGTCTGTTTTTATGGGACCTTAGTCACCCAGTCATTCTTAAAAATGATAACTGAGAGTCATTTTGTTGGACCTAAGTCACCAAGAGACTACTTTTTTTTTTTTTACTTTACAAACTGTTGGCTTTCTCTCATTCTATGTGTTTATTTTCAGTGTCTTTTTTTCTCTCTCTTTTTTAACTTTTTACAGGAGTTTTTACAAAAATAAAATAAAAATCTACCCCGGTCATTAGCTGGCGCTCATTTTTTTAATCAAATTTTTGTTTATTGATATAGTCTCACCTAAGTTAGAGGCTAATTATTGTCCTAATGGTACAATTTTAGCTAGGTAGACTATATCTATCTAAAAGGTTATTCAAGACCTTTAACAGGCTTTTGTATTACAATCGGTCCTTCAATAATATGTCTGTCTGTAAAAAGACATATTAGATAATATACAGTATATACGTATATAAAGACATACACCTTTCAGAACAGATAGTTATCACATTTAACAGTCTAAAATGTCTTAGACCACATAATAGCTATATTAGTAGTTTTTTTGGAATCAATGGTTTATGTTGTCCAATGATATTTTGGCCTCCAAAGAATTACAAATATGATGGAAGATTTTCAGATGTAAGCGAGCGTCTTTTTATCTACAGTTGAGACTGATTCCAAGACTAGAAAAAATTACAAACAAAATAGAAAAGAGTACAAACAAACAAACAAATACACACACGTACACACTCAAGGCTTTGGGGGATATTCGCAAGGAAGCCAAATTATTATATATATATTATATAAACATCGAACAAAAAGTTCGGAAATTTGTGTTTGGTAGATTATTTCTCTGTTGTAACAATGCTTCTTGGCAATAAATTTTATACCGTTGGAAAGCCTGTTTATTTCCCTTTTAAATGGTGCCCCATTTGTAAGGAACATGCATTTGTGGGATGAGCAGCACAGCTGAGTATGTGGGTTGCGCCCATGTAAAATTTGCCAAATCTTCTCTGCCAATGCCAAACAGCTTACACCTGCACTGGAACCTGAACATGTGGAGGAACGTTATGTTCAGCGATGAGTCCAGATTCTGCCTACGGAAGTTGGATCATAGGGTCAAAGTGTGGAGAAGACGGGGAGAACGCTATGCACCTTTTGGTGGAGGCAGTGTGATGGTGTGGGGCGGCATCTCCATCACTGGAAAAACGAGGCTTGTCATCATTGGAGGCAATCTCAATACAGAGAGATATCGAGATGAGATTCTGCAACCAGTGGCAATCCCATATCTCCACAGTCTGAGACCGAACTCCATCCTCCAAGATGACAACGCTCGCCCCCACAGAGCGGGGTTTATCAGAGACTACCTCCAGAATTTGGGAGTAGAGAGAATGGAATGGCCTGCCAACAGTCCTGACCTCAACCCAATTGAACACTTATGGGATCAGCTTGGGCGTGCTGTTCGTGATAGAGTGACCAACACAACCACGTTGGCTGACTTGCGACAAATCCTGGTTGAGGAGTGGAATGCCATCCCACAGCAGTGTGTGACCACGCTGGTGACCAGCATGAGGAGGAGGTGCCAGGCTGTTGTGGCTGTGTATGGTTCTTCCACACACTACTGAGGCTCCTGACTGTTTGTTAAATTAATAAATTGTAAAATTGCCAAAATGTCTTGTTTCTTCCTTGTTACTGATAGACTTCAATCATCCAATCCACCAAACAACACCAAACAAGAGTCACTAGCAACAGCAGAATAAGCTGTTTGGCATTGGCAGAGAAGATTTGGCAAATTTTACATGGGCGCAACCCACATACTCAGCTGTGCTGCTCATCCCACAAATACATGTTCCTTACAAATGTGGCACCATTTAAAAGGGAAATAAACAGGCTTTCCAACGGTATAAAATGTATTGCCAAGAAGCATTGTTACAACAGAGAAATAATCTACCAAACACAAATTTCCGAACTTTTTGTTCGATGTTTATATAGTGGTGTGTACCTGTGGTAAACAGCCAAAACCCATTTCCTGCTTCCCCCTGGGGTGACCAACACCATGAATGGAGAAAAACAAAAAAATGATTTTCTATTTTTTTAATCAAGAAAGTGTATCAATTATTGGCTCGCCTGTTCAAAATGGAGTCTTGCCAAAGTCTCTGCACTTTCACTCCACAAAGTGCCAAACTTTCAGATGATAAAACCAGTGTAATCCATTGCTGACAGTGAAGAGATGACTCTCCTGAGCACAATTCCCCAGTGGATCCAAACAATTTCTAATCTTCTTATGAAGTCAACAGCTGAAAGGACTATTACTAGATCTACAGGGAATGGTAAAACACTCCTCCTGCTCTTCTCATTTCTTCATAAAGCTGTATACTTTAATAAGTATCAGCATTAAAATAACTATCACCATGCTGAAGTACTCTGAGTGAAGTATTGCCTATTAATCTCTTTATATCTGCCTTAATTACACTGCCTCAAAAAAGAGAACATAATCATGGTTGAAGAGCTATATATTCTGTGTTCCTTCTTCATGTAAGGTCACTATTTAATCTGAGATTGTTTAACATTAACACGGCATTACAAGGTTTTGAGGTGTGTACAATGCAGAGTATGTAGGAATTAATATTCTTTTACCATAGGCACTTTAAGGTTGACAGTAAGTTTGTCACAGAGAGCAAATTTTAAAGAAGAGAGAGAGATAGAGAGATAGAGAGAGAGAAATCAACCTTTAAACAGTAAGTCCCCCAACATTCAGGATTAGCACATTGGTAACAGCCATTTATTTATGTATTTACATTTTAAGGTGTGTACATGCCACGTTCCATGAGGCTGCATTGTGCAAAAGCATGTTTGCTTACAGTGCACAGGTCACAGCCTCAGAGTCATCCACTAGCGCATTGCAGGTGGATTGACTTTGGCAATTGCTGTTCAACCACAGGAAAGGAAAGAGAGAGAGAGAAACCAAACAAAATGCAGGCTTGGTATGACAGGCACAAAGTGTGTGTGTGTGTGTGGGGGTGAGGGTGGGGGGGGGGGGGTCTGCTCCAGATTAACACCATCAGAAAGACGCCACTGTAAAAGCAGTTTTCTAGATAGTGTCAAGGCCAAGTTCTTGTGACTCCACTTATTCCCCTCATTCCCCTGAGCTATCATCTACCGCTCAAAGAAAGGTCCCAGTGCATTATCACACAAGGTCTTCATGTATGTGTTTTCACTGACTTCACTGTGCTGCTTTACTCTGCCGTGGCCATTTTGTGCCATCTCAAGGCCTCAGCAAGAGTAAAAAGATGACCAGGATGATGATTTTACAGTAACCATCGTCATCATCTTCAGCACTGTTACTGATGTCATCATCCGCATCACCATGTACATGGTAATCATCATTTTTTATGATCAGTAACATCATCTCTTTCTCTCCCTGCATTCCTCAGACTCTCATACGAATGAAAAATTGATGTTCAACAGTGCCACCCACAGGAACAGTGCAGAAATTACAAGTCTAAATGCCTGAAGTTGAATGGTATTTAAAAAAAAAAAAAACACTTGTTTCTTTATAGGTGATACAGGTTAATTGATTCCATGATTATCCCGGCACATCGTGTTGCCAACTCATGTTTATTGCGCCGTCCAATCTTCTTTACGCTTTTCGTTATGGGGCATAAATAATGCACATAAATATGTTGGCACGGCTTGACACGTTGTAATATTGCCAAATAATATCCCTCTAGACTGCAGTTATCCATTTCCTTTTTGAATGATGGTCTACATTTCTCCTGTGCTTCCCTTCCCAGTAGATCTCTCTGTAGGGAGGGCAGCGTTCATTTCTCAGCTCGCTCTATCTCTCCTTTACGCACTGCGTGCACATTCATCTACTTAATGGCCAAAATTACCCTTTTCATCACATTCTGTAAAATGAAAACACTAATAAAACACTAATAAAGGCTTTTATTTTACAGTCTGATTTAACAAATCCTAGTGACAAAAAAACACAGGAACACATGCCCCCCAAGAGCTTAATCTATCTTGTCTTTCAGAATTTCCTACTTTCTTTTTTCAGCTTCTATTTTTATCATAGCTGCAGGATAATAATGCAAATTTGTATTCCTCAGATGAATTAGCTTTTTTGTCATTTTACACTTAGGGCATAAAAGACATTACAATTGCAAAAGCAATCAATAAAATGAAGACAAACAAGACTTGGGTTCATAAAATATTTGAAATACTGAGCAAACCTCATTTCATAAAAGCAGTAATTTATTAATTTGCTCATGAAACAATTACCACTGAATCGTTAAATGTTTTACCTAGTCCCATTTTAAAAGTGTCTTACTTTTTAAAACTTTTATTTCCTCTTGTGTTTCTGTCATAATTTGCACAACCACACACTGCTCTACTATGCTATGTTGCATCAAGTATCTGCTATGATTTCCTCATTCAGATAACAGAGCAGAATGACTCCAGTGTTATAGGGTTCTATTATGACTCTCTTCACACTTACACTTACAATCCGTCTTGCTAACACCCCCCCCCCCCACACACACACACACACACACATGCACACACACATGCATGCACGCACATACACACACATACACACACATATGCACACAGACACACACACATACATACACACGTGAACACTCATGCATGCACACACACACACATATGCACACAGACACACACACACACACACACATACTCACTCAATTCTCAAAAGCTCTGAGACATCAGCTGAAATCTTTAAAAAACGGAAAATTGCCGAGTTATATGTAAAAGCACTCTTGTTGATGTGGGTCACAGCATGCAGACAGTACCTACAATTTTCCCTGACACCGTCCCTAACACCCAGTAACTAATTCCTCACCCACAGAAAAAAACTAAACAAACAAACATAAAAACAGGAACCATGCAAAGGTTGATTCATGCATAAGTTCAACAGAAGAAGCATTTAGAAGCTATTGATAACAGAGAAAAGCCATCTCAAGAGGTGGCTGGGGGTCTTACAAGCATATTTAAAGAACTACTTTTTAAAGGCACCGCAATCTCTCAATTCCATTGGGGATATATATCCCAGAGAGGGTTTATAAGTATTATATTCATAAAGTTTTAGCTTTTGGTGGTTTGAATGGAATGAAATGGCGATTCTCAGAATACAACCTGCTGAAAATCTGTTTGCTCACACGGGTGGACATGAGTCGCAGAAAGCCTGCTGAGCTTGATGGCAACTCGCCTGTTTTATACATGAAAAATATAGCATGGGCTTCCGAGAGACTCATTCTGGCTGTTCCTTTGTGTGGATGCATCTCATGGGCTGGAATTGTACATGCACACGCATACACACACACACACACACATGCACACGCGCGCACGCACGTACGTACATGCACACACACACACACACACAATAGGGTACCAAACAAAAAATATATAATGACACCCAGCATAGGTTTATAATGGCACAGGCATTTATTTGGGCATCCCTTTTGGTCTTTATTGAGACTTACTCAATTAAATTTTTATCAGATATCAGACTTTTTGCATCATATTTTATTTATAATAACCAGTGCATATAACCAGTGACAGAGTGAAATGTAGGTGTCAGTCCAATTTTAATACAGGCAGGTGTTTGGTCAGCTCTTTTGACTTGCAGTTTCACCTTAGGCCACTAAATTGAACTAACAACAGTGTGTATTTTAGAATATTGCATGTCTGTGTTCGTTAAAGAAACCGCTGGTAAGTGAGGGCTGCTTTCCTTCTCTGTCTCCATCACAGAGAGATCAAATTACAGAGTGAGTCCCATGCCCTTTGTCCTGCCTTGCCCTTGGAAAATATGTTTATCTATAAATGAAGTCGCAAAAGGTTTTTATCCATTTCAGAAATTGCAAAACGAAAGAACACACCGGCCTACTTAGGAGCCTTGAACAAAGACTCTTCTGTTGAATGAAACAAATAAGTGATCACTCTGAGTCCAAATCCAAGTAGATACAATGACATTAAGCTCAATAGTCTGTTTCACTTCCTGTACAGTTTAATGACAGTACATTTCTATACTTGAGGTTGTCTTGAAACTGAACAGAAAATAGAAATAAGTAACTGAGGGCAGCTTTAGAAAATGTTTTACATTTTTAATAAGTTTGAAAATGTCCCTAAGTTACAGGGCACTCCTCCAAACAAAAAACATATTCAATATGAATACAATTTTGTAAGTGGAAGGTTTGTATCACATTATATAGATTTGTATGAAATATGCATCATAAATTTTCTCACTGAAATTCAGGGTCAAATATGTCTGTTTTTAGACCTGAATTTGGTCTGAAAGGTATGGAAGGTTTCTAGTTTTCATTTTACTTGAGAGCATGGTTTTCTCCTCGATTATTTTTCTAGTTGCCCGATCTGATGTTTTTAACTCTCATGTTGATCTGAAGCAGAGGATACAGAAAAACTCAGAGCTCAAGGACAAAAGGGTCATTCAGCCTCTGACCTCTACATAGTTACACAACAAATAATCCTGGGGACGTAGTGATCGATGGTTCGGTCATGCATTCACATAGCAGTGAAGTTGGCTGAAAAACTGAAGACATTACTCTGAGGTCACATGTTTTTCCTTCTGTCGCCTGTAAACCTCCTCCATTTTGAAAATGAAATAAAAATGTATTTATGTAGCGCACTTTACAAAGTACTTGGCATAATGTGCTTTATAGAATTTCTGGGCGTAAACCCACACAAAACAAGCCAGGGCTGACAATGGCAAAGTGGAAAATAGTAAGAAACCCTGGGGGAGCCCATCGTCGGCTTTCCTAGATAACAACATGGTCAAGTCCTGTTGGAGCATGTCTGCTGCAAGGCAGGAAATGTCATGTTTTCTACTATTTTTTTTTTTTACTATTTCCTCTCAATGTATGGCTTGGAACACCTCTGTGGGTGTATACCGCCACCAACAGGATAAGAGGAATGGGTGCAAGAAAATAATCAGTGCTCAGTCATTTGTCTATTCAATAAAATATTGAAACCTTTGATTGAAACATATGGGGAGATTATGGCTTTAAGAGCTGTCATCATTAAACACTGCGTAACCCAAAAGCATTGTGAATAATTAATTGAATTATAGGTCTACGATGATTCATAACACAAAAGGTTTAGGTTACGTATCTTATTGATCGTTGAATACTTATTGAAATTGCCAACAATTCACTTCAGAAGGAAAGATGAACAGAGGTGTGAAGTTATTAAATAGGCTACATGATGAAAATATAAATGGTGAGATGATCACCATAATGTCACATTTGCAATTTAGTTATAGCAGTGGTGCCTGTAACACACATGGGAAATCAAGGTCTGATGTTGGCTAGGAGAGCTGCTGCACGAGTACAATGGAAGCATTCAATGGTAACAGCTGTACAGGAGGGTGTCTGTGAAGATGCCGCTAGCAACATATGGCGGATCTGGCAACTCTGCCAGTGCCAATACCTGCCGTGCCAGGATGTCCAGGATGGGCCACAGTAGTGCCAGCTCCATCCGCCACCTTCGCGACCGCAAGAGAGGAGGGGGCGTCTACCACGAGACACACCTCTCACCTGCACAGCCAATCAAGGGCTGGTTTCTACAAGTCAAAGTGGAGAACTGACCATTGACTGGCGAGACTCCCATGGGACTGTGGTAACTTTGAATTTGTTGCTTATGAGGCTGAGCCACCCATATAAGCTTTGTTCTGAATGGTGGGTTTAAATAACCTGCCAACAACAACAGCCAGGGCTTCCAAACTTGAGCTTTATGTGTCGACTGCCACTAATAAATAAGTCTTGCCTGATCACCCAGTCTTTGTGACAAGGGAAAACATGTTACTTAAAGGAAATTAAGAGATACACGAGGAATGTCTGTGTCAGTTATCATAGCTTGCTTATTATTAACATTATTGGAGTGAGTCAATAAAGTGTCAATGTTAATTTATGCATACTTTGAAACCCCTCACTTTTGTTTTTAACATCAGCAAGTTTTCCCATTTAGCTCTGATAGTTTTCTGAATGAATTGCATAATTTCACCACCCTGCTGATCGACTTTCATTTGTCAATATGCCCCCAGTATCCACACTGCACACAGGCAGACTTTAATTTATTTTGTACAACTTGCAATTTAACAATAAATCACACAAAGAAGATAACAATAGACCGACAATTAACAAACAACCATCAATTAAAGCCTGAGTTTAACAACATGAGGGAAACATCTGTCAGCAGAGAAAAGGACAGCCTAGAGCAGCAGCTGCATGCCATTCAGGATTTAACAAATCCATTCTTAAGTGTAAATATTCCACCGGAAAAAGGGAATAATCCCAAATTACATGCGTTTCTTTGTAAATGATCATGTAATAAAGGACAATTCCATCTGCGAGACAGCTGAGACAGAAATATGGTATGTGCCACGCAGCGCTGCTTTGCATAAAATCTAAATAAAGAACTGATAGCATATATGTATGTGGTCAGGGTTGAATCAACAGATGGTACAGAATTTTTTTTTACATCCTTTAATTGCTCTTCAATGAGCATCCAACTGGTTTCAAAGGGTTCTTTGCTGATACACTATTCCTTACTGCTGTGACTTACTGTTCAACTTTAGATAACATCAAACGTTAAATTATTATTTCTAGTATTTAATATGCTTCTGCAATGCATGTTAAAACATGTTTCAAGGCATATAAAGACATCCTTAAGGGTATGTTGTCAAATTCTGTGCCAAATTGAACTTGCAATGCCCATATTGTGGCACTATGAAGTAGTACTATTTCTAAAGTAAAATTAAACGCATTGCCACTGTCAAGAAAGATTTTTCAAGCCTGAAAATGCACAACACTGTGAAAGGGCCCCATGTTGGCTTATAAACACTGTTCAAAATAATGTGAGTATTTCGCACTGAAAAAAAAAACTAACATTTCAAAATACTGCTGCGAGTTGAGTGTTCACTTGACAAAAAGGTTATCAACATTTTGTTGGTGGAAGACTGAAGTCCATGAAGGAATATGAGCGAAAAAACAAAAGAGTGATCTTAATTATAATGAAGCTATGCCCTGCATTCAATTACATAATCAATTGTCTTACCATAATATCTAATGCTAACAGCACATTTTTGTATAAATCTGTGGTGAGAAAAATAGCTATTAAACGAATGCTGGCTACACCAGTTTTATTTTGTAGGTTATACATTTGATGCACACAATCATATAGATGTATCAGATGTATGAATTATTAAGACAATAATTAAATAATTTTTTGAAAATGTTTTTGTTAGGACTTTTTCAGCTTTATTGGACAGGTTTGAGAAAGATGCGACAAGGGTCATGCGGTCAGATTGAAGCCGCCGACGTTGCGGCTCGCAGTGAGCATGAGGATGAGGATGGTGCTCTTCAGGCTATACCACGAGACACCCCCAAAGCAAGCATTTTTAACTCACGGTTATGTTAATCCCTAATTTATTTGGTCCGAGCAATCGCAATAATTTCAAGCCATACATTCAGAAGAAGAATAATAAGTTATTTGTAATTGTCTGGTTTGCAGCAGACGATGCTCAGAGCTGTGTGGTCAGGTGAAAACCCCTTTATCTCCATGAATCCTCTTTAAAAACATCACGGAAGTCCACATCAGCCCAAAAGTCCAGTGCAAACTGTGGGTGTTTATCTGAGGGAATGGGAGTGTGTCCAGCAATGCTCCCACTGATCCCTGTGCATCGACAGACCGGCGCTTGGTGCCTCATGTATTGATCAACCCACCCGCCTTCCTGGCCCCTTTCCCCCCCAAGCTGCAAAACCCATTAATCTCCGCTTGATCCGCATCCCGCTAATCCCTCAAACCGTCAGCCTTCCCTTCGCTGCTTGTCCCGTCCGCAGCGGCCTAGTGCGAAACTCGTTTGATGGTCGAATCGGCCGCACCCTCCTGACCCATCCTCATTCGCACTCTACCAGTTTGGCCACTCTCGCAGTCCCAAAACGCGCCCGCGACGGTGTCATTCAGTCTCAGCTTCCTTCCACACTGGCGTCCAGGCCGTTTGAATAATAAATAAATAAAGTTTTGTTCAATTACGGTACAATCGATGGTGTCTTGCACACCAGCTCCCTGGTGGTGGCTCGCCACTTTCCCCTGATCGCTCTGCTTGGTCTGATTTCTGTCGTGGTCCATTAGCGATTTTTTTTCTCCCAGGATAGAAATCTATCAAAACCTTTTTGTGGCTTGTCAAGCAGCCCTGGCCCAAAAATCGTGCACTGGTGTAGACACGCAGTGCTGCCATTTTGGCGGTCACTGCTTTGTTTCTGGAGTCTCATTAGGCTGAGCTCTGTCCAGGAATACTCTTTTACATCGCTGAGTTACAACGCAAAGCTTTTTTGCTGTAGTTTAGACTTGCAGGCCATGTTTACTGCTTGACAATGTGTATGCATGTGCGCATAATGGAATTGTTTTCAATATCAGGTAGACTTCACTTCCTGAAGCAGTTTACTTCTTATCAAACAACATATGATAATGTGTTAAGTTCATAACTTCGATGCAGTTTTAAATTAATGTTCTTCTTTTGAAGAATTAATGAGTGGAGGAAAACAATAACTTTTTTGTCTGTCCATGTACCATGCTAAATTGTAATTACTCCATGGCATGAACATAGAACCTATTTACACTGTTGAATAATGACAATAGTCTATTCAGTTTTGTTCATTCCTTCCAAGGCTTGTCATTTTGCCAATACCTGGTTTTTAACACTCCTAGGGTCTATCAGGATCTATCTAAATCTTGATAAACTAGCCAGTGCAATAATACCTCTTTTTATGAATAAACACTTTCTAGTTCTTATTACAGGCTTTTTAGGTGACAGTTGACCCTAAAGGCAAGGCTTAGTGTAATGCTTTAAATGAGAATGGATCTGATCTGTCCTCCA
This sequence comes from Ilyophis sp. 1 JC-2022, assembly GCA_022702515.1. Classification (NCBI taxonomy): domain Eukaryota; kingdom Metazoa; phylum Chordata; class Actinopteri; order Anguilliformes; family Synaphobranchidae; genus Ilyophis; species Ilyophis sp. 1 JC-2022. The sequence continues at coordinate 38,874,493 of CM040401.1, read as the reverse complement.
TCCGGGCTATGTTCAAGCCCTACAGCCTAGCTCAGCCACTTAATTTACCCTTACTTATACCCTAACCTGATTGCATTTATTTTTGCACTGACTGTGCAGACAGCTTTGAAATTAAAATCTCTTTTGAAAGTCGCTCTGTATAAAAGGGTCGTCCGAATTATATAAATATAAAATCTTAGCCTGGCATTCATTCTGTTGCAGCCCACCGTAATTCATTGTGGAATATGTCTATTCTTAACATCGCTTTCCTGTTCATTTCACGGCCTGAAGCTGAGATGCTACTCTGAGAACTTAAATATTTGAGAAACATTCACCCAAAAGAGTCGCAAGTAAAGAGGTTGACAAGAATGTTTAATAATGCATTAGTACAGGAAGGGCCAGTTTAATGAGGCATGTGCCAAACACATGCTAGTGCTCTATGAAGCGCATATTTATAGTGTCTACTGTAGGAGATCTGACAAGATCCCCCCACACACACCTGTAGTTACCAATAAATCCCCAACACCGCCCCCCCCAGCCCAAACTCCCCTCACACACACAGACACACTTCACAGTCCAAAGATTACTCAGTAAATCAGCTGGGTTTACACAGTAAAAGGAAAGTTTTAAAAAAAAAGGCTCCAGTCAGAAATGATTTCTTCCACCAATGCTCTGATGAAGGTCATACTAACCAAAAAATATTGGCCCTTAGTGTTCAAAAGGCAGTGTGGAAGAGGTCATCCTTTCTTATTTCTTTCTGCAGTTTTCAGGGCAATATGGTTCAAGAGACCTCCTGTCATATTACACCCTTTGATACAACCATTACAGTTTTTGATACAACCATTACAGTTTTTGATAAACACCTTCATGATTGACAGCTCACAGAGCCACATATACAGTATGTCTCTGGTAATACAGGCATTGTGGCTAAACAGAGCTTGTTTCTTCTCTAGATAGTTTGCTTGTCTCTCCATAACACGCTTGTACATCATTTCTAACGTTTGTTTTATAAAACTATAAAAATCATTAATTTCCTCACTTTTCCCTGCATTTTCAGTGACTGGAGCTAAAATTTTATTTGACCTTTATGCACTTTCTATTTACATTTCTGTGTTTTTTGTAAACTACATTAACCATTTTGTCTATCCAATAATTTTTATGAATTCCAACAGCTAATAAATTCATAATGTTGTATCTGTGTAAATTGAACCTGCTAAATGTCACCACTCTATATCTAGTGCTAATTTTTTGTGGTTAAATTGAATAGCCTAGGTCTGACCTAAAAAAAATAATGGTATCCTAGTTTCCTGCAATAAATTATCCTACGTCATTGGTTCTTTTGCTCAAAAAAAAAGTTTTAATTAATGGCCCATTGAACCCCATCTCTCAACAGATAGACTGGATAGTGAAGTGGAAATGTGGCTGAATCATCACATGGAACAAGGGGGACGTCTGCTGGTGATTAACGTAACTGCATGCGGGTATTTCGGCACTTTTGGATTTCAAGTGGAAAGAAGTGGAAAGAAGTATTTCAGCGCTAACAATATCGCAATATTGATCCAATCTGCCCCTTTCACGCTAGGCTTGGTGTAATACATGTGCCAAAAATGTTTCCGCTCTTTAATGAAACCTCAGATAAAAGTACCTCATTCAAGTTGCTTCAACTGCATTGTAATATAAAAATGTACATTTGATAAGTTTTAAGTGAAAACAAAATAAAGGAAATGATCCTCTGAAACTGAAAAATGCGATAAAGTGCGATGGGTTTTTAGATAAAACTACAGGTATGAAGCAAACTTTAAGGTAGTGGCTTTTTCATGGGCCTGAGGGAAGAAGTTGGTGTTATTTTACTTCCAGGCTGAAAAACAAATAACAACGAGCAAAAAGTAAAAACTTCTTTTTAGTAGCTTCTCTTCTTATTATAGTTTATGTGAAGTCAGTTCACTAAGATGCCCATGTCCCGATCTTGTGTTTCCTGCTGTGTTTTATGATGTTTCTGGTTGAACGCTTAACTTTGCATTTTACACCTCTCTGGCATTGTTTCAGAAATTCACTTCAACAATTCTCACTATATTCTCTCATGAAAAGGTTTTTTTATTCTTTTATGAAGTAAGTCTGATTCTTAGGATATCCTGTATTTAAAAATTGCAGCAGCTGAATTTTACATGAGATGTGAACAACATCTAAGAGGCTTGCACCTGACTAACCTCTACAAAAAACAACAACAAAAACAAAAAAGGATTTAGTAAATAATCAGAAAAAAGTGATAAATGTTAGCAATGCGACTAAGACTTTGCAAGATCTGAAGAAACGTTAGACGCCCCCCCCTTTGCAAACCCTCCCCACTATTGAGCAAGAAACATTTACTTAGAACGCGCTCATTAGCCATCTGCTGCTACAGATAGCCCACTTAAAATTTTAAGCACCGTTTGCTGTGATGCGGCTAATTCTAGGGGCAGGTGGCCAAAGTGCACAGCGGTCGGTGTCCGGCGTGCTTGTCCCGTCTGGTTCGGTGCTCTGTGATGGCGATGACAACCATTAATACCACTTAGCGGTGCAAACAGGCCTAACGAGGCGTGGGATTGGATGGCAACTTTCTGCGCTTGAGTTTCCTTCTTTGTTATTTCCCCCTTTTTTGTTTTCCGCTGACAGATTCAAAAGAGATGAAGAGATGGGGTATAAAAATGGGACGTCCCGGCTGTACGGTCCTAACCACCATCTCTAGCAACATCTTCCCACCTTCCACCAACTCTGCAGGTACAGGTAAGTTCCACAACTTGTGCGTGTTGCGTCTGCTTTCTAGGGTTAAACGGGACTCTTGTGTTTGGCAAGTTTTACAAGATGGGGTTCAAACGTCAGATAGGCATCAGCAGCCGTATTCAAGTGCTGATGTTGGATCAAGCTTGTACTTTAGCCTGGATAAGATCAGGATGTGCATGGGAGGAAACATAACCCTATGTAAGTACTCCTACTCTGAGGCACTTTTACGAATATGGGCCCAGATGTCGAGTTTTTGAGATTTGATGCCCAGGTTTTTTGTCAACTGGTTCAAGAGATTTGTTCTTTCACTGTGAAGCTGCACTGCAGCCCTTGTATATGCTGTATCTCTGCCTAAAACCAGAAAAAAACAAAAACATTTGTGCACATGGCTGTATAGAGCACAGGTTCCAGAAATGGAGACCTCCACGTGCCCAAGAGTGACAAAAAATATTTTCCCCTTTAAAGATATGTCATTTATATTCCCATGTCTAATACTGATCAGCTAGTGACATGAGATGTTGTATGTATCCACATACTAGTATGTTAGACAGTCACTGATCTGCAGGCTGTCGTACATACATTTTGGAAGAGCTTGAGATTAAAATGCTTGGACAGCCTTGTAATGTAATGTGCCCCTCCTCCCAGTTGTCCAGCACCATGGCACTCTGGCTGCAGGCAGTTTCTCTACTGGTGCTGCTGGTCTTATCCAGCCCCGGGGTCGATGCCGCGTCCAACCAGCACCTGTGTGGGTCTCACCTGGTCGACGCCCTATACCTGGTGTGTGGAGAGAAAGGTTTCTTCTACAACCCCAAGACCAAGCGGGACCTGGAGCCTCTGTTGGGTAAGATGGGGGCGGGTCTAAAAACAGGCGTCCATGATACATTTATTTTGTTGGGTAGGATGGGGGCAGGTCTAAAAACAGGCGTCCATGATAAAGTGCTTCTGTTGGTTAAGATGAGGTGGGTCTAAAAACAGGCATCCATGATAAAGTGCTTCTGTTGGGTAAGATGAGGGCGGGTCTAAAAACAGGCATCCATGATAAAGTGCTTCTGTGGGGTAAGATGAGGGCGGGCCTAAAAACAGGCATCCATGATAAAGTGCTTCTGTGGGGTAAGATGAGGGCGGGTCTAAAAACAGGCATCCATGATAAAATTATTATGTTGGGTAAGATTGGGGTGGGTCCAAAAATAGGCATCCATGATAAGGTGATTCTGTTGGACCTTGCATCAATTCTGGATAGCATGCGGCGACATGCAAGCAGCATGCAAGCAGCCCTCAATCCACCCAATGAGCTGCAGTTATCACATCAGAGGATTTATGTAGCTGACACAAACAGACACCCAATGAATTGAAGGAGTCGCCACTACACACTTCGTTTGGGGGATAGCCCCAGTGACTCCCTCCCTGACTGACACCATGGCCAGTTAAGGGCTGAGTATACTTCAAACAAACACAAATTGGCGGATTCGCAAAGGCGAATGGTTAGTTTGCGACCAAAACGAAGCACCACATTTGGCTTCGATCACCACAGTGTGCGCAGGCTGGACAGCCAAACTAGTGGAACTTTTCACACAGCCTCCCAACCCTCGGCTGCAACTGGTCAACAATGTTACGTCACCGGTCGCATTTCTTTGAGTTTCGTGTTTCCGGTAAGCTTCCGGTTTACATCGCGTACAGCTGTCCTCTGCTCATTTCCAAGATAAATCAATTTGAGGCTACTCCCCCTAAAGCAACTCCCACCCCCTTAAGTTTTTGCAACATTCAGTCAAGTTGGATTTCAAAGGTTTTATGCATCACTGGACTATAGCTGGATGTGCCACTGTGTAGACCTAATCCTTTTATATTAATTTTTCCCCCACAAACCTGGAGATCAATTTGTGTTTTTTTTTTCTACCTGCAGGATTCCTCTCTCCGAAATCAGGCCAAGAGAATGAGGCAGACGATTTCCCCTACAAAGACCAGGGTGAACTGAAGGTGAAGAGGGGCATCGTGGAGCAGTGCTGTCACAAACCCTGCAACATCTTCGACCTACAGAATTACTGCAACTGAGGCACTTCTCCCGCACCCCAGCCTCCAAAGCCATGCTATTAAACCAAAGATTTCTTTTTTTCTGAAAGCATTTGATGTCAGTCATTTTGTGTTACATGAAAAGAAACAAACAAAAAAGCTAAATATTTTGCCTGTTTATTTTTTGCAAAAAAATAAAGTTTCATTAAATGAACGTTCAGAGTATTTATTTTTTTGTTACCTTTGAGAACATGACTGCTGCAATGGCGTAAAACCTCCGTAAACTCCATATCTTCGACTTCCCATTCCAGCTGAGTTACAGATCCAGGCACTCCAGTGGAATCATTTTGAAACTCTTTGATTTTTCAAAGTAGATTTTTCTTGGAATGTTTCCTTCAAATTTCAAAGTCAGTGTTCGAGAACTCCATTGCCTTAGAATTACCAGAAGTGATTTTTATGTCAGCATTAGCATGTTCAGTTAAAAACATTGTCATCGCATACTGTATTTGTGATCTTGCACCTTAAAGGGTTAAAAGGCTTCACTGTAGTGAGCAGAGCAGGAAAATGGCTTTTTCACCCACAGTAACCTCCGTCAGAATCTGATTAAAGGCTACTGTGCTGATGTATACATTTATTTTTCAGTCAAGCATTTAAAAATCACAACATTAAATGTGGCACTGTTGATTACCTCCCAGAAAGCAATAATCTACCATCTTCAGAATATTGTTTGGAGGAGGGACATACTGATGAATGCATAAAATGTAAAAAATATATATATATTCTCATACTACATTATTTCCAAATTATTGTTGTCCTATTGTGCATGCAAGTGCTTACTAGCCACATCCTGCTTTCTGAAATGAGCATTTTGTATATAAAAATGGCAAACAAAATAAACACTACTATGTCACAATAATCACATAACATTACAAACCAAGGGTAGCACTATGTGTTTTCATTCTTTGTATCTACATTACACATTCTTGAATAATAAGAAGTTGTCATTTGTAAACATGTTCTTTAAAATGATAGGATATTTGTAATGGCAAAATTCAGAAGTTGTACATGGTACAAAGTTATTGTGTTAAAAATCCTGTTTAACAATAAGAAATGTTTAACATAAGCTATATTGAATATTTTGTCATCTCATGCAGGTACTGTGCATTATAAGAGCTAATATTTCAAAGTTTTTGTTTTTAATAATAACTTTGCATGATCCATCTTTCTCAACTAATTGACAAGTGTTTGAAGGGATATTTTTATATGAACTGACATAAAAATAAAATTGCATTCAAGGACTCACAAAAAATATTAAAATAATTATTTAAATAGCTTTTACTCACATCATTTACTACCTAGTGTGCATTTGTATAATTGAAAGATATACTGAAATAATGCACTTTGAAATGTTTAGAAATAAATTATTAAAACAGTGTGACAGGTTTTTAGACACAAATGTGGTTATTGAGATATTTGGCGAAAACCCCTATCTGACTTTGTGTGTGAAAACAGCAGAAATGTTTTTTTCCTAGACCAAGATAAATGGGCAGAGACGCAGAAAGTTGCAGGGACGCAGGAAGTTGCAGAGACGCAGGAAGTTGCAGAGACGCAGGAAGTTGCAGAGATGCAGGAAGTTGCAGAGACACGGAAGTTGCAGAGACGCAGGAAGAGCCACGGTTTCCACTTTATGTTTTCACCTTAAAATTCGCAACCCACAAAAGGGAGCTCAGCCATCCATGTAATGTACTGCTTCAGCAAAGGGCTGATAAACTCAAACCAGCAGACGGCCGTGGCTCTCCGGGACCCCTGCTTTTCACGGCATTGGCCTGCATCTGGGAAAATGCAAATGCATTTTGTCTGAATTCAAGTTTGTTTGTGAGAAAAAAAAACATAAGACTGGGAAAAAGAGAGATTTGGAACAGGTAACCTGAATTAATGATAAACTGCAGAACTAAACTGATAAACTAAGGACCATGTCGTATATGAAAGTATATCTACACCAAGTGTAGGTACTTTAGGCCTCACTGCTTGCTGCATCATCGATGGGCGTACTCAGCGGCAGCAGTTCAAAGGCCATGTCACACGAATCGCAAATAAAAACGCTAACACTACAGATATACATATGTACTGCATCGATTATCCGACATCCCTCAGCTGATAATGAAGACTCTAGGCCCTTCCTCCCTCATCGGAGGCAGGCACTCCATGTTCTCAATGAGGACGTGCTTGTCTTCCACCTTCCTCCTCTCTGACTCTTCCTGCCCAGCCTCGGACTGCGGGCAGAGGGATTGGGTCAGGCTGTCGAGCGACACGTGGACATCCCTGAACAGGTGCAGCATGGCCACGCCCAGGACGATGACCAGGAAGCCGCAGACGGACCCCACCACGTCCATGCCCGACATGGAGCCCCACTCCTTGAAGAGGATAATGGAGGTGGCCAGCACCACGGTGGTGAAGAAGACGTAGTAGATGGGGTAGACCAGCAGGGTGTTGAAGACGTCCAGGGACTTGTTCAGGTAGTTGACTTGCGTGACGATGGAGGCCACCAGTGTGACCAGCAGGATCCACGTCAGCGGCTGCTGCACCACGGACGTGTCGGTGATGACGGTGCGGATGGCAATGCCCAGCCCTTTGACAGAGGACACCGTAAAGGCCCCGAGCAGGGAGCAGATGCTTATGTACACCAGGATGTTTGCCGCACCCACACGTGGGGAGAAGTAGAAGATCAGAACCAGGCAGACCAGAAGGAGAATGCTGGCATACACCAGGAAGCCTGGAAAGGCACAAGAGAGACAGATCTGACTTAGAGGCTCTTAATGCTTGTCTGGTCCATGTTACTGTAATTGCTGGATGGTCCATAACTTCTTATCAATAAAACGTCTCATTTTAGGTAACAATGTGGAATCTGAATATATTCGTTCTAAGTTTGGCCCCCTTGCCTCCAATGTGACATTGGCATCTAAGAATCTTGTAGTTATTTTTGAACCGTCTTTAAAAAAATGTTCTTTTGTTGACTCTGAGAAGGTAATTCTTGGTTTTATTTTCTCACGGCTGGACTATTGCAACTCCATTTTTACTCACCTGAGTCAGCGTAACCTGTCCAGCCTGCGATTAGTGCACAATTCTGCGGCTAGACCTTTTAACAAGAACTAGTCACGTTACTGTTGTCCTTGCCTCATTGCATTGGTTGGCAGTTTTATACTGCATTGATTTAAAAATCTTATTAATTACTTTTAAACCAAGAAATGGGCTGGCCCCGGAATATATTAATGAACTCTTATTATCCAAATAAAGAATTTAGGTCAGCCAACAAAGATCTCCTGACTATTCCAGAGTCTAGATTGAGGACGAGGAGGGGCCTTAGCTTTTCAGTAATGGCACCTAGTCTCTGGAACAGAGTGATAAAAGCCGCAAAGTCTGTGTCTTCCTCTAAAATCGTTTTAAAAACGATTTTTTTTAAACTTAGCATTCAATTAATTTTATTTCCATTATTAAGAGTGCCTTGATTTGATTTCATCCTGTGTCTTCATTTTACTTTGTTTCTGTCTTTTTTATTCTGAAGTGTAATTAGCTTATTTTCTTATTGATATTAATGCTTTGTTTTGTCCTTTTTCTTACTTATCATTTTTATTCGAAAGCACTTTGAGCTGTATGCATGATAGGTGTTATATAAATAAAGTCGTTCTTCTTCTTATTATTATTATTATGATTATTATATGTGTTTAGACTTAAAAATCAATGAGTTAAATGCAATGAGATCAGGCTATCCTCAATGCCCTTCCATAAGGTCCCTCTTCAGTAAGTCTGCACTAGCCTGGAGTGCTTTTGACTGCAGGGGTTTTTAAGATTCCTTACGTAAGTAAGTTGCTAACTGATGACTGGTCTAATTGTATAATTTCCACAAACGCTCATAAGCATGAAATTAATAAATAGTGGGGCTATGCACAATACGAAAGCATTAAATCCAGTTGCTTAATTCCTGTTTGATGGATACATACCACTGAAGCAGTTTTGCCATGAAGGACACATTTTTCTGAAAATTACAGCAAAATTAACTCTTGAATAGGCAGACAGGCGGGATGAGTAACAGTGGGGAATCTGCTTAATGAGTAGGAACCCTTTCACTGAAAAATACTCATTCCATTTGAATATAAAAACACCCTACTGTTGATGTTTTACAAATTGAGTAATTAGTGTGTTCATGGAATTTAATATATACTGCTGACAAAGTTAGCAAACAGTTTGAATATGCTGCATTTGGTGTCAGTAGAAAAATATCTTTGCCTTTTCAATTTGAACGTTGTTTGCCAATAATCTCACACAAATGACTGACAAATCTCCAAGTCGACTGAACTGCAGAACTGCAATTTATAGGTGATTAGATTAGCAATTTCTGCCTGGGTTTTTTTTTAATGAATGGTAATGAAACAGATAAGAAAAGGTGTGTTGATGATATCACTGGTGATATTTGGTTTTGAAACACTGTAGAACATTGCTATAATAATAATAATAATAATAATAATAATGTCTCACCTGGGTCTAGTAGTTTCTCAGCCATCAGCTGCAGGGTGGTGACTTCCTCCTCTTCAGGAGCATGAATCACCATAATAGTGCTGCCTAGCAGGCTGAGCACACAGCCCAGCTTGCCCAAGAGATTCAGAGACTCCCCCAACAGGAAGGAGGACAGCACTGCACTGCAACGACATCACAATCCTATAAAATACACTGCACTTCAACCACATCACAACACTATAAAATACACAGCACTGCACTGAAACCACATCACAATCATATCAAATACACTGCACTGCAACCACATCACAATCATATCAAATACACTGCACTTCAACCACATCACAATCATATAAAATACACTGCACTGCAATCACATCACAATCCTATAAAATACACAACACTGCACTGCAACCGCATCACAATCATATCAAATACACAGCACTTCAACCACATCACAATCCTATAAAATACACAACACTGCACTGCAACCGCATCACAATCATATCAAATACACAGCACTGCAACCGCATCACAATCATATCAAATACACTGCACTGCAACCGCATCACAATCATATCAAATACACTGCACTGCAACCACATCACAATCATATCAAATACACTGCACTGCAACCACATCACAATCATATCAAATACACTGCACTTCAACCACATCACAACACTATAAAATACACAGCACTTCAACCACATCACAATCCTATAAAATACACAACACTGCACTGCAACCGCATCACAATCATATCAAATACACAGCACTTCAACCACATCACAATCCTATAAAATACACAACACTGCACTGCAACCGCATCACAATCATATCAAATACACAGCACTGCAACCGCATCACAATCATATCAAATACACTGCACTGCAACCACATCACAATCATATCAAATACACTGCACTTCAACCACATCACAATCCTATAAAATACACAACACTGCACTGCAACCGCATCACAATCATATCAAATACACAGCACTGCAACCGCATCACAATCATATCAAATACACTGCACTGCAACCGCATCACAATCATATCAAATACACTGCACTGCAACCGCATCACAATCATATCAAATACACTGCACTGCAACCGCATCACAATCATATCAAATACACTGCACTGCAACCGCATCACAATCATATCAAATACACTGCACTGCAACCTCATCACAATCATATCAAATACACAGCACTGCAACCGCATCACAATCATATCAAATACACTGCACTGCAACGGCATCACAATCATATCAAATACGCTGCACTGCAACCACATCACAATCATATCAAATATACTGCACTGCAACCGCATCACAATCATATCAAATACACTGCACTGCAACCGCATCACAATCATATCAAATACACTGCACTGCAACCTCATCACAATCATATCAAATACACAGCACTGCAACCGCATCACAATCATATCAAATACACTGCACTGCAACCGCATCACAATCATATCAAATACACTGCACTGCAACCTCATCACAATCATATCAAATACACTGCACTGCGACCACATCACAATCATATCAAATACACTGCACTTCAACCGCATCACAATCATATCAAATACACTGCACTTCAACCACATCACAATCCTATAAAATACACTGCACTGCACTGCAACCGCATCACAATCATATCAAATACACAGCACTGCAACCACATCACAATCATATCAAATACACTGCACTGCAACCACATCACAATCATATCAAATACACTGCACTGCAACCACATCACAATCATATCAAATACACTGCACTTCAACCACATCACAATCATATCAAATACACTGCACTGCAACCACATCACAATCATATCAAATACACTGCACTGCACTGCAACCGCATCACAATCATATCAAATACACTGCACTGCACTACGCTGAGCAAAGCAACTTCATCACCTTATGATTAAATAAACAGCACTACATCGTGCAAACTACCACATCAACATCTGATTAAACACACAGTGCTACACTGAGTGAATCGCCCGCATCACCATTTTAGATAAACGACTTAGAACATCCCACACAACATTCCCATTCCATCCCATCAATAGTCCATTTCCTTGCAACAGTGCACTCGCATCTGGATCATTTCAATCGACAATTTCCAATGTGGAATATCACAGTCCGCATTTTGTTGTGCATTGTCTGTAGTGCTGGATACATCAGATACATCAATTTCCGCACATCCAATGAAGATATTCAACAGGACAATTTAACTGCGCTTTTAAACTCTGCTTCATACACAAAATGCAATTACCAGGCAGTCCCATATGTTTATTGCATAATTAGCGGTAGCCGTAGTGTTGCCAACCGTCCCTTGAAATAAGGGACCATCCCTTATTGGAAAATAAAAGACCCGTCCCTTAACAAACTGATAAGGGACGCAGTTTGTCCCTTATTTTGGGGACTCAATGAATGACAGAGCGATTTATATGAGAAATTACGGTAATCTTGTCTATGTGCGAGAATGCACTCAGCTCATTGGTCATGACTCGAATTGCTGTCAGTGTTGCTAGGATAGATAGGCCCTTGTGCCTCAATGCGATTGGCTCTGCTGCTGTGCCCAGCACCCTCCCTTCTCCACAACAACAGTGTGCAGCATGGCTGACAGGCTGTGAAGTCATATAACCCCTTCGCCGATTAAAAAGAAGAAGAGACTTTGTGTGTCTTAGTACATGGGCTTATTACAGATGCATGTCTGGTATATGGATAGGACTTGTTACAACCAAGTAGGCCTATATTATATGTTAAAGTGTAGTAATAATGCAGTAATGCAGGTGTAAAAAAAGGTTAAAAAATTGGCCTGTGCCGCGAGGGCCGCTAAGGTGTCCCTTATTTCAATTTCTGATAGTTGGCAACCCTAGGTAGCCGTAGTACATAAGATGTTAATTTCACACATATTGCGGATGCACAAACATACTCTTGTCAAGCCACAATTTGGGCTGCCAGTTTTATGTACATACATCTTGCCCTGAATGCACCAATTGACCATAGCCCACAGCATCAATATTTTATAAGTGATTTAAAAACTGACAATACCAATCAGCCACAGCATATAAGAGAGATCTATTAAATAATAAACACTGAATGCATTGATCAATCGCAACCCGTAATATCAAGTAAAAACTAAGCGCAGCATTGTTTGATTACATAAATAGCAGTGTTTTTGGCTTTTGCTGAATTCTCATGAAAATGGAGGGCAGGTTCATTGCTATGATCAACTGCAAAAGCTTTTCACCGTTAACGCTGAGCAATTAATTTAAACATTACACGGTTGTTCTCAGTCTTACATAATAAATATAAATTACATAATAAAAATGACATAATAAATTCCTTCTCATTAAAGACTGCCAAATGAATATGCATATAACAAGAAAGGTGAAATTATTTAGTGATATGTGTTACTGAAAGTGAAAGGCAATGCACCACAGCGGTTGGACTGAATAAATACAGATGCAGTAAATAGTTTCAGCCCTTAAATCCCAGACTGTGGAGAGTGAACAGGGGCGCAGCTGTACAGACCTGATCAGGACACTCAATGCTCCTAGGGGGGTGACTACAGTGGCCGGGGCAAACATGTACGCCGCAAAGTTTGCCCCCTCGCCTGCTCCCACTAAGAAAAATCAAGCAAATGAACACAAGAGAAAGTGAAATGTTAGGTAGAAGCACCCCACATGGCACCAGAGGTGTAAAATCCAGGGGTCCGAAAGTAAAAGTGCTGCCATGTGTTTCTTCCACCCATGAACTTAGCCAGCTGATTTCACTAATTAGTTCTACCTCCTGGCTGAAGAACTGTGCTAATTAGCAAATCCAGGTGATTTGAACAAAATAGTGGGAAGGACTTTTACTTTCTGGACCTGGATTTAACACCTCTACATGGCACAAAGAAATAAATGGTTTGTGCTCCAAAAACTCTAAATCACTTCTTGAGGGCTCTGCAGGAAGAACACTGCAATCCCATTGGTTCCTGGGTTAATATGAATACATGTGTAGTAGCTGTCCAGTGTGGAATACAGCTTTAGTCTTATAGTCATAATCAGCTGAAATCCACAACTTCCATAAATCCGTCCCTACAGCACTCTAGCTCAGGACGTAGCTAGTTCCAATAATAGCTGTGTTCTGTGTTATATCTGAGTTGTTTTGGTTGATTGTTGTGTTATAGATGAGTTGTGTGGTACAGATAAGCAGAGATGTAAAATCCAGGGGTCAGAAAGTAAAAGACCTGCCATGTGTTTCTTCCACCCAGTAATTAGTTCTATTAATTAGTTCTATCTCCTGGCTGAAGAATTACGAATTAGCAAATCCAGGTGATTGGAACCAAATAATGGGGAGGACATTTACTTTCTGAACCCAAATTTTACACCTCTGCAGATGTGAGCTGTGCTCTGTGTTATACATGAGTTGTTACAGATTAGCGATATTAGAGGAAGGTGCTAGTGCAAATGATTTGTGTTTTAGTTCAGCGCTGTGTTATGTATAAGTTGTGTTTTAGTTCAACGCTGTGTTATGTATAAGTTGTGTTTTAGTTCAGCGATGTGTTATGTATAAGTTGTGTTTTAGTTCAACGCTGTGTTATGTATAAGTTGTGTTTTAGTTCAGCGCTGTGTTATGTATAAGTTGTGTTTTAGTTGTGCGATGTGTTATGTATAAGTTGTGTTTTAGTTCAGCGCTGTGTTATGTATAAGTTGTGTTTTAGTTCAGCGCTGTGTTATGTATAAGTTGTGTTTTAGTTCAGCGCTGTGTTATGTATAAGTTGTGTTTTAGTTCAGCGTTGTGTTATGTATAAGTTGTGTTTTAGTTCTGCGCTGTGTTATGTATGAGTTGTGTTTTAGTTCAGCGCTGTGTTATGTATAAGTTGTGTTTTAGTTCAGCGCTGTGTTATGTATAAGTTGTGTTTTAGTTCTGTGCTGTGTTATGTATGAGTTGTGTTTTAGTTCAGCGCTGTGTTATGTATAAGTTGTTTTAGTTCAGCGATGTGTTATGTATAAGTTGTGTTTTAGTTCAGCGCTGTGTTATGTATAAGTTGTGTTTTAGTTCAGCGATGTGTTATGTATAAGTTGTGCTTTAGTTCAGCGCTGTGTTATGTATAAGTTGTGTTTTAGTTCTGCGCTGTGTTATGTATGAGTTGTGTTTTAGTTCAGCGCTGTGTTATGTATAAGTTGTTTTAGTTCAGCGATGTGTTATGTATAAGTTGTGTTTTAGTTCAGCGATGTGTTATGTATAAGTTGTGTTTTAGTTCAGCGCTCTGTTATGTATAAGTTGTGTTTTAGTTCAGCGTTGTGTTATGTATAAGTTGTGTTCGGGATAAGTGCTATTATAGATGAGTGGTGTTAAAGGTGAGCTCTGGGTTACAAATACGAGCATTCTCTGTGATTAAAACTGTGTTATAACGTGAGCTGAGTGCTTGGTGATACTCACTGGTTAGAAGGCCGCCCCACCACATCCAGTCTTTCAGGTATCCATGGCCTCCTTCACCTACAGTTGAACACAGAGTTTCCTTCTAAATCACTTCCTTGTTATAACAGAAATGTCAATATTTTGAAAAAGAAACAGCAGGTAAAACTGTGAAAATGAACCTTAATGGTAAAACAAATAAAATAAATGAAATAGAAAAATGTTAAAATATGGACCCAGGTTTTTCTGTGTACTTTTTTAAGCCATCGGAGACTTCACTTTGTCCAGACATCCTGGAACATCCTACAGTGACCCTCAGGGCTCATGTGTAGGTTATGTTTCACATTTCTCCTCATTAAGCAGACAAACTGGCACTCTAACCTGGTATTTTAGGTATTATCATGGGAATTCATAGCTATCTTGTACTACAGTGTTTTTATATGTATATACCTTGCTCTTTCTGCAATTCAGAGTGAGTTTGATTCCAAACAATAGTCCATTTAGCCCACGCACCTGCTCTGATTTCCCCTTTGTCTGCCAGGCGGAGCAGAGCCTTCTTTTTCAGAATGACACTCCCACCAATCAGGAAGGCCGAAAACACAGCAAGGGAGAGGCCGATCCAAAAGTTGTAGTTGCTCCATTTGTCCGGAGAGGGCACTGCCGCCGTGGCGTTCTGGCTTTCGCTGAGAGTGGAATTGTGTGAGAACCCCTCGATAACCTTGCACACAACGGCACGGGAGGAACAGAGAAAACGGACAAGCGAGCCTGCGAATAGAGTACAAATAAATTGAGGTTTTCATTTTCACAGTGACAAACGCTTCAAGAGTGTGACCAAGCTGACGTCCACTGTCAACGGCATGACAGCAATTGGCTGTGTGTTTTGCAATCTGTTAAAGTGCTGTTGGGGGGACACTAATTTATTTCATAGTAACTGGGCATTCTTGGAATTGCTGTTCTAACACTCAATACTAGCTGTCACTTCAACAAGAGGAAAACACGTCCATTATTCCCGCCTAAATAATTAATTTGGTTTCTTAATTACTTATGCGGATTACTCATCCCCAGAATAAACGTTAACAGGCCTATAAACTGGCTCTTAATAGTTTTGATTAAAATTACATGTGCACTAATAACTACACTCGCTTTATTCTTCTAAACACACCAAGTCTCTGAGCTACAGTAAAACACGCTTAAAATATACCCTTGTGGTTTAATGCATGGGTTCCATCACTGAACGACCACCTATATGCCTTGTCAGGTAGCTAGCCTATACATGATAGTAATATAAGCTAGTAATATTGCATGATTAGTATGCTGTTTACGTTGTCCAGACATCGTTTCCTCATTTACGTGCTTTAAAACCCAGCTATCCACACAGGTGGACGCTTAATAAAACTTCCCCAGGCGAACGCACTCCTATGTTTACAGTGTAAACAAAGATGGTGGTAACACAGCAGTGCTATATTCTCCTGAGAGAGGGCGGAAAAGATGTGGAAGAAAGGTTAATAAAATAACGTATGCGTCAATAAACTGTGGAATGTAGCCAACAGCTAACTCAGCTGATCACAAAAGCAACGACCATACACAAGACGAAAACTGCCACGGATCCTTAAAATGGAAAGGCAAACATCACACCAACGAACCCTATACATTTTTGTAAATGGTAATATTAAGAATATGTTGAGTAAAGTTTAAATATAGCATAATGATATATGAGTCAACTTTTGCAGTATACTGTTGTATTCCAATTAGCCTAGCTATTATTTGCATGTATGCCAAAACATATCAGAAAATATTCTGGGCGAGCCCATATCTAAATAGGTGTAACCCATTACACACAAACATGCGATGTGTAGGCTACTGTACCGCCCGTAGGCAATGTTCGCAGTCAATACCACTCCGCAAAGATATCTGATATGAATAACTCACCATTTGTGCACGAATCACCGCCTATATAGCCATGTGTCATCGTTTCCATTTGTGTATGCGATAAAATAAAAAGGCTAAATAGCTGGAAATAAAACACAAGAGAAATGATAATCCAAGAGGGGAATACAAAACTGGAAAAAAACGATCGTCCAAAGTTTTCTCTCTTTCCAATTCTGGTTCAGGGTAATTTGTAATCCCGAATCAACTACAAAAAGCGTTTTGTAATTTCCCAGTTGTGTTCAATGGAACAGTTTATGTGAGCGAAAATAACTCAACCTGTTCAGGTGTGCCATACAGACACGCCTTGCTTTGCGCTCATTGGTTGACATAAATTACGCAATTGATAGAAGGGGATTAATTATTATTTATTTATACCCTTCAAGTATGAGCGGCAATATCTCGCGTTGAAGACGATAGAGTGGCTCTACATGCATTTTAAATAGATTTAAATAACATGTAGCCTAATATATCTGCGACAATTTGCCAGGTTTCCCCCATTGATCATTGTTTCCTTTGTATTCTCCACTCCATCAAACAGCGCTGTTCGTTCATGTCATGTTACGTCCCCCTCCTAGGGCGTTTCATATCTAAACCAAGGGGCCCAGCTACTTCAGGAAGGAATGCGACCCAACCTGTAATTCCACTGGGAGTGTTGGGAACACTGTGACGTAAAGCCCGCAGTACAATGCACTCTAGTGTTCCGTTAGTCAGAACGTTACTTCTGACATCACTCGGATTGTGATTGCGTGGTTGGAAAGGCAGATGAAATTTGTGAAGACGAAGAAAAAAACAGAAAAATAACACGTCTAGGGTTTCAGCTCTGAGGACCTACATTTTAGTTTTGTGGTAGTTAATTTAAGTGTTGGGCCCAATAATAGGTAAACACTCACAGTGACTGCGCAATACACTCACGTAAAACAAATAAAATTGAATTTTGGATTGTATCTTAAATCAGGTCAACGTAGGCATATCTGCACTCTCCCTGGAAGGCAATCAATTATGAATGTTCAGTAAATATCTAGGCATATAGTTATATAGGAAGAGTAATGGGCTATTGTAGCACCTACAGAAACTGTAGTGATTTTTCCCCCATTTCAGATGCAGATTAAACAACAATATTGACTGAAGGGACAGAGAACAAAAAGTGGAACAAAGACTTCCTCAAATGTTTCAGGTTCTCTGCTGTGTTAATCTTGGTTGCTAGAGTTCCTCCAGCAGAGTGACGGTTTGAGGCTTGTTTGATACCGCAGACCCTTGATGATTTACAGCCATTTAGCCAACTATGGGTTCCATACTATTCCTGATTCATTTACAGTTTAATCTAGTCCAACCCCACAATTCCCATAGAGATCCATTCAAATGCAGAGAGGTTATAGTATCGCTTGTAAAAGTACCTGAAAAGAAGATATCAAG
Source organism: Ilyophis sp. 1 JC-2022 (assembly GCA_022702515.1). NCBI lineage: Eukaryota > Metazoa > Chordata > Actinopteri > Anguilliformes > Synaphobranchidae > Ilyophis > Ilyophis sp. 1 JC-2022. The sequence goes on along the minus strand of CM040401.1, from coordinate 38,856,449 downwards.
AGTCTTTTAATATACTTTTATACCCAATCATGATAGCACCACCTGTTTACCTGTGGAATATTCCAAACAGGTGTTTTTTACACTTCCCAGTCTTTTTTTTTTGCCCCTGTCCCAACTTTTTTGGAACGTGTTGCAGACATCAAATTAGGAATTAGCGTATATTTACAAAAATCAATAAAGTTGTGACTAGGTATGCCTGGGGCTTGGCAAACACACAATTGAATCATATTAGGAACTTATAACACAGTGTAGTGCACTAGCAGAAATAATTATAAAAAATAAACTAAACACTAGTTATAATGTTTAAAAGAACATATTGGAGATGTGTTTCCTATTATACAACGTTTTCTTGTACCATATGTACTTTTAGCTCAGACTAAGCTTCTTCACACATGGTCATTTTCATTGTTCGTATAATTGCAGGTGCATCTTCACCCATTGTTGGTGATTTCCATTGTGTGAGCCACAGGTGTTAGCACAATGGAGTCTGAATTTTCAGAAGGACAGACTGAATGCATCGGTTCTCTGAAGCGTGTAGATGACAACGCTTGTTACATGAGTAATAAATGCATCCCATTTGAGAAGAATAATACAGCAGTCAAAATAGGTTTCCAACACAGATGGCGCTCCTTTGAGTTTCACTGCTCCTCCCGAGAACCACAACCACGTTATCAGGGGGCAAGCAGGTCAGCCTGCACCCTGTATCCAAAAGGAACAGAGTGATCTTGTGCAAGTCCCAACAAATGAGGGAAGGTGGTACCATCATAGGATTACATATGTGTCATAATGACGGTGCACATGCATTCATGCACAAGCTTGCACAGAAGCAAACATAATGATGTACACAGAAACATGTGCGTAGGCTCATGAACATACAAGAACACACACACACACACACACAGGCACGCACGCACACACACACTCACTCTCTCACACATGCACACACACACACACACACACACACAAAATACTCATTCCAAAGATTTAGAAATAACCAGTGTTATGAACCTAGCCACTGTATTATGGATACTGAACCTCTCTGTGCTGTGATGTGCTGTGTGGTAGATGAGGCCACACCTGAGCCCCTGTGATTCTGTAGATTCGCGGCATGATGGTATAGAGCTGATGGGATGGCAAGTACTTGTGGAGGTTTATGCCACGCCCTTCGTTGAAGTTAGACGCAGAGGTGTGTCGGTATTAGCCAATTCTCGATGAGGAAAGTGTAGGAGGCGAATCATTTGATTATTTCTTTAAAAATGGCTGCCATAGATCACACAGTCCATCGTCTCAATTATGCCCCAAACATGTCTGCGCCGTTAAATATGCTGCACATCAAAAATGCATCTCTGATTATTATTGTTTTTGTATGAATGCAGGTCTGTGCTATTTGGACACAGTACTTTAAATTCAACACCATATCGATAGGGAGAACAAATTTTAAAAAGCTGCCACATTACCTTCTAGTGTTCTTTAGCCCTGCTGCATGGCACCTCTGTTCATGAAGCTCTGTCACAGTAATCCCTGAGAACACAATATTGGCCGTGCCTTGCATTCTTGCTGCATTTTATTTAAATTCACTTTTTTAATAGAAATTAGAACAAACATTTTAACAACTAAGCGACTGAATGACGTCTTTTAACTGATTTCTGGAAAGGAGTCGACTGTAATAACAGCTACATGAGCCAAGAGATGCTCCCACCAGATCGTCTGTCAGCACTGATCTAAATTTCCATGGGTTAACCACTCTGGCGGAGACATACACAACATAAAGCACAAGCGCGGCATTCTGGGATCATTCTGGTACAGCTCACAGGGATGTGGATTTCATCATTGACATAAAAAGCCCGCCTGTATCAATGTATCAAATGTAGTCCTGCTGTTCTTCTCCCCTCCTGCAACGTGGTGCCACAAAGTGGCTTAGCGAGTGCCAGCGATCAACGTCCTGTTCCACGTCCAGAAAACTAAGGTCAAACAGTCGCTGTAGCTTCACTTCATGCCAATGCTGATTCTGCCTTTTTGCCCTCGCTGAGATAAGTGAGGCATGATTATGTGTGTGTGTGTGTATGTGTGCGATACACACACACACACATCAACTTGTGTTTGTGCATTTCTGAATTAATGATACATGAATATGTATGGATCAGTGGTTGGAATCAGACACAATCATTTTGTATTGTAGTTATATTACATATTGGGCTGGACCAAAAAATGGTCATAGTTAAATATTGACTTTTAAGGAGGTATTTTGTGAAAACTGTTTGCAAAGTAAATATTTGTTGATATATGCTGCAATACTGTGATATAGACAACGGTTTCACTTTAACTACAGAATGATTCCATCAGATCTCTGGAAAAATATCTTTGGAGGATTTAGATTAGATTAAACGATGTGCTTAATCTATTCAGCAGTGAAAAGGAACTGGAATATGCCACTTAGAGTCTTCCTTAGCACTGTAGCCTTTAGCGTGCTCACAAAGGAAACTACAGGTTATTACCTCTAGTCCTGGAGGACTCTTGTCTATGCTGATTTTTGTTACAGCCAATCTTTTGATCAATTAAGGTTGCTTAACACATGTGTTTAAGTTATTTTGTTATTTTTCCCCTTAAACGTATTATCCCAATGCAGGTTTGGCTCATTATCATTTGCTTTGTCTTTGAATTCTTCATTATCTTCCAACTGGTTAGTTTTAGTGGCCAGGTGTCCATACTTACACCAGCTAGAAGCCTATTTATTTTTTGCCTCTTGTAATTATGTGCAATATATGACAATAAGCTAAATTTGAATATGGGACTTTTATTTTTGTAGCATGCATAGCTATTTCTGACATAATGTGGCTCAAGAGAAAAAGTAACCCCTCAAAGCATGAACATTTATAATTAACCGCTTTGGGATTGAAATAATGGTTGGAACAAAAACCTGAATAACACCGGGGGGCACCAGGACCAAGTTTGAGAACCACTGACTTAAACCAAACTGTTATTATCAGCATTGGATCATTTCATTTGCACATTCCCATACTATTATTTTACCATACTGTCGTTATCATTGTATTACTATCATTATTTTAATTAAGTGTGCATTACATACTGTTGGTATAAAATCTGAATGAATATATATGGTATGTTATCATAGTTTATTCATTTTACATCCAGTCATATTCATTTAAAACCATGAGGTTTTAATCATTCACCGTATATGCTTTTTCACTGAAATGTATCTTCGTCTTATTACGGGCACCTTTCTTTCCAGCGGCACCTAAAAAAGGCATTCCCAGTCAAAACATTATTTAGTATATTTTATTTTATTCATTTTGTTTTTTTGAGTGAAATGGATAAAGCCTACATCACTTTGAAAGCCACCAGCCACAGGTGCTGTAAGAAGTGAAAAGAGCATAAAGAGAGAAGTAATGAGCAATGGTAACGGCAGGCTGCCCTTCTCAGACTGAAAGCCCTTGTGTGTAGTCCAGTGAAACCAAAAGGAGAAGAGTACAGAGATGGAGTTCCTCTCTATAATGAGTTTATTCATTCACTTGTTTGCTGGGGTGTGTTGTGTCAGTTCTGTTTGCTCGTTTCTCCCATCCACTGAGCTAAAACTGTTCTTTTGACTGGGGGTGGGGTGCGGTGTGGAGGGGGTACGGGAGTGAAATAACAACTTAACTGCACAGTCAACAAACAAAGTGTCAGGTGTCAAGTAACAACAGCACTTCAATGCACAAGCTGAGAGAACACTCCCACAGACACAGAAGAGAAACTTGTAACCCAGAGCCACCATACAGGTAATATAAACACCATCCAATCCACCTAGGGGTCAGCTGAGATTAGGCCAAGGGCAGACAGACATTTAGAGCACTCTGGCACTCTGATTTGGAGAGGAGCAACGCTACTCTGAACTAGAAGAGTTTAGACCACTGTGTTTAAAAAAAAAAAGGTTTTTGATGAAAGGGTTTCATAATAATTTATCGTCTAATCAGTAGAGTACACTCAAGTGTTTTCTTATGTAATTCCTGTTAACACACAACTTCCAGACCTGATTAGACACCTAGTTTAGTGAACTGTCTGCCATATTGCTTGGTGGTTTTTTTCCCTTTTTTTTTTTTACTCATCTGTAGATTTGCAGACCACCAACAAATGTTATCAACAGCAAAAATAAAAGTTTTTCCAGTAAAGCCATGACAATTTTCAGATTCAGATTAAATATATTAGTTTCAAAATAAAAGTAAAATATTTTATTTATTTTCACGTTGCAAAAATTGCATACATGAACATGCATACACAAAACATTGTGTGTGAACAGTGGAACTTGAACACAGATCCATACAAAATTAACAAAAGAAAAAGTAAATATGCAATTATAGACATACGTATACATACGTTTTGGAATGGGAACAGAAAGCCATGAAAAAGAAAGTGGAGAGAAGAAGCGAAACAAATCCTCGAAGATTACAGATCTAATGCGCGTGTACTTCTACACGTTTCGCATGCGCGCGCACACACACACACACACACACACACACACACACACACACACACACACACACACACACACACACCTATCATTTCTGTTTATGCCAGTCATTAAAAAATAAAATGATAAATAGCTGAATGCACAGGGTAAAGGTCACAGTTCCACCATTCTCCACTGCTGTAATTGTAGCCCCTAATAATATCTTATTAGTTCCAAAGGCAATCACGGAATAACATTTCTGTAAGATTTCATGTGATCCTCTTCACAAATAGATAGAGAATATTAATTAATTAATGTCTTGCAGTGGTGCAGAGGCAATTATAAAATGTATTATCTGTGAAATGAGAAGGAAATCACAATGGGAACATTATGAGCTTGACCCCAAGTTGAAGTATAATCTCTAACCAATCACTTATCTGCATTCTCTACACACAGCCCTGTCACCAAACAAACCACTATCTTTGTTTCTGTTACTACTTTGTTTCTGTGCATTCTCCCAAACAAGCTTGGTGGTGATGACACACAAAACACAGATCCACACACATTTAACGCACCCCTAATTTATACCACGGGACAACACCCATGCAGTTTTTAAACTGAAAATCACAGAAATACAACTTGTGTAAAAAAATGTAGGCATGTTTGCAAGCACATGATGTATCAGCAACAGACCCCAGACTATTTCAGCAAGTAGTGCTGCTGATGGGGGAAAAACACATAAAGACAAAAACAAGCTGCATTTATTTTTACTTAAAAAAAAACTACTTTGTTCCTAATCTAGCCTGGATGTGTGGTTGCTAACTTGTTATTATGTATTTTAAGTGTGTGATTGCTATACATGTACATTAACTACATTTAAACATGGATTGCATGCATTGTAGTGTAGGTTCATTAAAAATAACTTGTTAATATTGTAAAAATCAAGGGCATTTATGGTTGCCCCAATTACACAAATCAAGAGGTTTTAATCATGCTGACCATGTTGTCTGGTTGCACACAAAATCGCCATGTGTTTTTAACCAAATTGGCATGATAAGCTAAAATGTAAACAGAGGACAGAAAGCAAATATGAACTGGAAAAGCTAGTTTGAGCAAATCAAAAAAACATGAACTGACTTCCCTTTAGGTTTATAAATGAGTAACTGCTATGCGGTTGCTGCCAAATTACATAATGACTTGAGTGAAACAGTTCATGTAGCTATGTTTCAAAAGTTAATTTGTCAACAAAATGTTTTTGGACACACTGTAGAATAAATCTGAAATACCGTCACATAACTTCAATTTCAACTGAAGTTTAAATAAAATGTGTTCATTTTACATTTCAGTTGAGTGGACAGTGCCACCATCTGGTCAATATATTTTGTGAAGTTCAGGTATAGCTTGTTCCTGTGAGAGAAATTCTTATTCTGAAACAAGAAAGAAAACAATTGATAACATAATACATGTATTCATTGTTCATTTTGGAAAACACTGCATTCGAACACAAAAAAATAAACTTCACATTATCATTAATCCATTAACAGAATGGTCACAAAAGGTGCTTGATAATATGACTGAACTAACGTATGTTGTGTTTTCTGAAATGTCGTTGTTTTTTCTGAAATGTTGTTGTGTTTTCTGAAATGTCGTTGAGTTTTCTGAATGTAATTGTGATTTCTGAAATGTCATTGAGTTTTGTGAAATATAGTGGCGTTTTGTGAAATGCTGTTGTGTTTTGTGAAATGTTGTTGTGTTTTGTGAAATGTTGTTGTGTTTTCTGAAATGTTGTAGTGTTTTGACCCTCAGGGCCACCGTACCAACTTGATTTGAAGAGGGAACAAATCCTTGGATCACAGAGGGCTCTATCTTGGCGCTTGGTCTAAGCGCATGGCGTAAAGTCCATGCTCATGCGTGTTTAGTTCGATCAAGGAATAGGCTAAATGGATCAATAGTATGATCAATATTATCAATGGCTCAGTCTCACCTTAGAAAACGTGAAATTAGCCTGCTTGTTCAACGAATTTTGTTTGATTATGCAATTAAAGTGTCAAACATCAATTCCATGAGGCTGTTCTCACGGAGTTCAAGCTTCATCCGAAGTTCATTAGGCGACCCGCATAATATAGATTAATAACATAAATACCGTTATTTTACCTTAATGATTACACTAAATACAATAACGCTGTCAGGTTGGCAACCCACATGTTCACGCATATTTACCCTTGTTTTATAATGTCCTGCTTATGGAAATGTGACTGTTTTACTCGTAGCGTAATGCTTTCAAACAATCCGTGTTAAGACCGTGAAACGTGCGATTTACAGCCGAGAATATGCAGCGCACATGCAGATAATGGCATTAAAATGAATTGTGAATTAATTGTGTAACGTGCTGCAAAATTATTTTCGTTTCTAATTGGGCTAGTTCTCTTCTCGTTTTGTTCAGTTATGGAATAACAGCTGAATTCAGCTGGGTTTTAATAAACTGAGAGTATGGAAAACTTGTCACTGTAATTTAAAAAATATGAAGGACGAAGAATACTCAAATTCAGTTAACATGGTGACATGTATCTCCGTTGTTTAACCGTAGGCTATGGAAAAAACCTTATGCACAGCGAATCCGCTGTAGTTTAGGCTATTGGAAAAAGCTAAATTAAATATTCACTGTACATGGTTTTTTTCAGTTAAAACCATTCTATTAATACAGGCTGTAGGCCTAGAGAGCTGTATTGTTATGACAGCTGAAGCGCATTTTCAGAACTCAAATTTCTATTGCAGTGCGAGTTTTTATGGGGTGCCAAATGTAAAGTAAAACACAACACGTTTTTCCTGTGTTTTTTTTCCTTAGATTTAGCATAAATGTGGCATTTTCTTGAAGATTTATGCTAAATATTTTTTTTCCAATAATTAACTGCCATGCTAAATAAACCTTTTAGTTAAAAATTTAAGATGTAATTGATAAATCTCAAATAAGCATGTCCTAAATATATAACTTATTTTAAAAAATAAATATTTAAATATATATATATATTTAGCTTATATCTTAAATTTCTGTTTCAGAAAAACATATTTAGTCTAATATAAATATTCAATTTAAATCTCAAATCTTAAAAAAAAATATATATATATATTTATTTTAAAAAAAACAAGATTTAGTTTAAATCTTACGTTTTTCAAAAGCAAGATTTACGATTTAATTTATATATATTTTTTTTTTTACCACAAATCTGTGTTTAACAGTTAAATATTTAGCAAAGAATTTATATTTATTTATATCTTTAATCTTGGGTTCTAAATTACACATTTAGCTTATATCTTAAATCTTCCGTTTTTATAAAAACCAAGATTTAACATTTAAATAAATATGTATTTATATCTTAAATCATGGGTTCTAAGTTACACATTTAGCTTATATTTTAAATCTTACGTCTTTATAAAAACCAAGATTTAACATTAAATAAATATTTATTTTATCACAAATCTTGGGTTCTAAATTATACATTTATCTTATATCTTAAATCTTGCGTTTGTGAATTCAACATTTAGCTAAATCTAAATATTTCGTTTAAATATTTTGAAAGATACACTAATTAGCCCCGCCCCTTGGTGACTGGTATCCAATAGAGGGAGGAGAGGAAATAGTTGGTTTTTGTGATGGGGGTAATTGAGGGTCTTCTAGCGAAGTGTGAAACGACGTTACATATATTAATTCCTATATTAATTTCTGTTTGACACATTATTTGCATAGCCTACACACAGATAGTATCTGTTATAATCATGTAAGATGTCCAGTGAACTAACTAGATAGCATAGGCTACGTTTTGGGCATATTGGCGTTTCGATTTCTTATGGTGAAGTTGAATATTGACAGCCAGCCAAGCCAAATAACAAACTGGCAGCTTGATTCAATAGATGGTTAGTGAGCTAGCTCGCTAACCTGTCTGTCGGTAATGTCATAAAATAGCAGGATTCTTGAAACAAACTCGAAACATTAAAACTACCGTTAGCACTTAGGTCTCTAGTTAACGTTCATTGAGATGGGAAGCGAATTGATGTTGACAAACTGGGGGACAGCAGTCTGACAAGACTGGTTAATATAGTCGTGAGTGTCTGTCTAGCAAGTTGTTCACCTACTTGTGTGTTATCACACATTGACATGGTTACAATTGCCGTACAAATACAGAGAATAGCTAATTCTGCAAACCTTGCGTCTCCGTCAAACTAATATTGTACGGGGCGGCTGTGGCTCAGGAGGTAGAGCGGGGCGTCCGCTGATCGCAGGGTTGGCGGTTCGATCCCCGGCTCCTCCTGTCCACATGTCGAAGTGTCCTTGGGCAAGACACTGAACCCCAAATTGCTCCCAATGAGCAGGCTAGCAACTTGCATGGCAGCTGCCGCCATTGGTGTGTGAATGTGTGTGTGAACGGGTGAGTGAGAGGCCATTGTAAAGCGCTTTGGATAAAGGCGCTATATATTTACCATTTAATATGAAACTCGATTTGTTCCGTATTTTCCCTGAAGTTTCTCAACAGGGGCACTAGAGAGCACTGGTGTACTTTAAGAAATGCTCATGCTGAGACAAAAAAAAAAAGGTACAGAACGGTGATCGTATTAGAATTCATATCATTTTAATTTTGAAGAACTGTGTAGCTCTACTTTACAGTCCATGTGTGTCAAATGGTGTAGCCTATTTGAACTGTCACAGGGTGCCTAAGCAGGTCACTATGTAGCCTATTGTCCATCCTTGGTCGAAATGGCAGAGGCGTCAAGTGGCCATGCAGTTTATTCCAGGGCTGCATTCCAATCCCTTATTTTAGCCGTCCTTCTCTCCTCGGTCCTCGTCTGACCCGGAAATCGATCGAAGTCCGCCTTCTTTAAGGACATTCCAAACCGCTAAATGCTCCACCGAGGAGCGAGGAGTGGGGAAAGAGGAGGCTCCCGGGGAATCCTTCAGTGAGAAAACACGAGTGCAGCCTTTGCGGAAGTTTTTATTCGGAACGTGTGAAGTGTTTGATCCACAACCACAACATCTGCCACGGTTTAAAAACATAGCGGTTTAAAAAACATACCTACACAAATGTAAGTGCTTACCGTTCCTTTCTATGTATTTTATAAAGCGCTTTAATTTATAATGTCACTCGTTCTTTCGGGAAAACGAAAGGCAAGTTTATTCATGAAAAAAGAGACAACAAACATTATAGTTCAGCGTGTAAGCGTAAAATTTCAGACATTTTTTTTGTCCCATATAGTTATACGTTACTGCATAGGAAACGCAAGCTTCAATGAACCCATGTCTTTTCAAAACTGTATAAAATGTCCTTATATGTGTAGGCTATGCAATAGGCTATGTCACGTTTAGCCTATATTCACACTGTTGAATGCATCCCGAAAAGTAGGCTAACTGAGAAATAGGCTCTACAGTCGCTGTTCGTTTCCGAGTGCAAAAACATGAAACATGAACACGCAGCTGCCTTGCGTTCAAAATATGTTCTTCCTCACTCTTTTATGACTGAGAAATAATAATGTAATTTCAGTCTATGTTTCTGCATTTGCTGTCTTTGACCGATGCAATTCATATTAGGCTGAAATATGGGCTTGTGAAGCCCCTTGACACATGCCGTTGTGATTTAGGGCTATACACAGACATTACTAGCTGGCTTTTACTTTTACAGGTTTGTTGTGTCATTTACAGGGACAGATGAGAGCACCTTCAGCCTCATTCGGCTGAGGTGTGAAAATTCTATACATTCTATAATGTATGATGTCACGTGTAACTAAAAGATGTTATACAGAACCCTTAGCAATAAGCCAAAAAAGTGTTCGTTTCTTATTTTTTTGCAGGACCACGTCACTGTCCATATTGTATGCGCTTGCATATACTCTTATATTTAGCATGCGACTTGGTGTTCCCAATGTATGATAATCACCGTAAGATATCCATAAGGAGTTACATGTGGGTATCCCCTTACTTATTAGGCTGCTCTTAATAAAACCGTGATTGCTTTGTCATTGTAGTTACAGTTTTGTCATGTGAAGAACATTGTGAGACTGAGGGTGGGGTTAGTCTTTATTTGCAGGGCACTGATGCTTCACTTGCAACCTTCTTTCTACATATCATAGGCTAATGTTGATGGAATCACTCCTCTGCACCGCAATTCATGTCTTGTGTTGAAGTTGTCGATTGTATGCAAATGATAACTTCTGATATCCCTAAGTGTGATAGCAAGAGGCATGCCTGCCCCTGTAAATGGACAACACATGAACATGTTATGGCATGGCAGTAATTGTTGTAGGGCACTTGGTTATGGTATGGTAACATGTTGTTTTCCTCAGTGAAATTCTTCTGCAGATGGGCCTACAGGGCCAGGTGAGCCCCACCCAAATTGCAAAGAAATGGGACAACCTCAAGTGAAAATACAAGGTGAGGTTCAATTTATGATGTTTTTCCTTTGTAAATTTGTAGTTTCTGTTGCATACTGAAACAGAATGATGCCTGTACAATAGGCTCATGGCTCACCTTCGCCCTTGCATCTTTCCTTGTAGGCACTCAGATGCCCTGCTACAGGGACGGGACAGACAGGGGAGAGGCCACAGCAGCCACATGGCCATGGTTTAATGCAATGCATGAGGCCATCGGGGGGAGGCCATCTATTGATCCTCCTGTCCTGATGGACTCATGTGTTGCAGAAAACCTGGCACATGTGGCTGATGAGACCTGAGATGGCACTGGCTCATCTCTTCCTGGATTTGTGGCGGTCACTTGTAGCCGGGCGTGTGTGGAGGAGGAAGAGGATGCACAGCCTGGCTAAAGGCTGTGCCTGTCCCCCACCCCCAAAAGGAGAAGGACCGGTGAGGGAGCCATTCTGCTGTTCCTGAAGGAAGATGCTGCCAGAGAAGAGGAGTAAATAGTTCACATAAGTGTTTGTCAATTTGTTTTTTACTTGTTTTAACCTTTTAAGATATAGTTTTCATCTGAGTGCCCCCTTCAGCAGCACAGAACAATTTGGGAGAAAAAACACACAAATACTAACAATTTTGCGGATCGTGTAAGCTTCAGGAGGGTAATACCTGGGCTATGTCTGGCTTATCGGTCTCTCGCCCTTTACTGGTACCTTCAAATTAATGTCTTCCTTTTTGTAAATTCTAAGTAGCCAGGCTACATTCATTAATGAATGATTTGCAGTCATTATTCTCATTGACTGTTTTTTTTTTACTGAAATGATGTACTCTTAGGCCTGAATTAGACTTTGTTTTAACTTGTTGCTTCCACCAGGTTACTGTCCGACTGACCTATGGACGAATTATGCGATTGAATTGAGGATTGTAATTTCTAATAATTATGAAATTATGTGAAATATATTTTTACTGCAGGATAAGTGAGGGGTTCAATATTGCCTGTGTTCAGTATTCAGAGTGCTGAACATTTTAACAAGGAAGGGCATGGACTGTTGGAAACGCTGGATTCAGAAAATAGACATTTTACAGAAGGCACTAACAAAAAGCTCTGTGAAAATAATATTTCAAACAATTGCCAAATTACATATAATCATGTTCATTCAGTGCTACTGGACACATTTGGAGCAGACTGTTGCCCTGCCAGAAAATGGTAGACGTGGTGGAGCCACACCAATATCACCAACATCCTCGACGGCCTCAAGGATGTCCCCCTTTGTCAGGCAGATGTTATGGAGCACGGCACATGCGGTGATGACCGTGGGTACAAAGGTGTGTTCCGCCTCCAGAGCCTTGAAGAGCAGGCACCTCCTGGACCCTTAAGTGGTGTGCCCAGCTAACGCTCTCCATGCGACATAACTTTGCTGTATATTTATCCAGGTGAATTCTACTCCACCCACTGTTAAAAGTGCTTCATGCTTATCAATGTCCATGTTTTATCAAGAGCACTGTCTTATGACTACTGTTGAGAATACGTGGTTCTAACCTCACTTAGGAACAGGACGGAGCGAAGCAGTCGCAATCTCTTGAACTGGCAACGCCTCCGTTCCTGCTGAAGCCGGTGCCATGCGTTTAGGGCGAACGCTAGGTTCATTGCGGACATGTTTATTGCGTACAGTAGCAGAACAGTATAGTAGCCTATTGAAGTGCGCGATCTAAGTTTTGAAATCAGTATCTGTCGCTTATATACCATCAGATCATACATGCTTGATGAATTACTTAAACGGCATCAGCTGGGTTATTGGCTGGAAGCTCTAATAATTGGATATCGCAGCTGATGGGACTGCATGATATGGAGCCATGATATTTTTTAATGTGCTCCGATTTTAACAAACAGCATTCAAGCCCATTGATGAATTGGCCATTGAGCGTGTGGAAGATTGGCGTAGCCTACTTACAATTTAAATGATGCTTCGTGCGATCTTTATTCACACAGTGATAAATAGCCGTGTGTTGTGGGTGTGTTAATGGAACACTGTACAAACACCTGTAATTGAGAAACAATATCCCTATTTCACATGTCATTTTCACATCTGTCAAATTGCATGGAAGAAAATCATTGCAAATAATTGTGATAACTTTACAGTGCAATATAGCGTCTAATAAAACACTAGCTTATACCATTTTGCATGCAAAAACAAGCTCAGAGATAAAAATACGACGGGCTACAGAACAATCCGTTAGTCTTCATGGCCACTGACAGGTGATGCGGCTTTCTTTTCTTTTTTTGACAGGTGATACAGCTGTGCAACACGTCATTAGTAATTGACGTCGCTTCAGCTGACACTTGACTGAGCAAGGATATTCCATTTGCCTAATTCATGTTGCCTCGGTTGCTGCGTCCTCGTATGTGATCCTTGGATCCTTTCCTTATGCCGTCCACTGGGTGGAGCTAATGAGCGAGGATGGTATGCAAGGAGTAAAAATAAGGGATTGGAATGCAGCCTAGCTCTTCCGCCCCCACCCTCGCTAACCCCACGAAGTATTTTTCAAAACTGTTTCATGGGCGGAGACATGCTGAAATAGTGTGGTTAGTTACCCTTTAAAAAGTGCGTGTCGACAACAATAAAAACTACGCTGTTTATGCCCGGTTTAGAACCGGGTACATTTCGCGTAAGAGGCGAACGTGACTACACTATGGAAATTATGTGTAGACTTGTCTTCAATAGACAGTTGTACCTAATTAAAGTGCAGAACATAAAACCAGACGAAAAGAACAGCGAGTTCGCATAACACATGCTGCACAATACATTAATTGCATCGAGTATTTGAAACACATAGCCTAACATCTGTTTAGCTGTATATTATGTAGCCTAGTAATAGGTTAAATGCTTAATCCAGTGTAGGCTAACCCGAAAATAAATTGTTATTATTATACATTTTTTGAATCTTTTAATCCATCTAAATGTGTGACCTTGAAGTCAGATTTTTTTTTTTAACTCTATTGACGTGCGTATCAGCTGTGATGGCCGAGTGGTTAAGGCGTTGGACTTGAAATCCAATGGGGTCTCCCCGCGTAGGTTCGAACCCTACTCGCAGCGTCAGCATTTTGTTATAAAATCTGAAACAAACCGCACAAATTATGTTGAAAAATTAGACATGAACTACAAGTTGTACTACAATCAGTGCATTTTCTATTATAATATTGCCACGTCGAACTTCAAACATAGAAGTTACACATCTAGGCGAACCCTCATTTTAAACAAATGCCTCATTTTTGTTGCAATGTTAACGCGAATTGCTGCTGCAGTTGTAGATATATTTAATGTTTGGCAAGTGAAATTATATATTATATATATGTTATATTATACATAATTATATATATAGGCTATATAATACTTTACACCGAAGGAATACCGGGTCACGTCTGGTTTTTTACCAATGTCGTGAGGTGAAAAATGGAACTGACGTCTAGGCTTTCATGAATTGTAATATGCATTATGCCCACGAGATGGCAGCATGCACTCTCACATGACGAGCCGGTGCAGTTTCATATGCATATCTTAAGTAGCCGATGTTGTGTTCTGCACTGAAAATGTCGACAACGCTCTCTTTAAAAGTCCACCGAAGGTGCCTTTGTCCCTTTTTCAGGTCAGGATAACTGCTCCGTCAGTATGCCTCCACACTGTGCAAAGATCAGCTCTCTGTGATTCCTACAGTAGCCTTTACACCACCAAAGAATCAAGCTGCTATAACACTGCATTGATCAGTCTGCCCTGTGTTGTACTGACATGATACGCTCTTATTTGCCTGATGGTTTGTTCTTAATTGGAATCACATTTACACTCTTTTGATGCTCCAGTGTGACTTACACTGCTCACATTATTTTAATAAGGAGATACAGGTTTGTATCCGGAACATTGGCTTCCAAAAGCAACGCATTGTTATGGGATAAGATGCTACTAATTAAGAATGGATATATATGCAACATGAAAGACTGTAGGCCTATTAATTCACGGCCACGGCAACTATTTCCGCCATGCATGGGCAAAACTGCTTTCTGGCACTGCTTTAGAATAATAAAAAAATAACTCATAACTTGAAATTTGGCACCAGTTTTTGGCTCTTTTTAATATATTTTTAATCCTGAAAAGAGACTGTGCTCCAAATTATTGGATATATTGTAGTAATGTTTTATACTGCTTAACATCCATTGTTGAGAAACTGTTAGATGTTGATACTCTGTCTCTGAGTAAAGTTTGGCTTCCCACGTGTGATCGCAATGAATGCCAGGTCTCAGTGTTCCCTCATTAGAGAAACGCTGTGTGAACGTATCCTCGGAGGAAACAATGAGGCACATGATTCATTGTGTGAAATCCGTCTCGCAGCGGGAAATTCCGCGTGTTGTTTTTTTTTCAGATACATTGAAAGGAGTGGAGGCAACTCTTGTCCCTGGAAAAGTTATACTTAGCTTGTCTTTTCACGCGCATATGTCTTTTCAAATTCAATTCTCTACGATGCTCATTATGGAGATGATAAGAATGGGGATAATGACGAAGGCCTCTGGAACCACGCGTCTTGTTCTGTAGTTAGCAATGACATGGGACATCTAAGCCCAGGCGGGTCGCTGATTTACTGATAAAGCTCTTGGCAGATCATCATCTTTCGCTTCCACAGAATCTGGCAGTGACAAATCACAATGGGTTGTCTCGGCTTTTCCGCGATCCTCATTTACATTCGCAATCCCATCATTTATATTCATTACGTTACTATTCCTGGCAGGAAGCAATACGGGATACGCGGCTATTACCCAGCAATCTACCCCGGACTTAGAATGAAGAAAGCCTACTATTAGTGATAGCAGTGTCACAAGTTTAAATACATAGCGCGCTCATCAGGACCCTGAGTTCGCTTTCTATTTTAAGAGGCTTGCGTGTTGCGGTAATTACACCGCTCGCTCATGATTGAGGGGCGACATAGGCCTCTGCCACCCCCGACAGGACTTCAGACAGAACCATGAAGATATAATCGTATTCTGGCAGTAGCATTTCAACAAGGGGTGGGGGGTAACCTACAACAGAAACGTGTGTTGATTTTTCAAGCACTTTTAGGTATTTTTTTTGAAGCCGTAGGTGGGTCATTCCTGGATATTGGTGACTTTTCTGTCCCCAGGAAATAAATGTTTATATTTTATTTAAAATAAATGAAATATTTATGATGAAAAGCTTTTATTATAGATTGAGGTCTTCTTTATAAGATTAACACAAAATAATGCATGCTAAATATATTTATTTTAATTTTAATTACCCTTTTTTGGGGACATACACTCCTTTTTACAATGTCCCAAAAGCAAATTTTCTGTTTCAATAATTATAATTATAATTATAATTATAAATGAATAGAAATGTGCCTTTATTATTGTATAAATCAAGTTAAAATCTCTCTACTTATAAATATATATCAATGGAAACAATTGTTATTATTTATCATTTTTATAATTTACTTGTGTCCTCAAAATCGTGTTCCACCCTGTTAGTTTGTGGTTTTTCACCTTCTAAACAAAAAAACTACAATTCCCATGAAGCCACATTCAGGAAGTGCGATCACTCTTTTGGCGGGAATTCAAAAGAACAAAGAGAGGTGAGTCCCAACTTTCTATCTGTCTTTTTTTACAAGTTTTATGATGTTGACCTGTATGTCCTACTCTCAACTTTCCACCCTGTCATGCTAAATTATGAAGAAAGTAAGCAACATTTTGAAATAATCACAAACATGTTTGATATATTTACTAAAGTACTGTTTGTGTGCAGAGTTAGCTAGCTAAAGATGGCTGCTTCACAGAGCTATAGCTATTTGGTTAACAAAATTCCACCCTGTTAGGTTCCACCCTGTTAGCCATACAAACCTAACAGGGTGGAACATGCACCTAACAGGGTGGAAAATCTATTACAAAATGTAAAGAAATGCATATAAATGCTGATATATACATATTCAAATGTCATTTAAACTGTTTTTGTAATTTACCAGTATGTATAAAAGGTTTACACTACACTTACACTTTACACAATAAGTTATTAAACATTTATTTGGCTTTACTTGTCATGCCGCAACACAGCCATGATCAATTATCAATTGATCACACCCTCTTGTGTGTAATCAGTATGCATTCAAACAGTAATTGATCATTATTGTGTGGTCTATACAATTTACATGATAATATAAAGTTACATTATGTATTTGTTAGGAAATGGCTCCAGCACTAAGTGCAGCAGAGATGCAGCGTCGCTACAGAGCAAGGCGCGACGCTGATACAGACAGAAGAGAAGAGTATCTCAGGAAAGAGAGGGAGAAATGGCAGAAAGACAGGGAGACGGGGGGAAAAAAACAAATTAGGGACCTCAGTAAGCGTGAGCAGCGTGCACAGAGGAAGAAATGGAGACAGAGGGAGGCAAAACTCAGGGAAAGGCTGAAGGCATCTCCACCTACAACACCCCAACCAGTGGCAGGGCCCTCTAGGTTAGAATTGTAAAAGGGCCATTATCATGTAACTACTATGTAACTACTTTGTAACAGTGCTAATTATGTTCTTACAACAGTATTGCAAAATTTCTCTGTTCCCCACAAGGAAATTGGTTAACTCTACAGTCATGTGTTATGGTTAGGGATAATGTTAGGGTTAGGATTAGAATCATGGTATATGGGTTAGGGATGACTGTATTTTGAATGAAAGTCAATGGTATATTGTAAAACATAGATAAATGTATGTGTGTATTGTGTTTTAGGCAAAGGCAACAAGGTCAACGGCGTCAAAATAAAGAGAAGAAGAACCTTAAAAGAGCGATAGAACTACTCAAAGCTGCCTTGGCTAAAGAAAAAAGTAAAAAAGAGAAATACAAAAAGAAGTGGCAAAGAAGTAAGAAAGTGGGACAAACCCAGTCACCTCGGACACAACTCACACAGCTGTTGAGGCCTCCTATTCTTCCCAGCTCACGCAGACAACTGCTGCTACATGCCTCTATCATTGAAGAATTGAGAAGAAAGTATAAAAACACAAGAAAACAAAAAGAAAAGCAGGTGCTTGCCAGAGCCACTATGGGAGATATTATGACGAAATACAGGCTTCAGGGTTTAGCTCAGGAAACCCTGGGCTTCTCAAAGAAAAGGGCACGGCTACAAGGAAACCTCTGCAGCTTCCAGAGGACAACACGGCAGAGTGAAACTAAGAGACAGGCAGTAGCAGCGTACTACTTGAGAGATGACATCAGCCGAATGACAACTGGCAAAAAGCAAACCATCACTCTTCAGAAAAAAAAAATGCAGAAGAGGTTGCT
This sequence comes from Ilyophis sp. 1 JC-2022, assembly GCA_022702515.1. NCBI lineage: Eukaryota > Metazoa > Chordata > Actinopteri > Anguilliformes > Synaphobranchidae > Ilyophis > Ilyophis sp. 1 JC-2022. The sequence continues at coordinate 38,838,284 of CM040401.1, read as the reverse complement.
GACAGACACCATTAAAAACATATACATGAAATTTCAATCTGAAAGTACACACCACGTGTCATACTCCTTTTTCTGCAGCCAAAGGCCATTTTGGGTTGTAGCACCAACTGAAGCTGACAGGGAAACCTGTCAGTGCAAGACACATGAAAACCTGCAGTTCATGTCCAACAGCCTTTTCAATAGCGGGCTTCTGTCCACCAAAGAAGTTGAGAAGATGGCAGATACCATTGTCTGTGATCCTAATTTGAAGAACTGTGCCTATGGTGTTTGTGGAGAGTGCAGCATAACTGCTGTTCAATTGGTTAGGCCAACAACAGCTGATTCCATCGCTGTCACCCAGTGGTCTACTGAGGTTAAAGATGATGAAAAAAAGTAGACTGTGACAGTCAAGAAAGAGGTCATGTTGACAGAGGACGAAGCAGTGGAACAGTTCCGAAATCGGATGGCAATATTCCGTCATCATATTTTTAACATCCGGTGGAAAATATATACTGGACTTCTAAGTATAAATTGAGCATTCTGCCAACATGTTCTGCTTTATATGTTCAATTTTGGCTGTGGAACAGAGGAATTTTCACAAAGACGACACAACAGTTTTAAAGTTCCCATGACATGCTGTTTAGCAACAATTTTATATAGGTTGGTCACACAATAGACACACACACACACACACAGACACACGCACGCACGCACGCACACACACACACACACACACACAAACACACTGCTTTTATTGTAAAGAACTTTGTACTTAATTTTAAAAGTGCTATATTAATAAAATGTATTATTATTATTATTGTTATTATTATTATCATTTTTATGTCTCTAATGAATGAATTAATAATAAATGAATGAATTAATGTGTTTAATGTTAATGTTAATGTGTGTTTAATAAAATCATTGTTGAAACTCACTGAGTCATTGTGTTGATAATTCCACCCTGTTAGGATCCTTTCCACCCTGTTAGTGTCCTTTCCACCCTGTTAGTCACTTTTTTTTTTTAAATAACATAACAACTTTGTTAAATATTTTGCATGTTTTTATGTTAATTTGCAGAGCTGAAAGGGATTGACAGCATACATATGTTTTTTGAGCAAATTTGCTATTATTTACCCATATGGGTAAATCGGGTACAAAATTGTGATGGTCCTAAACAACGAACACACATTCTACTTAACAATTCTTGTTTCATTATTATTCACAGAAGAAAACAAACTTATATGATGTAATAAGGGACACATAAGGTGTTATAAAAACTAAGTATTGTTAAATATTTACATGATTAACACTTTGCAGTACCTATGAATATGTCCCTAACAGGGTGGAACTCTCTCACAGTCCATGTCTGAACAATCCACCCATAATTATTATTATTTAAATGCTTAAGCTCTATCAATAAAAGCTCATGAAGGTTAAACATGTAATTTACAGGATATAATAATAAAAACACGAAAAATGTATTCTTTTTTCCACAAAAGTTAGCACATTGATAAGTCACCAATAGCCAGGAATGACCCATGTGCCAAGAAAAATTAAGCTTATATTCGTGTACAGTGAGCACCATAATTCATTGGACAGTGACACATATTTTGGTTCTGTACTCTGGCATTTTGAGTTTGAAAGGATACAATGACAATGAGGTTGAAATGCAGACTGTCAGCTTTAATTTGAGGGTATTTTCATCATCCATATCGGATGAACCGTTTAGAAATTCTAGAATCTTTTGTACATAGTCCCCCCCATTTTCGGGCATCAAAAATATTGGACAGTTTAACATAATGTAGAATAAAGTAATCATTTTAAATATTTGGTTGCATATCTTTTGCATGCCATGACTTCCTGATTCTGTGACCCAACAATATCAAAATACTCTTGATATCTTATTTTCTGGTACTCTTACATGCAATACTATAACTTCTCTGCATTTGAATGGATCTCTATGGGAATTGGGTGGGACTAGATTTAGCTGTAAATTACACAGGGACAGTACGGAACACATGGTTGGCTACATGGCTGTAAGTCATCAAGGGTGTGACATATCAAACGAGCCTTAAACCATCACTCTACTGCCAGATATTTAGTAGATATGGATGGATAACTTGAAGGGTTTTTCTTCTTACTTATTTTTCCATAATGTTCAATCTGAAAATTTGTCAGGAGAAACAACCCGTAAAGTGATCCATCCATATCTACTGCATATCTGGCAGCAGAGTGATGGTTTGAGTCTCATTTGATACCTCAGACCCTTGGCAACCATGTATTCCATACTGTTCCAGCATAATTTACAGCTAAATCTAGTACCACCACCCAATTCCCATCGAGATCCATTCAAATGCAGAGATGTTTGTATCGCTTAAGAGTACCAGAAAATAAGATATCAAGAGTATTTTGATATGGGTGGGTCACAGACATCAGGAAATGCCCTCAAATTAAAGCTAACAGTCTGTACTTCAACTTCATTGTCATGTTATCCTTTCAAACTCAAAGTGCTAGAGTACAGAACCAAAATAACAAAAAATGTGTCACTGTCCAATTAATTATGATGTTCACTGCTCACTGTATATTAAATGTAATATTAGACCTCGGTTGGCTTGTTGAATGAAAGGAGTACACTTAGGAACTCGACAATGGTGCTGTAGCCTATCTCTATTTTCAGAAATAAATGTTATTTGTTATTTTTTGTACCTTAAAAAAGATGCAAAGCAGTTTTTTTGCCTGAAACCGACAATGTAGTGTTTGTGTGTCTGTCTCTCCGTTCATTATTCTCATCAAACAAATAAATGGTAAGAACATTGTGTGTGCATGTGTGAGTTTTGTGTGTGTGTGAGAGAGACAGAGAGAGTGTGTGTGTGAGAGAGAGAGGGGGGGGGGGTAGAGAGGAGAGAGACTGTGAGTGAGAGAGAGAGGAGAGACTGTGTGTGTGTGTAGAGACTGTGAGTGAGAGAGAGAGGAGAGACTGTGTGTGTGTGTGTGTGTGTGAGAAAGAAAGAGAGCGACTGTGGTGTGTGTAAGTTTTGTAAGTGACTATGTCTGTGTGACTATGTGCAGTGTGCATCTGCAGGTTTAACCAGCAGTAGTGGTTTTTCAGATAAGCTGAGGGCTGACAGAGATCCAAGAGCCTTCTGCATTTTCTCAGGCCTTCTCTACACCCTCGCTAACAACAAGTATACCACCTTAAATTCCTGTCCACGTAATCTCTCTCAGCGCTATTTGAGTAACAGGAATTCTGGATTTAATTAATAACACAGGCCCCAAACCTCCTGGTGAACCAGGGGTCTTTGACAACATGTACTGTGGTAGTGAATTCATATCAGATGATGAGGTTAATTATTGTGATGTTGTGGGGTGTTTAAGCAGAATTATAACTAGCTAATTGTGACTTTAAGAGGAAAGTGTATATTGATGTGATGTATGCACAGTGCCCACAGGGGATTAGAAATAAGAAAAAATATTATTTAAATAATTCTATATATATATATATACACACATACACACTGTTGTGGAATAAAGCCACTCTGAGGTTCGGACTGGTGAAATTCAAGAAGTTTTATACATGCGCATGGAGAACAAACACATCATTGGCAGTCAGTGTCCATTCTGAAGTTAACATAAACAAGCCTTCATACTTATACACTTTGGTTATACAAAAAGCAGGATAGAGACTGTCCTGTCCTCCTTTCACACCATAATTTGTTTTAGGAACATATATCTTGTTATCATCCTCAACCCCCCATGACCAAAGGTCTCACGGACCTGGTTTCAGGCACACAAACAGACACAGGTGGCCAGGTGGGAGAAGATTTTTATTAGGGTTTCCAAGCAGTTCTTTTAATTCTCACAATCAAAGGATTCCTTCAGTCAATTATCCAGTTCTCAGCTCTCAGCAGACTAGGCCAAGAGCAAGGCCGCAAGACCCTCAGGTTATACAACACTAGTTTTGATTTTACTTAAACTTCCACAACACACACACACACACACACACACACACACATACAGAAACACGCACTCATGCACACACATACATACGCCCACTTGTTCTATCACCAACAGTATCAACCAGAATGTTTTGCCAGTGCGCCTGCAAACGAAAATGCCCTTCTGTCATGGGTGTTTCCATGGAAACCATGTTGGAATAGATAATAGAAGGGGAAGTCAATAGGATTGTCTATCTGAAAATGATCAAAATAACAGTTGGGGGTGGGAAGGTGGTGGAGGGTGGTAAGGTGGTTAGAAACATGGCAATAAGCCCATATCGCTGATAGAAGATTAATGTACCTATAAAACATACTCATAAAAAATAAGTACTTGTTTTAGCATTTGCTAACCGGTTCTAGCTCAGCATGAGAACAATCTATAAATATGATTTATAAAGTGCAGGGAGTAAACATTTAGCTTCTTGCCCAGCTAGCTTGTAGCTACCAAACTGCTGTGATAGCTGCTTCTTAAACATGTAATTCAGTCTCAATGTCCTGTGCAATAGCAGCTGTTTTTATTTATTCTGGGATATTTGAAAATATGTTCCACTGAGAATGCTGGCTAAGAAATGGCATCAATCCTTTTATTCATTCTTACTTAGTTATTCTCCTCTGAGGATTTAGTCATTCACCGTGGAGACCGTTTTTTCAGCGTTTTTTTTCTTGTTTTTTTAAAAATGAGAGTAACTCTTGAGGCTTCAAGAGTAACCCTTTGGAAACTGCCACTTTTTAGCCATAGTTTTTCAATCAGGACTTTTCACCCAGTCCATATTACTTAAATGATCTTGCCTCTTATTAAAGGTAACTGGTCTGAAGTTTAAAATAGTTGGTTTATCTAATTTGCCAAAATACATAAAAACAGATTGGTTTACTCCACTACCTCTGAGCTGCAAACTATCAGGATTAATTTATAACACAAAACCAGATTTAGCTGTTTGACCGAGACGCACGCTGCTGAACTTCACTTTCCTTCGTTTTTCAACACTTTCTTTTTTCAACCTCAATCCTGAAATATAACCTTTTTGGACATTTGTCAGCATATCAAGTTCTATTAACCATTCTTATCCTCCTCAAACTCAGAGCCACCTTCGACCTGACTTCTACAGTACAGTAGCCTGGCTGACATCCTACCTCACAGGAAGACAACACTTTGTCCAGCTCAAACACCATCAGTCTGGGCTGCCTGCAGTTACACAGGGTGTCCCCCACCTATAACTCCCATCGATCCCCCTATCATTCCAAGTCAAAAGTTTTTTAATCATTCTTGATAATACTCTCTCCTTTGCACCCCACGTCAATAACATTTCACGCACTGCACTTCTTCAACCCCCACAACATTTCCTGACTCTACCCCTCACTTTCTCAATCCAGTGCTGAGACTCTGATCCACGCATGTGTCACCACCTGACTAGACTATTGTAATGGTATACTCTCAAGACTCTCCTTCAAACTTATCAGTAAACTGCAAATCATCCAAAACTCTGCTGCACGAATTCTCACATACACAAATGACCACATTACACCCACCCTCATTTAGCTACACTAGCTACCAGTTCATGACCACATTCAATTCAAAATACTCCTGCTGACTTACAAAGCCTTACACAGGCTCGTACCCCCCTACCTTTCTGACCTCCTTCAGGACTACAAGCCACCAACCTGCATTTTACGCTCCTCCTCTGCTGCTCTGCTCACCATTCCTCCAACCCGGCTCACTACAGTTGGTGCAGATGCCTTCAGTGCTGACGCTCCTGCACTCTGGAACTCCCTCCCTACTCACATCAAACATGCAGAAACACTAACCTGCTTAATAAACTGCTCAAAACCAGGGCTTGAAATCAAAATAGTTTTTCTACCCGTTCGTTCTGAGCAGAAGCTGAATTTTGACGTTTCTGTTTTTTTGTTCCTCCTGCAATATAACGTTCCTGAACCGGTTAGAACGAAATAATAAAAAAAAACTGATAATTTTGTTCTTTTTCTCCCTGTCTCAGAACCAGTGGTTGTGCTAAAATAAATCATAACCATATCACAATATTGCAAAAAAGATATAGAGGCTCTGAAAAAGGTTAAAAGAAGGGCACGCAAAACAAAACTTTAAAAAAAAGCTTACAGCACCTGTTATTCCCAGGCGGTCTCCCATCCAAGTACTAACCAGGCCCGACACTGCTGGGCTTCCGAGATCAGACGAGTTTGGGCGTTTTCAGTGTGGTATGGCCGTGAGCGAAGGTGCACCGGGCGAACCAGAATTAAATTGTTAAACTAAATTTGTTCCTGGTATGAAAGAACTGGGGGCGATCCATTTCCTTTAAAACAAAGTGCAGAACATGTCTATTTAAAAAAAACATTTCAATTTCATGTCCTTGCTCTAACGTTAATGAAACAAAAAGGACTCATTTTGACACGACAGAGAGATGCAATTCCGATAACTAGAAGAATGTAAGCTAGAATTAATGGGAAGTGAGATCTTTGTCAAGGCGTCTATCGAACCATTCGTATCAACCAAATTCACAGGACATGCCTAATCCATGAAATAGTTTAGCACAAAATATATTTAGATGACGCAAGACTTTTAGACTATTGCAGTCAGTTAGTGTTTAACACATTTGCAGCAATATTTTTTATCCGTCAAAATGACGGATGGAATTTGGATTTTCTTCTGTCAAAAATCAGTAAATTATTGGAAATTCTCTGTTATCGCAACCCCTGCTCAGAACCTATTATCTTTGCGACCATGTTTCCTAAAATAACAATATAATAAACATGATTAAAACAAAGAGTTATTGTTTAGTTGTGCAGCAATCATTCTCTGATATGCTCATGGATTTCACTACATGAAGCCTCCCACCCCATCACTGCCTGCCCACGGTTTAGAAAAATAAATGCATTCTCTGGATGATGAAAAACACAGTGGGCAGACAATATCACAGTGTTAGCACTGAATAACTTGGCACAACAAGTACAGTACCACGACAAAATAACCATGTTAGAATTGCTTTGATATAGAAAAACGGGAAATTCAAATCGCTCACAGCAACACAGCAAATAATCTGATCAATTTACAAGGTGTATCAGCAGCTACAGAGGTAATTGAAATACAGGCTTTATAAACTGCACACACAACAATAGACTTGAACATAAACAGACGATAATGGCAACATTATCCATGTTGAGTGATAAGAATCAGCATCGTTAGCACTAACAAATCCACTGAGACAACTTACACAATAGCCAAACCTTCAAAATTTAATGATACCACTCGCGTAGCAGCTAAGGCCTGAACTTGTTGCAATAACATGCACTGACTGGCTTATTCTTCAGTACCAAAATCAAAGGCATAGACAAAGCATCACAAATAATATACAGTAGGGTGCAAAAAATTTGAGCACCCCTGGTCAAAATGCCTTTTACAATTAATATCTAAGTGAACAGAAGCTAACCTGACCTCTAAATAGTACAGTTAAACATGACAAATTTCTTCAAATTTTAAAGCACGATTGCTTTTTATTAAAAAATTTTCATTTTCAAAATAAGAAGAAAAACGGCCCTGTGCAAAAGTTTGGGAACCTTGTGAGTTAGTATTGTGTAACTCCTCCTTGGGCAACTATAACAGCTTAGGCAGCTAAGAGTATTTCAATACTTGCTTTTGGAATTTTTTCCCATTCTTCCTGGCAGAACACCTCTAGCTCTAAATATTCTTCGGCCTCCTTGCATGCACGCCATGTTTGAGATCTCTCCACAGATTTTCAATAATATTCAAGTCTGGGGACAATGGTGGCCATTCCAAAACCTTCATCCGTCTTTCCTGGAGGTACTTCATGGTTGATTTTGAGGTATGCTTCGGACCAACCTCTTTTCAACTTAAATTTCTGGACTGACTATCGAACATTAGCTTCTATAATTTCTTGATATGTGATGGAATCCATTCTTCCTTCCATCCACACAATATTTCCTGTGCCCCCCGCTGCCACACAAGCCCAAAGCATAATGGATCCATCTCCATGCTTAACAGTTGGCAAGGTGTTCTTCTCTACAAATGCTTCCCCCTTTTTTTCCCCAAACATACCTTCTTTGGTTGTGGCCAAAACATTTAATTTTGATTTTGTCAGTCCATAGCACATTGTTCCAAAAGGCTTCATGCTTCGCAAGGTTTTCTTTTGCATACTTCAAATGCAAAATTTTGTGTTGAGGTCATAGGCAAGGCTTCTTTCTGAGAACTCTGCCATGTTGTTTAAAGTACTTATTGTTGTCCTGTGAACAACTAGACCTGTGTCTGCTCACTTTTGCAGTGATGTGTGGGTTCTTCTGAGCATGTCTCACCAGGTCTCAGGCCATTGTATTTGTCTTAGTCTTCCAGACCTTGCTTGACTTCAACTGTTCCATTTATCTTCCATTGTCTGATAATGTTTCTGACAGCGGAAATAGGTAGTTTGAAACTTTGAGTTTTTTTTGCCTTCTCCTTGTTAGTGGAAGTGAGCTATCTACTATTGATTCTGACATCCTTGGACAACGTTTTAGAGGATCCGCAGCCACCGCAGTAGGTTGCTTTAGAAGGCATGGAGTTACTTCAGAATAAACTGTAAAACATTTAGATAAGATGTTTAACTTAGTACCATTTAGAGGTCAGGTTAGCGTCTGTTCACTTAGATATTAATTGTAAAAGGTGCTCATATTTTTTACCCCACTGTCAGTTGGATTTTGAAATCATTTATTTCCATAATTAATACCAAGCTATTAGTAATTTGACGTCAAATATGGTCTACCGAGAAGCCTGGAAAACTATGGAATTTTAAAATGTAAATCTAGTATCATTTACATATAGCACTTGTTTCTTGTATCTTGATTCTCTAACACTCTCATGTAGCACAAGTGTCTTGATCATGATAGCCTTAGCCACAGCTTACTGTGTGAACCAGACTTGATGTTCACGTCTATGGATAGCTGCTACTTTATGATAGAACAGTACTTTCTCTGACCTGTTTGTAGTTGTTTCAATGAACTTCGGTATGCACTTATTGTACATCCCTTTGGATAAAAGTGTCTGCCAACTGAATTGATGTAATGTGATGCTTTTCTATTTCCTCAGCTCTTTCAGTAATTGACAACACACAGCACTCAATATATTCATAACTTTGAATAAAGACAATATCCTCCCAACAGGTATTAAACATTGTTGATATTTAGTTACAGGTTCTTTGTCTGATGTACATGTGGGAAAAAAACACCAAAACAAAAACAACAGAAAAATTATACAATTCATCTACTGCCAGGATATAGCTGGAAGCTTTGAGCTTTTGAAACTGCGCTTGGAAAGGTATCAATAATGCACGTTATAGAACATCTGAGAAAATGGGCTTCTTGTACTATAGCATAAAATAATCAATTTTGCTTGCCTGTTCACTGGGAGATATCCCGTATCAGGACCCCTGAGAACCGTACTCCATGTTTGAAACATGTGCGAGGGAGATCACAAGGCCCGTGAGCACAGAACCCTGGGAAATCTGCACAGGAACACCATTAATCAAATGCATAACCACCCTCGCTTTACATGCGTCCCAATGCCAGTGGAAAAAAGCCTCATCAAGGCAAATGTTTCCCGTGTGGGGGATTAAGGAAGAGTTGCTGGGGGATAACTTGGAAACTCAGAGCAGTTGTTTTTTTCAGCTATGTGCACATGGAAAGACCATCTCTAATCCAACGCGGACAGATTGTATGAATAATTAAAGAACACTAGCAATGTATTGTGTAAGGCTGGAAAAAGTGTTATCAGTCCTAAAACTTTGCAGCTGTTGGTGATTTCCTGGAGGGTGCAATAAAACAATTTACTTGGGGGTCTGAGAGCCTGTTATTCTGACTGCTCACGGCCTCGTAAACTACAGCGGGGGTCGAGCCTACAACTGGACATCAGAACTCACAGGACTTTTACGGCCTAGATTCTGGACTGAATGGTGAACATATTAAACAAAGCTGTATATGTATATTGAATCATGTGTATGTGCATGTAGATTGGTAATTGTGGAAGTATAAAGTAATTGTGGATAATATGATAAATGTGGTGAACCTGGATAATACTAATTGAAGTGTGCGGTATGTGAAAGTATTGGAGGGGGAGAAATAAAGAATGTGGAAGGAGGATTGTATAGGTTATCAGGGATGCGCTTGTCCATATAAATATCTGGAACTAAGAGTGGCCATCACCGGGACCTCACCGGATATCTAGATATGATAGAGAAGATCATGAGATCACGCGCCGTCGTTCAAAGAGTCTTATTACTGTCACTAGATTGAGGGGAGGGAGACTCTGTTTCTCTCTCTGGAGGGGGTCCCTGCGTGGTGAAACTGCTCTTCCTGCCAGACCTTATTTGGACAACAAAGGGACTTGTGGAGTGGGCATGCCGGCGCTGAACTACATTTAAGAAGATCCCAAAGGGAGACACGGGGAGAATCTGCTTAACAGGTCTCCTGGTGCTGTAGTGGCATCATAGTCATTTTCATATAGGAGAATCTGCTTAACAGGTCTCCTGGTGCTATCGTGGCACCATAGTCATTTTTCATATAGGAGAATCTGCTTAACAGGTCTCCTGGTGCTGTAGTGGCACCATAGCCATTTTCATATAGGAGAATCTGCTTAACAGTTCTCCTGGTACCATAGTCACACCGTACGGAATCACTTGGTGATATACTTTGTTTGTGAACTTGTTCGTGTTTATTTGTCTTGACAGCATGTTATCCTGTGTTTAGTTATAGGCATTGAATGTGTTCGTGTTTGCTCTCACAGTCTTAACCAGTGATTATTTGTCATTAATAAATTACCATGTTTTCATATCACCTGCATCTTTCTTTTAATCCTTTTTCCCAGCTTAAATTGTCTGCATGATCTGAGCTGCAGCGTTCCAAGCTAATGACCTCCCTGCCTGTTATCCAATTCTTTTTATATTTAACGTGCGTGGCTCTCATCCATCTTATACCCTTTTCAGCCTAAATTACTACTGAAGACTCAGGGGGACAATTCTGACCCAGGACCGACTGATCAGCGGCCTGGTACAGACGTGGCGGACTCAAGTTGGGTATAGGCAGTCAAGTGACGGTCCAATTGTAAAGGTCGGGTTGGTGTATCGGTTCTGGTGATTTGATGTGAAGAGAATCCATGGGCGTCCTACGCCGATTCTTGTCAAATTTGCCTTAAGGAACTCTTTAAATACACCCAGAGTAGTGCATGGTTCTGGTGATTTGATATAGGAACTCATGGGTGTTGTTACGCCGGTTCTTGTCAAATTTGCCTTAAGGAGCCCTTTAAATGTACTCAGACTGGGGCTCGCAACTATCTATGATAAATGAATATCATGTATTGTGTTGACTAGACCCCCAACCTCTGCGTTCGCCACCGAACTGAGCTTCAGCAATAATGTTGATTCCGGCAAACATATATTGAAGTAATGATGGTACCTAAGGGCGAGTTGAGTGTAAACACTCCGAGCTCCACGCATGTTTAACCAAAATTCTAAATTATAATTATAAATGGAGTCAGATAAACGAGTAAATAAAATAATAATATTTCTAAATAACTTTTACCTTTTCCCACAGCAAGAGTGGAATACATCACGTTTAAACTTTCGCTCCGAGCTATTCCCTCATTGGTTTAGTAATTGCGGATTCTACATTTGGTGACCCCGACGTGATTTATTTTGCTGTTTGTGGGATTTACAATTTGGATCCCTCTGGCAGGGGGGTATCTGCTTTCCTTTTACCTCCTAATTTTCCCTGCACTTTTGTCTACGAAAAATTCCTGGCAGTTTGGCGTACAAGATATTCCTTACAGGGAGTTTCTGGTCAGCTAAATTGTTGGTTCTTCATCCTTGGTGTGGTGAGTAACACAATTATCTTATGTATTAGCATATACTAGGGAGAGTTGTTGTTGTTTCACCACATCTAGAGGCTGTTTAGGGGATGTACATATCAGTGCAAAGTTTTCCTTTTATCCGTGGAATAGTGAGGATGCAGTCCTCACTGTCATATGTATGCAAGGTTGACACTGTCATTCTAAAAGGCAGAAGTCATATATGCAATTAGGTCACTGTAATGACAATATAATTTTAAAACCCTAGAATGGGTAAATTAAAGATGATATATATATATATATGTGTGTGGATGTATGTATGTATATATGTGGGTATGTGTATATGTGCGTGTATATGTATATGTGTACGTATGTGTAGATGTATGTATATGTATGTGTGTGTGCGTATGTGTATGTATATGTGTATGTATATATATATATATCTATATATGTATATCTATTAGAGCAATGGCATCTGTGGCACTGCTCTAAAATCTAGCAGGCCACGCTTTCATAGGAAAGCACATCTTTAAAAAACTGCATGCCATTTTTGCATTGGCTATTTTCATGCAAAAACAGAAGTCTTTCTTCTGTAGTTACTTTTTTACCCCCATATTGGTGTCTTCCTTTGTTGTTAATTTGTGTCTTAAGCTATACATCTGTGAAACCATAAGGCTAAAGTGTAATACACTTGCTTTAAATCTATAAATGATGCCTGGGCATGTCATGTAGGGAATGTTGGGATTCACTAATATACCTACTTGGGTGCCCATTCAGTTAACTGAGGCATATTTATTAAATTTCATGGATGTATTTTTGTGTACATTTCCCTAGCACAAAAACATGTGTTAGAATGTCTGTCTGACGCCAAGAAGCCAGTTAATGCTGTAAAATTAATCAAATGCCATGCATATTTGACCTTTTCATTTAAAAGCTGATGGTAGGGTCATTTTCTAGCACATACTGGCTTACTGGTCTCTTTTTGTGTTATTTCTCCTCACTTCCCCCTCCCTCTATCTTGTTGAAGATCTTTGTTTTTTTAAAGAGAGGTGAACCTACATTCTATAGAGAGTGTATGATTATTTGTTTTGAATCATCAAGACCAGGCTATAACCACATCACATTATATTACATTACATTACAGGCATTTAGCAGACGCTTTGATCCAAAGCGATTGACCATTCTTTGATCTGAGTAAGATGGGTGGAATTACCTGTAGGGGCCGTAAAGACATTCAAACCTCGTTTAGGAAATCTGAACCATAAACAGGCCCCCTGGTGTAGCACTAGAGTAAAGTTTACAACACATTTATTAGTGTAAAAGGATCCACCCATCCAATTCAGAATATCACCTTAGATTCACTTAGCACCATGACGACAATACACACCTCACACAGTTGCATAAGAGACAACCTCTGTTAAACAGACAAGTCTGGTAAAAACGGTAAATGTTTCTATACCCATAGCAAAGTGGGATAGGGACCAGACCGTCGGTTCCCAACTGGGTGGCTGATTACCACTACGGGGCTCGGTGTGACACTGAGCTAGGGATTTCTATCGACTGGATCACTGGCCGGTCGGGTCGCATAGAGCAGTGAGCACATGAGTTGCGTCCCGGTAATGGAGCACATGAGTTGCGTCCCTGTAGTGGAACACATGGCCGCTGCGCTCCAGGCTGGAGCTGCGCCCGACAGAGAGGGAGGCTCGAAGGAGCTAAGTGAAATCTGCACTCAACACCACTATATCAACACACATCCAAAACCACATAACTGCAGCACATATAGAACAATGTACATTCAGACATATGTGTTTTGTTGTGTAAAACCAAAAGTTTTGTATATTTTAATTCGCTCAACAACATACAACTTTGTTGTTACATTGTATTTTACAACTGTAAAATAATTTATAATGAATGACTGTTTCAGTTAAACTGTTTTCTGTTTCGGTCTATTCCCATCCTGTTTTCAAGCATGCAATGGGGGAGTAATAGAGGGCAATCCAATATAGTATAACTACAGTATGCTATATATGCAATAGGCATACGGTATTAAAAATTCAAACCCAATTTCCCTGTCAGTCAGTTCTGTGTAAACATTCCATAATTCCGCATCCCTTCATACTTTGATTAACCTTACAAAACAGATGGGTAGCAAAGAGTATCACTGAATTGTTCAGAAAGCCTCCACATTTGTCATATTTACATGTAAGCTTCCACATTTATCATATTTGCATATATTGATGTTTGTATAATACAGCTACTGTGATGTAATCCAGCAGTCCAGATGTCGGATGCACTGTGGGATGATTGTTCAACAGGTAAATGAACTATCACCTCCACCGGCCCAGGTAGAGGTGAACATGGCCAAAGAACAGCGGAAATCCTGTCCAGCTCCTCTACCCGCTCGGCCCAGGGTGCCTCCACATGGTGGGACTGGGTGTTCTGAGGATTGCCATTGCTAGCACCCTCATATGTGCCCTCACCCTGGTGAAGTGCTGATATTTCCAACACCTCATCTACCTCCCAGCGCACCCCAACCCATGCTGCATTAGTTCTCAGCCGTCTCCAGTTGCCAAGTTGCTGGGACTGGGACCATAAACACCAGCATGGAACCAGCGCCATTTTTTATGACCCCTTGGGACTGTGTTTGTTTGTCCCACGGGGCCAAACGGGGGATCTGTAAGGCTGGAAAAAGTGTTATCAGTCCTAAAACTTTGCAGCTGTTGGTGATTTCCTGGAGGGTGCAATAAAACAATTTACTTGGGGGTCTGAGAGCCTGTTATTCTGACTGCTCACGGCCTCGTAAACTACAGCGGGGGTCGAGCCTACAACTGGACATCAGAACTCACAGGACTTTTACGGCCTAGATTCTGGACTGAATGGTGAACATATTAAACAAAGCTGTATATGTATATTGAATCATGTGTATGTGCATGTAGATTGGTAATTGTGGAAGTATAAAGTAATTGTGGATAATATGATAAATGTGGTGAACCTGGATAATACTAATTGAAGTGTGCGGTATGTGAAAGTATTGGAGGGGGAGAAATAAAGAATGTGGAAGGAGGATTGTATAGGTTATCAGGGATGCGCTTGTCCATATAAATATCTGGAACTAAGAGTGGCCATCACCGGGACCTCACCGGATATCTAGATATGATAGAGAAGATCATGAGATCACGCGCCGTCGTTCAAAGAGTCTTATTACTGTCACTAGATTGAGGGAGGTAGACTCTGTTCCTCTCCCTGGAGGGGGGTCCCTGCGTGGTGAAACTGCTCTTCCTGCCAGACCTTATTTGGACAACAAAGGGACTTGTGGAGTGGGCATGCCGGCGCTGAACTACATTTAAGAAGATCCCAAAGGGAGACACGGGGAGAATCTGCTTAACAGGTCTCCTGGTGCTGTAGTGGCATCATAGTCATTTTCATATAGGAGAATCTGCTTAACAGGTCTCCTGGTGCTATCGTGGCACCATAGTCATTTTTCATATAGGAGAATCTGCTTAACAGGTCTCCTGGTGCTGTAGTGGCACCATAGCCATTTTCATATAGGAGAATCTGCTTAACAGTTCTCCTGGTACCATAGTCACACCGTACGGAATCACTTGGTGATATACTTTGTTTGTGAACTTGTTCGTGTTTATTTGTCTTGACAGCATGTTATCCTGTGTTTAGTTATAGGCATTGAATGTGTTCGTGTTTGCTCTCACAGTCTTAACCAGTGATTATTTGTCATTAATAAATTACCATGTTTTCATATCACCTGCATCTTTCTTTTAATCCTTTTTCCCAGCTTAAATTGTCTGCATGATCTGAGCTGCAGCGTTCCAAGCTAATGACCTCCCTGCCTGTTATCCAATTCTTTTTATATTTAACGTGCGTGGCTCTCATCCATCTTATACCCTTTTCAGCCTAAATTACTACTGAAGACTCAGGGGGACAATTCTGACCCAGGACCGACTGATCAGCGGCCTGGTACAGACGTGGCGGACTCAAGTTGGGTATAGGCAGTCAAGTGACGGTCCAATTGTAAAGGTCGGGTTGGTGTATCGGTTCTGGTGATTTGATGTGAAGAGAATCCATGGGCGTCCTACGCCGATTCTTGTCAAATTTGCCTTAAGGAACTCTTTAAATACACCCAGAGTAGTGCATGGTTCTGGTGATTTGATATAGGAACTCATGGGTGTTGTTACGCCGGTTCTTGTCAAATTTGCCTTAAGGAGCCCTTTAAATGTACTCAGACTGGGGCTCGCAACTATCTATGATAAATGAATATCATGTATTGTGTTGACTAGACCCCCAACCTCTGCGTTCGCCACCGAACTGAGCTTCAGCAATAATGTTGATTCCGGCAAACATATATTGAAGTAATGATGGTACCTAAGGGCGAGTTGAGTGTAAACACTCCGAGCTCCACGCATGTTTAACCAAAATTCTAAATTATAATTATAAATGGAGTCAGATAAACGAGTAAATAAAATAATAATATTTCTAAATAACTTTTACCTTTTCCCACAGCAAGAGTGGAATACATCACGTTTAAACTTTCGCTCCGAGCTATTCCCTCATTGGTTTAGTAATTGCGGATTCTACAATTGTATATTAATTTGAGATTAGGAGAGCTGCTGCATTTTATGATGGTTATTAAATATTGCCTCGTTTACAAAATCAGTTTGTGGGGATCATTCTACAGTATGCAAGGATTGAATACAAATAGTTGAACAATATCTTAATGGCCATGAAAGCTACACCATAAGCAGTAAAACTTAATTTTCCTTTATTGGGGAAATGTCCTTGTTGGCCATTTACAAAAAAGACAACATACATGTATGTCATTCTTAAAAAGTAATGCATGCTATAGAAATATCCTACATGCACATGCAAAGAGCAAGAGGCACAACATCTACCAAAAATTAAAATTTTTCTAGGTTTGCATGGAATTCCAATGGATACATACATACAGTGCCCTCCACTATTATTGGCACCCCTGGTAAAGATGTGTAAAAAGGGTTATAAAAAATTCACCGTTTGGTGAATTAGCTTAATCTCACACTGAAGAAATTAGAAAAATTCAACCTTTAATTGAAGTAAATTTATTATGAAAAAAAAAACATGTGCCACAATTATTGGCACCCCTGCATTTATATATAAAATAAATTAATCAATTTTAATATTTGGTCGCATATCCTTTGCATGCCATGACTTCCTGATGTCTGTGACCTAACAACATCAAAAGACTCTTGATATCTTATTTTCAGGTACTCTTAAAGGTCCCATATCGTATCCCGTATCCCATAGGTCCCAAACGTTTTTTTTTCAATTTTATATTATTCTACAAGGTCCACCAAACATGTTGATAAGGTTTTTAAAGGAAAAGGTTTTGCAATATATTTAAAAAATATATAAATCCAGTGAGTGTTTTACTCTTGCAGCTGAACAGCCTGTTTTAGGTGGGCGGTTCAGGTTTTTTTCACATGCTCTGCGTTTACTGACCCGGAATCACAATCACACTCTTGCCTACACTACACTTTTGCTCCGAAAACCGGAAAAAAAATTATAAAAAAGCAAACGAAGACATTAAAGAACATATTTTTTACAAAGGCAAATACATGTAACATATATACAATATAGCGATTACCTCTTAACTGTTTCAATTATACTTAGCCTGTAGGCTAACGTTACTTTTTAAGCAGTCGAAGATGCATCCCTGCATGTTTTCAAATGTATCCTATAGGTCAACAAATGCGACATTATTGACGTGTTGCCCCCTTTGCAAGCTAGGATTGTTTTTAAGCATTCGTCTGAATAATTGTGGGTAAAATACAGCCACACTTTAGACACTTTCACTTTTAGAAAATTGACCGAGTTTAACGTTAGCTGGCTTGCTAACAGTAGGCCGAAGCGCTTACTATTGTACCTGGAAAGATTAAAAGTGACACAGCATTTAACATGGCCAGTTTGGCTATACTCTCCACTTGCTTGTAATTATACACTGTGGTGATAGAGGCTAAGTAAAGAAAGGCTGGCGTTACCACAGAACTGTATACCTACCCTGTTCCTTAGAGGACGCTTTATGCAAATTACATCTGGCTGACGCATTGGCTTATCTGTGGTTATACATTTTAAAGCGGTCATAGTGTCTGGTCTCCTGTTGAGGAGAAACCCACAGACTGCCGAGTGATGAGAGACCCTGTGCAAAACTGTAACAAGTATACACTTTGATATCAAAACCACTTGTAAGACTTTGTACTCGCAAAACTTCAGTCTGGGAGTTTCAGATGCACCGGCCCACGCAATGAAGGCTTTTTGCTAAAGCATTGGTGGTTAATAAATCACGGTATATGTAGAGTGAGTGTGCGACTCTTTTCTTAATTTTCTTTTTCCAGTGTCTGCACCATGGGTGTAAGTTATTTACATATTTACCACTGGACATATTGCATATCATTGCACAGCTGCACCTGCACCATTATCGCAATGGAAATTCAGAGAATGAAAGAAATAAAGGCTATCTAAAGGAGGTCAGGGGGGACTATGATGGATAGATACCACAGACATTACAGACATTACTTCTTCAGGTATCTCTACCCCATAAACCTCCAGCTCTTGCATATTATT
The DNA here is from genome assembly GCA_022702515.1 of Ilyophis sp. 1 JC-2022. NCBI lineage: Eukaryota > Metazoa > Chordata > Actinopteri > Anguilliformes > Synaphobranchidae > Ilyophis > Ilyophis sp. 1 JC-2022. The sequence continues at coordinate 38,819,864 of CM040401.1, read as the reverse complement.
TGACTTCACAGGAACTACTAAAAACAATGACTTAAGTGTAATCTAAATGAGAGAGTGATCCTTGAAATATCATGTTGCACAAGACCTTACATTCAAGTGCAATGTAATTTCACCTTACCATTCGAGTTTCCGGTTATTACAGTTAGCAGCCTCTGATTGCATTTCACTTAGAAAATGACTGTGCTGTTGAGAAAAGGATGTCTGTAGACTAAAAAGTATTTGGCTGGATTCGAATAATCATCAATATTGCCTCATTTAAAAAAATAAAATCATCATGGAAATCATAATGGAAAATCATGTCCTCATAACAATGAAGTCATTTTAAGCTTCATTATAATTGTTTACTGGGCAGTTTTGACTTCAAATTCCCCTTTCCCTTTAAAACTTTACAATTTGCAGAGAAGTGTAGACTACTGTGAAATGTAAAAATTGTAATTATAATATAAATGCCAGAGTTACAGGTGGAAGTAATTAGATTTTACCACAGGCACTGAATTTTTTTGTTAGGTTTATTTATACTCTGAGATGAAATTCACTGACCTATGGAGTAGATACATCCATTATCTATCCTGCTTATTCCTGGTCAGGGTCGGGGGGGAGAAGGGGGGGTCTGGATCATACATTGGGCAAGAGGCAGGAATGAGTGTGTAACTCATAGCAATGGGAAATTTAATCTCCAATGTCTTTGCACTGTGGGAGGAAACTCACACAAATCACATGCAAACTCCACTCAGCAAGGCCCTTGGCTTGAATTTGAACTTGATACCTTGCTTGCTATCCACTTGCTATTTTTAAAAAGAAAATTTTGGGGGGGGGTTGTTTCATAAAGTGATACGCCACTATTGTTCACTCTCAGTTCACAAATTATCATCTAAATCTATTTCAGAAAAATTTCTCCCTTCTAATTCGCAAATAACTTGTGTGTACACAAACCAAGCGAGGGAGGACTATAAAAATAGCCTAAATGTGAAGTGAAAGATTTTTTTCGCAAGCTCCACACGTGCATTTTGCAAGATGCATTGATGAAATGAAGTTTTTTTGTGAAATGCTGAAAAAACAGACAAAATGATTTAATCTGACAGATATTAGTCTGCACAACCCATATTTATTTATGAAAGAACCATAAAAAATGTTTGAATCAAAAATGCATTCAGAAGGTTTTTTTTCCTGCAGAGTAGATGACAGACTATAATAAGCCCAGCCCTATGTCCTCCTCATTTCTGTCCCCTGTAGGGAACATGAATCACTGGTCTTAATCTTAAGAACCATGTATTCTACTATGTTGAAACCTACACGACAAGGGACATTCAATAAAAATAAAATGAATAATATTCTTGAAAATATTTCAAGCAACATGTTTTTGTCATCCAAGACACTTGCTTTTTATTTATTTGTTAATTCAGAAAAGGAGGTTCAGAGCTCAGTTAGCACACGCTATGGAATGAACACTGCAGCTCGGGGTGGGCATAAGTACTCAAGTACTTAGTAAGGACATTAGTATTTGTTAACATATGGAGTAACCACATTTATTTATTTATAATAATATGCTGGATTAAATTCAAATGAACCTTGTTGCCAAGGCGGGAATGTGCCTCCAGAGATGGGAGCATTCGTAGGCATAAAGGCAATCTCTGGCAAACGGAACAGACTGTGAAGGCAGCATCTAAAACACAAAATTGTGTTTTTAAACAATATCTTTATATAAATGAAACATTTGAACTCATACTCTCCACTCTACATGGCATGCACTACTACAGGCAGGGGCGTAGCATGACATTCTGGGCCCCGTGTAAATGCAGTCTCTCTGGGCCCCCTTCCCAATGCAAACTCTTTAGTACGGGCCTTCTGGGGGCCCCGCCCCACCTTGGGGCCCTGGGTGATCAGGTCCACTTGTCCCCCCACTACGACGCCCCTGACTACAGGTGAGCTAGAGCTAGTTGGAGACAACAGCTGGTTGCCTATGGGTGCTTGGCACATTGTTGGAAGAAACTAATGCAGCAGTAACCCAACTGTAACCTAGTTAGGGTCTGGTTCGCCCGACTTTATCCTAAACAGGCACAGGTCCTGCTGCTATGGACCACTGTCTTTAGTCATACAATAACCCAGCCAAGCACTGAAGCTGTAATGTTTCCGCTATAATACCCAACATACCTATTTCTATACCACTTGTGAGACCCAGTGTTTACTTTACCCCACATAAAACATGGCACGTCAAACTACAAAGAGCATCTAACAGCATTTTTCAATAGTCAGCATCTCCCCCTCTCTTGAAATATTCAAGCACCTTAAATGTACAACTGGCAACCACTCTGTTTCACTTTGTTTAAACTTGCAGTTTGTGTTGCAGAAATCTGCTGGGTTGCTAGGCAGCATGCGTCATTGCTATTAGCTGATTTTCTCTGCTTCCAGGCGTCTGAAGCCAAGCATTTTCGCATTACCCTCAATTGGTTACTTGCAGTCGTCTTTTTGAGCTTATCCACTCAGGAATAGCATACTTTACTATACACTGCATTTCCATCCTCTATACTGGCCCAACTCCATCTCCAGCTTATTTGGCTTCACCCGACAGGGGAGGTGCAGCTACTCTTCCAAAGGGAGTCAGAGAGAGCCACATATTAACACTGATATCTTTTGCTTTTAGCTTATTTGGTTGTTCCTGCCTAAATCCTAGAAGCACGACAGGTCTGCCTACTCTTGTTGATAGGCAAAGGAGTAACCTTAATGGACTAAATTGTTGTAATCAAAAATATCTTATGTGCTGCTTATGTTGTCTTTCATTTGTGCACAGAGTGGTAAAAACCTGCAGAATTAAAGAAGCATTGTCACTTGTCATCATAGATAATTAATATTTTACTAGAATATTTTACTCCTCACTAGAGATCTTACCATCCAACTGAATTTTATTTTACTGCAGGTGATACCAAAAAACACTCAGCAAAAAGCATATACATTTCAGCAGGGGAAATATTCATCCTCAGGCAGGACATGTTGAATTTGATGCAGGCCCATATTGTTCCCAGTGGAGGCACATGAGAGAATGAGTGGCCAGAGATGAGAAGGGGATTTCTTAAATATTATATTATATAATCATAATATTAATATTAATGAGTTAAAATGACCAGGTTGATCTACCGAGTAATTAAACTAATGTTAAAAAAACATTAACTAGCTCCATATGTTTTTGGACACACAGATGCACAATGACAAATCATAAATGTAATTCTTTAGCTGACCTCAACCTAGCAAGGACAATTCTCATTCCAGATCGATTTGTACTGTCAAGGTTATTACGGAGACTTCAGGTTTTCCAAAAAATAACACTAATTTATAAAGGGTGGCGAATAAACGAATCAAGCCAGAGAGCCAATTGCAGAATGCACTTTGTAATTGGTGAAATGAGACATGAAATGGCTCATATGTGACACAGGAGGACCTTTAATCCACTTATCCATCTTGCCATCTATCCTTCTCTCTCTAAGGCATCGCCAAATATCTGTGCTCTCTGCACTGCCTGTTCAAACTTAACAATAAACATAAGAAAGCTGAATACCTGTCCCCCAGTATGGGCGGTACCGACCACAGAATGGGGATAAAGCGAAGGACCACCAAGTACTAAAACACATCCGAAAAGCACATCACAAGTTTGCTCTCAGAGCATTCATTAACCTGACCCACTTTGGCCCCCTAGGGGTAGTCGTATCTGTCCCAATTACAGTAGTCATGTATGTCTGAGGTTATAAACTACAGCTTTAAATTTTGATGCAGGATTGTTTAAAAGGGTCGAAAGCCTCAGCCTCTCCAGTTGCACTGCAGGGCAATAAAATAGCAAGGTGCTATTAATAGCCCAGAGCGCTTATGACCCTCATCTTGCCACAGCCACAGACTGTAAAATACATAAAATTCACCATTTATACACGCTAACACAATTATGTTCAGATGAAAAATATATATATATTTCAAATAAGCATTCCCCCATGCTTACTGTACAATGTACAGTCAGTCCCTCCAGGATTTTGCGATGTCGCGATCGCAACTATTAACGCAAAATCAACGAAACTCCATGAAAGTTGCAAGAGCTTGCATTTTTTTCCAATCACCGCAAATTTTGAAAAATGGTCAAATTGTTGTGTTATTACCTCGGCTCGAAGTACTGTTTCATTCTCACTGAACTTATATTACATATGATTTTTTATTGAATTACATATATATTTTTGAAATCGCAATTTTTATTTGCAACTTTCACTAATTACCGCAACTTCATCGCAACAAACACACACAAAACATCGTACTTTGCATCAAAACAATCACAACAAACCTAAAAAAAAAACTTTAAAAAACTGCGAGATCCAGGTGGGACTGTACAGTACCCAATGTGCTTTTGGTTTAGTGGACACCAAATTTATCTCTCCAAAATTGTTCGTATAAATATATTTACAAAACCAAATATTCTACCTGGTTATGAAGCTACAGCTATTTTCTGATTAAACCTGAAGAGTTTATCTTGTTACATTTGCCAATGTCCCATACAGTCGACATTTCCACAGTGACCACCTATTGCACTTAGGGTTGAAATACATTGCTGTTTTTATGTAAAAACAAACATGCTTTTGTATCTTTATGGTTTTGTGTCCATAAAAATGTCTTTGTAATCTAAAATAACTGTACTTATTCTGTACTTAGTCTGTGACTACTGGAAGGCAGCTGCCACCTCGAAGACTGCAAATAGTTGCTAGCTAGTTCACTAGTAGTATTGCCCTTGTGCACATGGTGGGTCTTTGTTTTGTTCAGTTAAAGGGGAATTCCACCCAAAAACAACATTAACCTTATTGACCATAATTACGTCAAAATGGCGTATACCTCTACCACTTCTTAGTTTTTGAAAGTCTACAGTGCTTTCAAGTGGGCGTATGAATTACATAGCTAGTAGGCGGAGCCAGCGAGGGAAGAATTGCTGCCTGCATCTCACTGTTCTGAATAGGGACCACATAGTTCTGTGGTAGGGACACATCATAGATCAAGCTAGATATCATTGCTATTTTATTATAATGTCGGAAAATTATATTGATAGGCTACATTATTTGCTATTTCCCGATTCCCTGTAGCCTACATCTTCCTCTGCCTTATTGAATCACCCAGTAAGGAACCATGTCAACTAATGTTACATTATGATCCATGACCATTAAGTAGACTAACATTAGCTAGCTGACCATAATTGAACAGTTTCGCTCTGAGCATTTGATTTCAGAAGCAATGTATTTTTTTCTGGGCTAGTGCGTTAGCTGTTGTTAGCAATGGGGTTCTTGGCATGAAACAAATTGGTTTTAAAATGTTTGCCATTGAGTAGGCTATAGTAGGCTAGCTAACCTTTAATTTGTTAATGGAAGGAGGTCGGATATCGGGGTGATAAATGGGTAATTTCCATGTTTTTACCGACATTGGTGCCTTCGAGTTGCACTGAGAAAGTTTTTGCTTTGCTAGCAAACATAGCTAAAACAACTAACAAGTAGCCTCCAACAATAGAATAGAATAGAATAACTTTTATTTTCCCGCAAGGGAACTTCAGTTGTAGCCCCAGCAACAACAAAAAAAGACAGACAGTGGGGCAGACGCAAAACATACAAACAAACATATCAAACAAAGACATCAAACAGAATCATTACATTAATCAAGTGAATGATACAGCCATGATTTTAAAAATTCTCCCACTGTCCCGAGATGTCCAGTGTCACCAAGCAGTCCAACACACAAACTCCGCCTCCTCGACTCTCCTCCATACACGCAGCGCCGCAGTCTCTGCCCACCTGTTTTTCTAGAGCTAATGATGGTGGTATTTTCTCAGTATAACTGTTACATTAGTGGCTAACTTGCTAGCAAGTTACGTGGCCTCTCTCGTCTCTAACTTAGAAATGCTGCAGACAGGCAGGCACTACACTAGCAGTAAAATGCCCAGCCCCTTAGCCTTTGCTTCTGTAACATCATTCAGTGGGCGTGGGAACATGTTTTCTTAACTGTCAGCTTTGTGGCTGTTGTAGAATAGATCATTCTAAGGAAAATACCTGGTACATGCACAGTAGTTTGGGGCTATATATCTGCTCTCACGACAGGTATAAAGTTTTAATCAGGAGGAGAGCTACCTTTCTACAGACCAAACATAATTTTTGGGTGTAATTCCCTTTTAAATAGTAGTAGCATGTGCACACGTGGTGTGTGTTTCTACGTAAATGGACTGTATTATTTATATAACTTTAATGCATTTGGAGGTGGCGGCTATCTTCCAGTAGTCACTGAGGGAAGGATATATTTGGTGCTCTTTCCAGCTCGGACGCCATTTTGAAATCAATACGATACGTCTCTACTGAGAAAATTCCAACAAAGCAAAGCCACTTACCTGAGATCAGTTTTTTGGGGCTAGCTAGTTCAGGATCAGTTGATATCAATCCAGCAGCAGGGCGAATTAGACAGGACTCTTAGTTTTAAAACAACCCGGAGAGGGGTTTGTTTTCTTATCAGCCAGCTCAGCTAGTTTGCCTGTAGCACAGGCCATTTAAATAATCTTTATTAAAGTGGTAGCTGCGATTTTCAAAACAGCATTGTATTGTCTTGAGAAATACCATATAAGACCTAAAAATGTTGCATATTCAAATTTTTTTTTTTTCATTATGGTCAAGTTATGGAAGAACTGAATAAAAAAATAATTTTCTACATGAAAATCAGTCGTTCTTTTGAAACCCTTGTTGAATTTGATAGCTTTTAGATATATCATATGCACAATTTTTTTTCAGTGGTGGGAAACATGTTGGGAGATGAACTCTGTACCATAATTTTTCCACTAGCTGATTTGAGAAATAAACAATAGAGTTGGTAAATTATATCTCGACAAAAAACGTAGTCAACGTACAAAAATACCAAGTTAGTCACGCGTACTAAACACTGGCTATAATAAAACGAGCAAAGTTAAGCCTGCCAGTAAAACTATTGATGTCAAAATGAGGCCAAGTTACAAGAAACAATACTGGATATGTTCGCTAACACAAATGAAACAAGCTCTATTCCAAACTTAGCAATGCTAGCCAATGTTTCCTAAATTATTTTGTGTAACTGGGCCCTGTGTTTTTTCATCTTACCATCTGAAGAGAATGTGGTCATTCAAATTTTGTGTCACATCAAACTGTAAAATGACAGAAATTGCCTCCAGTGGGGGAAGAAGACATCATTTAAACCAGGGGTTCTCAAAGTTTTGGTGACTGAGGGCCAATTAAGGTAGCCTGGATGAAGGGCCGCACAAGAAAAAAATACCCTCTAAATTAAGTCCAAAATCAATTAACTTTAGCTCTCACAAAAATAGCAACACTGATCAAATAGACTACTAAGCCAGCTAGCAATTATACTGTAAATATGAATGAAGATAAGATACTGTAGAAGTCCAACTTCTATCAAACTTTATTTATAACTAGCTAACAGTGTAATGCCCGCTTTAGTTGCTAGAAGCCGTCAGTCGATGTGCCGCCGGTAGAAAAAAAAATGAAGGGGACAGTACTGTATTAAAATGGTCCATTAGTGATTTTTTATATAATATGTATTTCCTTTTACGTGGACTTAACGCGGGCCGCACATAATATTTTCGAGGGCCGCACTTTGAGAACCCCTGATTTAAATGAATATTATGGAAAATTACTCCAGAAAGGATGTGTTTAGGCCTATACTTGGTTGTCAAGTTCATTTTACAAAATGTACATGTTTTAAATTGCACCTTTCTAGATAGATAAACAGATAGATAGAATACTTTATTATCCCTATGAATATTTTTTTTTCTAGTGCATCTAATATTCACATTTACAAATAGACATTTATACCATTATATATACATAATTATTTGCACTAGGGGGCAGGGGGAGTAAATAAATACAGATTAAATATTTAAATAAATTATTTAGGCCTACTTAATACATTCTTAATCTTACAAACATATCCAGACATATGTTTTCCCCAGTAATGTACTGTGTGAGTCAGATACAATTTACCCAAATAAGTAAAGTAGTATAATTTATTTAAAAATGCAAAATTATAAAAAAATATTATTTATTGAAAAACAATTTTCTGAACAAAATAATGTTTAGGGTGTGTACGACCGCACTGGTTTTTATTTATTCAAGTACAAATATTCCAATTAAATAATAATAAAAATAATAATGAGGCTTTCATGGCCTACCTTGTAGTCATGTAGTTATCCCAGTCATGAACCTATGTCCGGTTTGCATGTAAAATGATAGAGAATGAAAATAGAAATGAGCTTCCCACAGCTGTAAAAGCAATAGCAATATGAAATATTATTGTTAATATATATTGTTACTTAGCAACAAACCTAGCTTCCACACACAACAAAGATCACATGTACTTCCTTATATGTCCAAAAGCATGACATCTCCACACCCTTATGTCAATCAAAAGCATTATGCGTGTGCAGCATGCCTGTGTATCCTGCAATTGGCTACTTTTTCATCAGACTACTTTGATCAGATGTTATGCAATGGGGAGAATTATTCTTTGAGGGTATGATCATGTTTGCTGACAAATTCAGCAGGAAAAAGAAGAAGAACAATAAGAAGAAGAAGGAGAAATTGTGTGGATGTGTGAAGTTGTATCTGAATTCTGTGTGGTTACATGTGGTCAGAACTTGCAGAAGTTAATGGTTTTAAGGGCTGAGAGTCTGTGGTCATTGTGATTATTTCTGTAGGAAACCCTGGAAAGTGCCAAACTCTCGGTGCTGTATAGGTATGGGGCATACCTGCCATCCCAATTTATTTATTTGCATTTTTATGTACATTATGTGTGTACCATGAATAATTCCTCACATATTTCATAGGTTGTGATAGTCGTGATGGAACACTAAATTCTTGTGTACTTCAGATACTGCCATCATTCATGTTTCTGCTGTTTGTTGCCACAAAATGATGCGGCCTTATTTAAGAGTTGTGCAACCCAGGCAGAAATGACTTTTTGTAGTGCTTGAGGATGTTAGATGTTACTTGAAGAGGCCAGTCAGCCCATTTAAGCTCACCATATCCATGGCACTGCCTGCTCAGTCTTGAATACGCAAACTAAAGGTATCTGTTTCCATTGTGCGCCCCAGTAAGCTATTATATGAAGTAATAAATCTCTCTTGAGCATGTCCACTGTGATCTATGTGTGGGGAGAGATAATTCAGTTCAGTGCTGGATTGGGAGGCGGAGAGTGTGTATTTGCTTCGCAGTCATTTCGATGAAATTTGCAGTGTTTGTCTTGGAACAGTGGCTTCTGAGTCACGTGCAGTGGGCAGCAGTAGTGTTGCACACCTGATTGTCAGAGAAGCAGGTGCACCTACAGAAGACATGCAATGACATTCTCATGGGAAACTAAGCCTCTTATACACAAAGCTGAAATTTGGGTGTGTGTGTACCTTTAACTCTCAGTGTGGTTCCCACACACATACGCACGCGCGCACACACACACACACACACACACACACACACACACACACACACACACACACACACACATTATGTTCTGTTGCAATCCACAGCAAGTTTTGTGGTCTATTATTCATCTATCTTTTTAATACATATTGGGTAATAAACTGGGTTTCTGCTCTTGAGAGTATTATGGCTGTGTAGGAACTGCACTAGAGTAGTATTTCACAAAGTGAGATTAAGGATTTAGTCAGCTAACCTCCATTAATAGCTCAGGCTTTGTGAAATCTGATGTCATCTAACATTACATCAAAAACATTTCCAAAAAATCTTCTCGCTCAGTGTGCTTGAAATAAATATTTGTATGGCAATTCTATAGAAAGCATAGCTATCAGAAAAGGTATTTTCATGGCCTTGATTAAGTTTCTTGTATGAAACGGGAGCTCATAAGCAAACAATTACAGTGAGGGCTGCTTGAAAACATGGTTGTGGAGTCAATCATAGTGCTTGACCTTGAGTAATTCAAATGAATATATTTTATGGCAGATTTGCATGAAATATATATAAAAAACAAGGATGGAAGGAAAACTTTTGATGATTTAACTATGAGAGAGGTGAAGTAATTAATCACTTCATTTGTAAGGTTTCAGAAAATGAAAGTGACTGAAGTTCACTTTGCATTATTTCACAAGAAACACTTAGTCACACAAATAGTCAGAACCAAAAAAAAAAAAACCTACATTTTTTTTTTTTTTTGGGGGGCACGAGATAATTATCGAAAAAAAGTTTTTTTTGCATGTCCCTTTAGGGGCTCCGTACTTGTATGCTCAAAAAAACCAGCACAACAAATATGTTACTTCTCCTAAGCACAAAGCAGTGATTGATTCCTTTTGTACAAAAGGCCATTTCTCACACAAAACGTGACATTAAAAGAAAACAAGAGTGCAGGAAAGCGGGAAAGGGAGAGCAACTGTGACGAGCCGAGACTTTCATCATCCTGGATGTGTGCGTTTTTTCTACATAAATACCTACCATTTGTGCTCGGGATTGTGTAGACTTCATAGAGGGTATCTGGCAGGAATGAAATGTGCCACCCCAGATTTAAATCAAATGTTTTACTGGTGGGAGGGTTTTTGAATCATGCAAGATTAATGTCAGCCAGGTTCACAGGGCCCGTTGGGAACACATATACACACTGTGGCGGATATTGAAGCATATATCATACCCGTCACAATTCTGTGGGTGTTGTCTGTGGGTGAGTTTGTGTGCGCGTGTTTGTGTGTGCGTGTGTGTGTGTATGTGTGCGTGTGTATGTGTGCGTGTGTTTGCTCTAGAATGTGATTCTGATAGTCAGACAGACCCATATCCTGTGACAGAGAGAAAGAAAGAGTGAGAGAGACATCTTACACCCCCCCCCCCCCCACAAAAAAAATTAGCCACATTCTTCATCTATTTACTGAAACATGGACATGTTTGAACATTAAAAATGTCATCAGCAGAAATCAGGAAATGAGACAAGCCCATGTACACTATCCATGTACACTATTGATGTACATCTTTTCATCTGTGTTACGTCCTGATTTAGAACGCTCAGTAATCCCCCATCAATTCAGACAGACCACCAGCTGCCCCTCCTCACTGTGCAGCCCACCAGCCGGGGTCCAGGAGCCGCTCTGCCAGGCCACTGTGCCGATGGCCGAGCTGGAGCAGGCAGGGGCTGAGGTGAGCATTGACTGCGGAGGTTACCCCACTGACTGAGCCCATCTTTCCCCGGGAGTCACCGTGGCCCATCGTGCATCATTCAGATGCCCCCTTACTCAAATCACCAGGCACGTGCAGATATAGGTTCACTTTTTTCAACCCAAACCTTATTTGAAAGGTTGTTTCCCATAATTTATAATTGTGCTTAGCACAACCTCACTGATGGCATTATTTACATTTTAACTGTAGCTTCTCAGCGGGTTAAACGCGTTCCAATGATGTAAGTATAGTTTTGCCCTCAAAAACCGTGATAAATCTTTATCCCTTTTGAAAACGGGAAATGCACACTATACTCAGACATGTCTTTATATGTTCTACCAAAAAATTTAATTAAATGAAAAATCTAGTGTGGACATTTACAAATGGTTGGGATGTAGGCTACTGTGACAATTGCAAGTACTTGTTCCAAATAAAATATGACATTACTGTTATCCAGAACATGTTCTGAATAAACAAAGACAAAACCGAAAATACACAAAGAAAGTTCAAGAGATGAGTGAGCATACTCGTTTCCCGTTTTCGAAAAGGTGTTTTAAGGCCAAACTAGGCTAGGCTACTTCCCCCCAGTGCATTGAAACCCAATGAGAAGCTGCAGTTAAAAGAACGCCAAAATTCTGGGATTGCAACTGGTTGTAATGATAACCAGCATAGCCTACACAGGGACCAAGGTTGGGCTAGCACATAGGCTTGCGAATCTTTACTTTAGCCAGTCCACTTACACACGGTTTAGGTAGGCGTTTTCATTATTTAGATCATTGTGATATGATAATGACTAACTATTTTCTTCCTGATTAAATTACAGTTTTTTTCGATTGCATAAACACTCAAATCAAAAGTATTACACAATTATCAAAACCTTACACTCAAGGAGCAAAACATCGGCCCAGATTTGCACCACTATAAGCACAATGTCAGCCTCACACTTTTTGCTAAATAATACACACAGTGATTTGCAAAACACTAAACACACTTGTATACATTAGACACAGAAGTATATCATTATGTCACTTCCTTGCAATTCCAAAGCACTGACCGTCAAATTACCACACCTATGAGCCAATTGGTTAAACACAGCCATCAGGTGCGCAAACACATGTTTGCTTAATTGTAGACACACCAATCAGGTTTAAGCACTATACACATGCAGCAGGTGAGTTCACCTGTCTTCAACCAAAATGGAAGGAGTCAGAAGAAGAAGAGTGAGGGTGAGAGGGGGAATCCACGGAGAAGGAGAAGGAGGAAGAGGAAGAGGCGGAGGCCGTGCCAGAGGTAGAGGCCGAGGTGGAGGTAGAGGAAGAGGAAGACCTGAAGCAGGAGGAGAACGTGCTCAAAGAAGAAGAGGACCAAATTTATCAAATGAAATTCGTGCAACACTAGTTGACCATGTCGGGAACCACGGATTGACGCCAAATCTTAGCAGATATACAGTGGCATCTGGCATTAGGACATTTCGACAAGAAAACTGGTAAAAAAAAAATCTGTCTCCAGTTACAGTAATCAGCTGCTTATTGTATGCACCATATCAGCACTTTTGATACCCCTTCCTGTGACATTTTATAGTAGGCTACATGTATTTTTTTCTACATAGAATTGAGAGTCGAGAACGACAAGGAGGAAGGGGGCCCATATTCACGCAAGAACGAGAGAGAGAGATCATAAACATGGTTTTGGCCAATAATGCTATCAGGCTCAGAGAAATTCAAGCCAACATTATCGGTGACCATGCCATTTTCAATAATGTCTCGGTCAACACTGGCACGCATCCTGAAAAGACATCAGGCTCAAATGAAACTGGGATATGTTTTGTTGTGATTCTCCATGTTGACTGATTTGGGTATATGGAGAGAAATAAATTGTATTTTCATCAGTCTGCAGCATTGGTCTTGTGTATTGTTTAGTGAATTTATTGTATATTTGCACTTTTTCTGTGTACTTCACTTACAGTACTCTAATCACTGAGAAGTAGAATTGCTAAAAGTGTTTTAGGTAAGCAACAGCAGTGTGGAACTGGTTCAAACATAATTAAGTCATATGAAATGTGTGTGTTTCATATGTTAACAAAATATGGTTTTTATAAATTAGTGTATAGTTTTTACAAGAGTGTTTCATTTTGCAAAAGATCTGAGGTGTTCTGCTAATTGGGTGTGTGGTTGTGCTAATTGTGTGTAGTGTTTTGAAAAACCGGGCCCTGTTTTTAAAATCGTGCTTAAGCAATCGAAAAAAACTGTATTAGATTAGATTCAAGATGATGGGTGAGAGAGGAGTGAGGCAGGCTGCAGCAGCTCAACTGAGCCCTCTGAGGTAGGAGCCATGGTGACAGTAGAGAGAGGCAGTAAAATGGGTCCATCTCAGCCACGGACCACTGCGGACTGCAGCGGTGCTTTCCTTTCCGTCTGAACAATTTGTGTCGCAGGGGTGTGATTTAAAAAAAAATCCCCATACCCAAATACAACACAATGGAGTTAGAAAAGGGAAATCGCTAACTGCAGCAACCCAAACAAAAACGTAATGATTTGTGATGGAGGGCCAAACTGGTGACTCATGAAAATGATAAAATAGCAGCCTGTACTCAATTACACAGTTGTTTTCCTCACACTTGCAGATATAGATTTGTTCTTTTATCACTAATATCAAATAGATACATCCTCTCTTTTCCCTTTTACATCACACTGCACTGCCACACGCTTTATGTGCTTATACACAACTGTCAAAAAAAGAATGAAGAAAACTCTCGTCCCAGCCACCTCCCTTACTGGTACTGCCAACTTGTTTAGAATTATTTCGGTGCGGGTTTAAGTCAGCGACTTTCTCCCTTTGTATTATTTTTGTGTGTGCGGTCTGTTCATAAAGGCAGCAGAGTGAGGTCATGTGTACTGACCTTCAAACTCCACCTCCCTCCTACACTGTCCTCTTATTGTTCCACTTCTTAGGTTCATTCCAATCGCTTATTTTCACTCTTTGCATCCTTTCCTCAGGTCTTTTTCTTGCTCCTTTGCTCCGCCCAACGGAGGCCGCGAGGAAAGGATGCAAGGATAGATACAAGGGTGGAGGAAATAAGGCAACGTGCATTAGGCAAATGGAACGTTCTTGCTCAATCAAGTGACAGCGTCATATTATGCTCACCTGCTTAACTAACTTTTTTTAGCTAATTTTTTCATGAATAAACGGTGCATTTATTCATTATAAAGAATGAGTGGATTAGCGCTTTATAATAAATGGAAAGGAACGGTAAAATTGCATTTGTGTAGGGGTGTGCCCGCGACATGGCAGATGTGGAGAGTGGTGGATAATTTATACATGTCATGCATTCCGAGAAAAGGCTTCCGCAAAGGCTACACTGAAGCACCCTCTGGGAGCCGGCTCGTTCCCCACTCCTCGCTCCTCCGAGGAGCATTTAGCGGTTTGGAATGTCCTTAAAGATGGCGAACCTCGATCTATTTCCGGGTCAGACCAGGACCGAGGAGAAGAGGACAGATAAAATAAGCGATTGGAATCCACCCCTTCTCTTTCTATTGCTTCCTTTCTTTCCAACTATTCTCCCTTCTACTTTACCCACCTCTTCTTCCCTCTACTCATCCTCCCTCTCCCTCCAACACACAGGAATGGCTGATGTTTTATTCCTGCAGTGTAGAATCAGACCCAGTCACTCTCCTGTACTCCAACAGTGCCGGGCTGTCAGCGCTCTCTGCCGCCAGATAATTATCCTTTCGCTTCTTCTCCGTAAATTATCCATCTCACCAAACAAATATAAAATTAAGAGGAACAGAAGTAAATGGACAATCAAGGCGACATGATGAAACATGACTCAAATAATTTAATTGAGGACATCTTCATTGTGCAAGCCTATGGCCGTGCATTCAGGTATTTTTATATTCCTGCTCGCCACCGCTGCTGTGAACAAGGTTTTTGACCGTTTCTCCCCTGTGTCAATGTGCTACCTTGTGCAAGTAATGAATGTGAGAGCAAATCGCATTCAATGAGTGTCTTTGTCCATTGTGAGATAGTTGATAAGATGCATAATGTATTCAGACGTCCACAGTGCGTTCTAATTCCAATGATGCTGTTCAATCGGAAGTGCGGATTCGCAAAGATTTTTATGCTGCCTGTGTTGATGGTTTTCAGATTTCAAAGGGGCCTTAAGTTCACAAAATTTTATTTAATCACTGGGTGGTTTCACTGCAAGTTAGCAATGCAAAATCAACGGAAGGCAGAACAAAAGGCCTTTGTGGGTTTTCTGAGAAGTTTAAATCGAAGGAATAAAATTCTTTGTTATAAACAGTCTGAAAATCACGTGGCAAATTATCTCTTTTGACTGCAAAGTGGCACTTTTTGCAGTTTTAATGAGGTAATTATGAATACAATGAGGTGGGAAAAACTGGTAATTACAGGTCAGCTGCTGTATTTATTTTATACAGTATATTCTGGTTCCCAATGATAGTGATTACTATTGATACTATTGAAAAAAGTATTCAGAAAAAAGGTAGCATTTAGTGTGTGTGTGTGTGTGTGTGTGTCCCATTCAGAGCCAGGAGGCAGTTCCTAAGTAATAATTTGAAGTAAGAATTCCATTCTGTCTTTCTTTCACACAGTAGTTTCATAGAACCTGGTAACACGTCACACATAAGCTGAAAATATGTTTTTGTTTTTTTATTTTTTGTTGATGAGGGCAAATATATACCCATACATCAAACGTGTGGAGATAAAACAGTAACGAGCTCTGATCCTCTTTTCCCAATGGTGGATAAGATCAGATTAGACACACTCGATAAGCCACTCAGTAAACGGTCTCAACTCAGCCATTAACAAAGCCGCCAGCCCAGAGGCAATCATAAAACAGTCCACTTCCTGAGTTCACAGATTCAATAACGTCAAGCACTCACGGGAAGTGCGCCCACTCTCTCTAATCACATTCATAATCGTCAGAACATTATACAATACCCCTTTATTCCCACATCTCCTCAACCTTCCCACAATCCAACTAATACAAAAGAAGGAATCTACAAATTGAAACATCATTTGGTTAGAAAAAGTTTAATTAATTTATGAACAATATTTATCAACATAGTCTTTTCCATTGGTAATAATTCAAGTCACATCTTGCTGTCATGGTAAAAAAGAGAACAGTATTATGAAGCTGATATGAACACATAAGGTAAGATATTTAGTTTTTTTGTAAGTAAACAAACAGGTGACTTGTGTTAGACTGAAAGTTCTCAAAACTGGTTATCTTCTTGAAATTTCCCATTGAAATTTCACAAAATCAACAAGACTAAACTTAATTTAAACTAAATCGTAAAGTCAACAATCCTGTCTACTTATTCAACACCATTTAACCATATTGTTCCATGTGTACAACACCAACATTCACGTGTTCTTCATACAATACAAATTTTGAAGGTGTTTTTACAAATATAACTATGTATAAAAATGTCTTTCAAACTGAAACAGAATGTCTTTCTTTGTGAAGTGCTATCTTTGTTGTGCTGTGCCGTAGTAATAGCAAAAAATCCAATAAAATTCAATGATAGAAATTATAAATAAATGAACAAAACAAACAAATAGATAAGAATGAACTATGGCGTCTGGACATTAACTTTCTCTGCCAGCCAATCAGTATAAGTGAGCATAGCGTATGTTTCAATTTGCAAACATTTGTGCAGAATGTCTTTTCCGGATAATGCAAAAAAACAAAAGTGAAATTTGAGTAGTAAATCTTAGACTATAACTAAAACTAGCTTAAAAACATTCGCATAATGTTCGCATAAATTATAGCATTTTTACCTCCACAGTGGCTTTCTTTGAGATGAACAGGACAATCAATACACAATCAAAGAGCAAGAAAAACCAGACAGTGTGTATAAGTAGGGCCCTGTTCCTCGTATGTGGATAACCTGGTTAGCTGGCTAACTGTGCTGATTAAAACCCGGAAACCCCTAGATTATGGAACATAAACACTGTTCCGGGTTTTACTCAGCACAGTTAGCCAGTTAACTCAGTTAGCCAGTTGAGCCGATGGTTTGTACACTCTGTTCCAATGAAAAACACAAACCTGCAAACATAATCAGAGCACATCCAGTGAGATAGCGGTTTAAAAAGTTTCAACACCATTTTACCTGGTTTCAACACCATTTTACCTGCCAGCCAATTGTAATTTCCTATAATGAATAGTAGCTTATTATTGACAACGTTACTTTATTCGGCAGCTAGTTCTTGGAAGAAGGAAATGTTTGCTAACGTTATATGTCGTATAGATCGCGTTAGCTAGAACCGGTCACTCGGCTACAAGTTACCATGCATGTCAGCTGTAGCCAGATAATGCCTAGTGCTATGCAACAACTCTGCAACAACATAAAACATTCTGTTGTTTTACCTGGACTTTTAGCTGAGATTTTTACTCTAACGTTAGCTATACCAGTCTGTAATCCTGCAATCTTATCTAGAAAACTTGCACGTTCACAGTTGGATCTGTGGAAGTAGTGGGGTGGGTGGGTGGGGGTGTCTTTTTCTTTGTAGACAGGGCCAAGGCATGTTATGACTTTGAAATGTTTTGACAACAAATGTGACTGTTGGAAAAAGTTGCACACTCCAGCTTTAATGTTATATGCTGCCAGTCTAGCTGAGTCAGACAGGTCAATAGAAATTTGCCCATCACTATTATTGTTTAGTTGGCTACTAAAGGTACCTGTGAGAGGTTTGCTTTGCTTGCAAGAGATTCTGTAAAGCAGTTACACTACCTTTATAGAAAAATCTCTGTTTATGATGCAGGCAGTGCAGTTTGTTTTTGAGGATAATGCTTCCCTCTGCATCTAACTTATAACCAAAATGTCTATGTGAACTCCCCTTCAGGGGCTGCTATCTCTGTAACCAGCAGCAACCAATGCAATGCTTGCAAAAATTAATGGGCCTTGGATATTTATGATTCTGTATTACTTCTGTTTCCCATTGTAACAGTGACTGCATTGCATATTTAAAATTTCGCGTTTAAAAAGACAAATCTATTCTTATTTAAAAATAGCTGGCGATTAAATTGTCTGTTACTTACTCAGACTGATTAATATGTAAATCGGTACATTAATCACAGTGGGAATTAATAAAATCTCACAGATAAGTGTGAGTGTAGTACCATTTAAGAAATGAGGCTTTGCTTGGTTGATGGTTCCATGAACCATCAATCATGTGTGTAGTGTGAATTCAAGGTAGGCACAAAATCAGCTGTCCTATGCATACTTGTTAATGCTATGCCCACAGGTGCTGACCAGGAAGGTGACATGTGACTCACTGATTGGCTGTTGCATACATGAACATGTTGCATACATGACTGACAAAAAACTATTTCGGGAGCCAAGTCAAATAAAATTGATGGTCAACTCTGTACTTGAAGGCAATTATTTTGTAAGAATCTGGATCTCTGCACAGTGCACTGTAGGCAATTGTTTTGTATTTCCTCAAACCACTACGCTCACAGGGTTGCACAATGTTCTGTCTTTTTGTCCAATCTCTCCTCTTTTACACATAATTTGATGTGGCAGGTCTTTTTTGCACCATCAATAGTCTCCATCTTTGGAAAGGATGAAATGAAGGTTAACTTTGAAAAGTTATTTACAATGTTTATGTCTATACAAACATACAACACACAGACACACAAATACACAGCCAAGCCTTTTCGGTTTGCATTAAACTAAGTAAAGATGTACACTATCTCTCTTTAAAAAAAAAAAAAACTGCACAATTTCAAATAATCCCAGAAATGAAGTCCAAGAATAATTTGGCAGCCACAACAAATATAAGTACATCAGTCTGTATGTCTCCTTCAAGCTGGGGGTATAAACGTATTTTGTCTTACAAAGGAAATAAAAGACATTTCAGACCAGCTGTGTTTCAAAGATATGAAAAACAAATATGCTGGCTAGTCCTACTCCCTTGACCCAGTTCAACCCAACTGCAGAATAATGGCAAACTGTAACCTTGTGGAAAAACATTCCCTTCTTAAACATTCCTTTCTGTGAAAGGGATCTAACATGCTTAGCACTCCAAACAATATCCAAAACCTTACATTACAGCACCAGCCAGAAGAAAATCTTTAATTTTTTGTGTCTTTCTGCTCAGAGAATTATGCCCTGATGTTATGTTGACTGAATCAAATTTTGGTTCATTTGGCCATACGGTGACCATATACTAGGGTATAGCCCATTAGAAGGAAAAAAAAACTTGGTTGACTGTAAATTGAGTTTACAAATAGATAATCCACTACAGTGTACTGTGCTCATCCAACACAACCTGCACTTCGGTCACACAAATACATTTTCCCTTATAAACGGCACATTTGTGATAGGTATAAGGAGATAAAACAGGCTTTAATACACTTATCATGTGATGCTGTAATAAGGAAAAAGGAATATAGGCAAACAACAGTTCAACACTGATAATAATCCAAATATCACATGTGGAGAAAAAGTAAACAGGACTAAAGAACAGGCACAGAGAAGTGTCACTTTTTTTTTGGGGGGGGGGGGGGGGGGGGGGGGCAGTCTTCCCATTTCCTCACACACAATGTACACTTCATAAAGTTCTGACGGCTTCTTTATTGCAGCAGACGATCATTTTTAAACAAACAATTTCTCTTTAGAAAAGTGTTTTTTTATTTTGAATTTTTATCGGTAGCAATAGTTCATAGTCTATGGTAGTTCCAAGAGTCCATTTTGGCAGTAGGTCTTGATGGACGCGCAGACAGCCACAGTGCAACGCTTCTTTTGCTGTTGTCCTTGCTTTACTTTGTGGCCTGTCACTGCTGGGAGCAGGTATGGCGTGTGGGAGCATCACATCCCGGACGCGCTCAGGCCCATGTCTCCCGCGTGGCTCATGCACGGCAGGGTCTGAGCCGCTTTGGGGAAGTCGTGCGCCACCACACGCCCGTTCTCTCCCCCGCCGCCGTTCCCGCTCACCTGGTTCAGGGTGGAGCTCGTCATTGCCTCATTGATGATTTGCTGAGGGAGGTAGGAGACGTTAAAATCACACCTGGACATCGCAACCACCATACAGTTTCACCTGTCTGCTACTCAAAGGTGTACCAGACAGGAAAATATATGCTTTCAGTGTTTCCCCGAAAATTGTACAGGCCTGGCGGACTGGCAGGCTAACGAGAACTCCCGCCAGGCGAACTAAGTAATTTTTTAATGCCAAAAATAACACAAAATATCTCTTCATTTGGAAATGATCATAAATGTGAGTCAACCTCTCTGGCATTGCCTAGGAAACGTGACGCGATCAGAGTGCCACTGCTGTCAGTGCCTATCAGTTACCGCAGAGCAGGAATGGGAGCTTATGGGCTGTGTGTAATGATGGAGTAGAGTGGATTTTGTACCTTAATTGAGTCTTCACCAAGGCTTCTCAAAGTAAGTGTAAGTTTCTGATATTTAATATTTTCTCGTGGGAAACGCAATGTCACTGTGTCTGTCTCTTGTTTTCGTTTTCAATACTACAACCTAACATTACCGTGTGTTCATGATCAATGTATTGATATGGTTAAAAATAATATTACTTCCGTAGTCTAACATAATATTACTGCATCAACTCTATTTAAATAATGAACTAGCAAGCTAGCATTGCACAGATACTACCTCACATAGATAGTTAACAAACGTTAGCTGTCAATGTTGTGATTGATCAGCTTGAATGAGTTTGCATGCCTGAAGACGATTCCCAGAGAACATGGTGCGGCAAAATGGTGTGGCACAATTTCAATATCATGACGCCTTGGCGAAATGTATCCGCAAACCAATAAAGTGCACCAATGAATCATGCACACTGTGTTCATGATGTGCTAATGTTTTGTAAAGGTGACATGATTAACATTCATTCACAAGGTGCTGAATAAAACCATGGAAAAAGCTGCAAAGTAATACCAGGTGCCCCCATTTTTCCTCCAATAGCAATGCTTAACAAATAATTGACCCCAACAACTCCCTGGCACTTTAATTTAATCTAATGTAATTTCATTTGATCTCATATATTTTTATTTAATGTTCAAAAAAATCAAGTTTGTAACATTGTTAAAGATTATCTGTATGCAATTGTGGAGCCTTATTTATAATGTGGCATTGGTTGAACAGCTTATTTCTAGGCAACACATGCAGTGTCTTAAGTCATGCTCTCCTTGTGATCATTTTGTTTGAAATCTTGAATATACAGAGCAAACACAAATTTTAAATATAAATTGCAGACTGCCTGCTGTGCCATCTGACCAAAGCTGACTGCGCTAATATCTCATCCCGCGTGCCACTGCTTAGGGGTTTTTCAGTGTATGCTACCAGGCCTGAAAAAAACACTGGTTTTCATTTTATGGTTTTAAATAATTTATTTACCAGCAAAATAATAGTAAAAAAGGTTTATGAGTTAGGCCTATTCTCAATGCTAACAATGTTTATTTATTTTGGATGACAGGACCCTATGCTTCATGATTCACACTGCTATTTCTTCACAAATTGTAGAGCCATTCATTTAGCTCACACTGTAAAAGGTAGACACAATCCCTTCTTAATTATGAAAGCATTGCTGCATTGTTGATTCATAAAATTGGCATGCATTAGTTTATTCTGATGAAAGCCTCTAGGCTTGAAACTGTAGCTAATGATCTGTATTGTGAGGACGTGCATGTTCAGTGTACAACTGATTTAATTCCAGCACACTTCACTGAAAGCAGAGGATTATGCTCTTCTGCTGAGACTCATGTATTTTACTCACAGTAATTTCTCCTGTGATAATATAGTGTACAGGTATTGTGACTGCACTGTCATATGGATCTCGGTAAACATTCACAAAATGCTATTATGATGACTGGTCGTAGTTGGCGTATTTCAGGAACACTGCGGGAATATTACAGTGGGAATGTTAAAGAGATGGAATTGTGCAGACAGCCATGCGGTAATCCCAGGAATACTCAGATCGTACTGTCAGCGCAAAATAGGCGTGTAACAGTTAAATGCGCGATAGTTTAGTGCAGGGGTCACAAACTCCGGTCCTGGAGGGCCACGGTCTCTGCTGGTTTTTTGTGATTTCCTTTCAATCAACAGCCAACCTAGGCCTTGGAGATAAAGTGTGCAGATTATTTATTCAATCAATGGCTTAAATTAAGCACTTCAGCGCAGGAACAAATAAAAAAATAGCAGATACAGCGGCCCTCCAGGATCTGAGTTTGTGATCCCTGGTTTAGTGTGATAGCAGGTTTCAGCTCTGTAACTGCGCGACAGAGATCCCCAACCCTGTTTCTGGAGATCTACCGTCCTGGAGGTTTTCACTCCAACCCTAACAAAGCACACCTCATTCAATAGAGATCTCATTGAGCTGCTAATTAGTTGAATCAGGAGTGCCAAATTAGGGTTGAAATGAAAACCTACAGGACGGTAGATCTCCAGAAACAGGGCTGGGGACCACTGCTGTACAAAGACACAGAACACCTCCTGGCCATCTGGGCTGAACAGTGAAAAGGCCCGAGATGCGTAAAGAGACACCTTCATTCTCATGGACTCGGTTCTGGACTTGTAGCAGAACTCGACCAGGGCTACAAGCATGGCCAGGCCCAGCCCTCCGATCAGGATGTAGAAAACTCCAGCCACATTACTGAGGCTCAGAGCGCTGGTCTTGTCCTGTTAGCAGGGAAGAGACGAGGTCAAACACCCTCACATGCATGTTTCAGCACAACACTGCTACTGCCTCTGATATATATTTACATATATTTGCCTGTTTTGAAAGTATCTACTGTATAGCTGCATGTTCTAAAAATATATATATAT
Source organism: Ilyophis sp. 1 JC-2022 (assembly GCA_022702515.1). Classification (NCBI taxonomy): domain Eukaryota; kingdom Metazoa; phylum Chordata; class Actinopteri; order Anguilliformes; family Synaphobranchidae; genus Ilyophis; species Ilyophis sp. 1 JC-2022. Next base: position 38,796,868 of record CM040401.1, on the reverse strand, counting down.
TTTAATATTATGTTTTAAACAAAACTAAACTGTAACCTTGTTGAATTTTTATGCCATGTATACGTAGTGTGCAAATTGACGGGGGAAGGGGGGAATTTCCCTGCCACTAATCACGTCATCCCCTCCTCTGCTTCACCAATCCTCATCCCAGGCTGGGATGCTATTATTCACCTCCTATGATACTTGTCTCTTATTCTGAATGTGTTTTATAATAAATCCAAAACAACAAATACAAGTTTATACATTATTTCTGAGTGTCACAATTGAAATCTAGGCTATTTCAAAGTTTGGATGTTCATGGCCATCTGCGCCGATCAGGCGTAGCCTAACATTACCTTTTAGACATTTTGTTATTAATGTCATTTTAATTAATGATGTCCTAATTAAACGACCATAGTCTAATGCCAGAATTTAATCTGTGGCAACTAGCTAGTAGCCCAAGGTCAGGAATCTGTAGTAGCCATCTAGCTAGCTCCCAGGTCTACAAATCTTTACCAAACATATTCTAAGATATTCATAGCATCGGGACAACAACCCCAACCTAGCTAGCTCTACGAGACACTGAAAGGGGTACTAAGGTACTCACATTTTGCATTATTTTAAAGGAGAATAGGTAGCACAGGCTTATTCACTCGTTGTAATTTTGCTTGCAATTTTGTTGTTAAGTTCTCCCAAAGCCAAATTCAGGAAAGTGCGTATAAATGCATATAAATATGACCTAAATAAAGTTTATGATAAAGATGATTTGTGCATTTTATTAGGCTTTATAGGCTAACTTTAGCACATAATTTCCATTCACATAAATGCCTCGAAAATCAAATCCTGCATATTCAGGTAAGGACGAGTGTGTGTGAACGTGTCGTATGCGTGTACATGTGCGCGTGTATGCACAAATTGCACATGCACAGCTATGAGAAATGCCCCCCACCCTCTCTGTTTTTTCCACAATTCGCACACTGAGTATACGTACATCACTTTATATTTACCAACACTGATTAACTATCAATTGCCAACAATTAATTATTCATATTTAGACGTGGGATATTCTTGTCGGCAAAGATAAAAAAAATAGGACAGCACTATAAAAGGAACATGCACATCAACATGCACAGGTCACAAACTCAGGATAAATGCATTCATCTACAGAGTATAGCTAGCTAGCAAGTATTTAATCAACATCATTTCTGAAAAAGCAACTTACAGTAAAAACATGATTATTTTAATCTCTGTCTCCATTATAAGCAGTGATTGTTTTTACGGCTGTGGCTGTGGGACGTTCTGACTTCAGTGGTTGACACCATGCAGGAGGTGAATGAAACATCAGCTGTTTTTGGGGGGATTTTATTCAGGGTTCAGGCTAAAACAGATGGTCTCTACAGGTAGGACCTGTTCTGTACGGTGTCCCGTTTAGGACTGCAATCATTCCTCCCATTGCTTTCTAAGCTCCCTTTTAACAAATTAACCTAGAGGGTGGGAGTTTTCAAGGAATGGAACAGAAATTTAAAAAATGATAGTTATTAAACAACAAAATGATGAATGTATAAAATGCTTTTTGTGGTATATCCACACATGTTAGGTGGCTGGCTATCCTATTTAAAGCATTAACTAGTAACAGAAGACATTTTTGGCTTTCATATGCATGGATTGTTGTCAAACTGGAACTACACAGCTCCATGTGTTTGCATGGCTGGTTCACTTTGGTTTGGTTTCAATGAGTAGATGCATCATGTTGCAAACAGATTAACATAAATTTTGGCAAAAAATGAGTTTCTCGGAACTTGGGAGCACGTATGGCCTAAAATGGACACCGTATGAGTGGGCTGTCTTTACTATAGGCAGGGCCATTTTACTCATGACATCACAAGAAAGGGGCAGTAGGTCTCAATCACATGCAATCTGGTGACCACGTCAAAAATCTCATGAACGAACATTAGATTCTCATCCAGTAGCATGCATGTTCCAACATGGAGAGGGAAACAGTGGGGGTTGCCTATTGAATCATAAATAGATGTGGCGTTTCTCTCCAAACTGCCATTTACACTTTTTTTTTAGTCTGATGCAAGGAGAACTGTGTTGTTTGCATTATGGATAAAAATGTCTGAATTTGTAAAATGTAAGTTAATCACATTTTTTTTATTTAGTCCTTGGAGGAATTATATGGCTTCTGCTTCCTCAAGATGCAAAGCAGATAATGCAGACAAATGGCCAGCAAATAAATACAATATGTCTGTAATGTAATAAAATGTGGAGAAGGTGAAAGGGGTGGGCAGACTTTCCGGCTTGACTGTATATGTATTTGAAAACAGGACAAAGAAAGACATTTTTTATTAATTTTTGTAAATATATGCTAATTCTGAATGTCATGCCTGCATCACTTTCCACGAGCAAAACAAAGACTGGGATGTTCAAAAAAGACCTGTTTGGAACATTCCACAGGTAAATAGGTGATGCTATCATGACTGGGTATAAAAGTATATCAAAAGACTCTTGATATCTTATTTTCAGGTACTCATACAATACTATAACCTCTCTGCATTTGAATGGTTATGTGATTTGGGGGGAGGGACTAGATTAAGCTGTAAATTACATGGGAATAGCATGGTTGGCTAAATGGCTGTAAGTCATCAAGGGTATCGTTTGAGGTATCAAACGAGCCTCAAACCATCACTCAGCTGCCAGATATGCAGTAGATATGGATGGATCACTTTAAGGGTTGTTTCTCCAGACTTATTTTCCTATTGAACTCTATGGACTCATTAAATATATTTTCTTTGTACTGTTTTCAATGAAATATATGTAAAAGATCATTTTCAAATCACTGCTTTCTGCTTTTATGTTAATGTTACATACTGTCCCAACATTTTTGGAATTGGTGTTTGTAAATGCAAGTTTTCGTCTTCCACAAGCATATTTGTTTACAGCCAGAATAGAACTGTATGAGGATAACATTATAATATTTAGTGAACTAAATAAAAAAATATATGTCAGCTGTAATGATGGTAATATGGTCAAAGAAATATCAGGGTAATTATCAAGAAAGGACAAGCCCTCTCTCACCCCGTTCTTTTTGTACAACAACATGGACCACCACTCATTTATTTATAATGTAGTTACAATATGCTATCATTGGTTTTCTGCTATAGTAACTTCCAGAATTTTTTATGATCTGAAACATTACTGCCACACCCTTATTAATAGCTTTATAAATACTGTGGTATACTGCAGCTTAATACTGTTCAAATCCACTTTTCAGCTGCCTTATGCTGTGTTCATATAAACAAAATGGTTGCCTTGCAGTAAACAGAAAATCACTTATTTCCAATGGGTTCATTGCATTCTGACACACATGGAACCATCTGTTGAAATGCATCAATGCATTGAAAAGAAGAATCGAGGCTATTTTCAATGCAAGGTCTTGCAACAGAAACATGAAAATGAGGTGTGGGAGGGTGCACTAGAGATGCCAATCAAATGCTTTCTAACATTATGGTACTCACTAGCTACCTGAAAATGGAAAACAATAAACTGATTTGAGCACCTGCTAACGTGATATCTTTTGTGATGGATATAGCGAATGTATGAAGAGATGAAGAGGAGAGCAGAGGAGGGAGCACAAGACCCCACCCCAAACAAAAAGGGGTGTTGACGATTTTTACTTTACCGTATGTATCGTTATAGCATGGCCTTCCATAGCCAATTACATTTGTCATAGACCACCGCACGGCAGTACAGACATTATCTTCCACAGAGGGAAGACAGGCAGCACAAGAGGATGCCAGCCGTCTCAGAATCATCAATTTCAACGATGACACTCTTTTCTTTCCTGGAACCCCCCGGGCTCTTTTCTTCTGTCTCAGCTGCATTCAACAGATTATTCTACGATCTGTCAGAATCCATTAAGACTGTTTTTAAAGCATTTCAAACTTCATCCGTTCTCTTTTAAAAGACAGGGTTTGCTGTTTGTGTTGTACCGGTTGATCTCGCATTACATTTTTTTTTAATGTACAGTATGTATGCTTTGAATATTTGGTGCAACAATGAATTTTGTTCAGTGAGATGTGGTTGTAAAATGTAGACTATATAGTCTGTATAGTATTTATGCAGTGTTTAATTTGTATTCTTCCTTTAGTTCTTTGCACCCCCCAATGGTTATAATTTTGTACATTGTATGGAAAAAAAACAAAATAATTTTCAGAAAATCATTCAAATACGTTATTGTGATTGACTGATTAATTTGACTTATTTAAAAAAAAACATTGTGAATTGACTTTCACTGACTATTGATTGACTGATTGTGGGTATTATTTTTGGAAAAGTTGTTATTCATCAGGGGTGTCAAACTCCAGTCCTGGAGGGCCACAGTGTCTGCGGGTATCTAGTGTTTCTTTTCAATCAGCAGGCAATTAATGCCTTGGAAACAAGGTGTGTGGACTCTTTAGCCAATCAATAACTTGAAGGATTCACTACTGCTGAAACACACCGAAAGCCAGCAGACACTGTGGCCCTGCAGGACTGGAGCTTGACATCCCTGACCTAGACTATAATGTAAAGGTGACAGGGGGGGTGGGATGTAAATGGCAGGTTGGAGAGATAGCGGGAAGGCCAGAGGGGACCCCTTTAAAGAGGCGGAGTGACTGATCTCGGTGTTGGGTCGGAACTGAAGGTTGGACTGACCTTTCTTGCGGAGTCCTTGCTTCCACACTGCCCCTTATCGTACCACCATTTGTTTTTCAGTTTGTCTAAGATGGCTTGCTCATTGAGCTTCAACACCGCTAGATTTACTGGGATTCTTCAGTCGTGGGGAAATAACATAAATAACATTATTTGATGTTATTTTATGTTATTCGGCAGCACAATAGACATACACACCCATGAAAATATATTTACATATGCTATTTGAATATAAATAAAACAGTAATTATCACAATCAATTCAAAGTCATTGTCAAAGTGATATGCATTAATACTCCATCTAGCCATTATGTCCTTTCTCCCTACTGCAAGATGTGTATTACTATATCACTTTGGGTAACCGGCAAACAGTAAACACTCGGTTATGTAAAAAGTTTTTTTTTTTTTTAAAGTGTTAAATATTTTTATTAATTCCCTGCAAATCAGCCAAGACAGTGCAAATGGACTTAGACATCAGATATAAACAAAAAATCCAGGAACCACAAGATCGCAGGAATATGAAACCTGATATACAGGTATTCTCTTTATAAATTTTCTGAATCATATTAAAAACCCAACCGCTGGTGATATAGACACCTGTCCTGCAATAATATTTTTTAATTATTATTTTTTTATTGTAGGTTGAGGGCCGCTGAAATTTCTTTCCAAGATGTTACTTGATACTGTCAGTTAAAAAAAAAATGTTTTAAACTTCTTTTTCTCCCACCCCAGTGTTGGGTCAAAGGTCAGGGGGGCTGTGGCCGACGTGTTTGCTTTGGGCGGTTGCCAGTTACCCCCCGTGTGGTGGTTACCGCCGGATGGCTCATACTGGCGCTGACCTTGGAATCACCTCCCCCGCTGCCGCACTCTCCCTTGTCGTACCACCATTTGTTTTTCAATTTGTCCAACAGGCCCTGCTCGTTCAGTTTTAACACTGCCAGGTTTACTGGGTTTCTTGAAATGATAAAATAATACCGGTCAACATTAATCGAGATATGTCAATGGCGAGATACAGATTGAGATTTATAAATAAACAGTCCCTTTAATGCTATTATTTTTTGTCATCTCAAAGTTTATTTTTTTACCATACTGGGTTATACAGTGGCAACGGCTACTTCTGCAGTTTAGAACTTCAAATTAGAAAGCAGTTGTGATATGAATTTAAAAAAAACTGCTCTGCTTTAATGGAAAATTGTGCCCAGTGGCCATACTAAACCAGATTTTACCAAGCAAGACATATGAGAAGGATTTTCAGGTAGGAAGTGAAACATCAGCAATGTGCTGAGTAGCAGTGCTTCCTTTAAAGTGTGACTAGCCTTCAGTAGTACACCCGAATGTGCACACAAGGTTCCCTGGGGTGAAGCACAGGTCTATGAGTTCAATCCATGCCCCATATTGATGCATTGTCAACTGAAATTGACAGCGTGACAAGCTGACAGCAAATCTTAACTTCACTTCATGCCTGGGTTACCTGCATTTCAGCTCTATTTTTGTGCACAGCCAAAAAGATGGAAAATGCCGTTAAATTACATATATAATCGAGATACTCTTCCTCCCTCCCCTTACCTTTCTGTAATCTCCAGTTGTCCACCAGCTATAGACAAATGCTCTTTGCTTAATTGACGAGGCTGAGGCCGAGAGGGAGTGCAAATAATATTGGCCATAGCACACAGTTCACTGTGCCCTGCGTCAGGTGTCTTTCTCAGTAAAACCCCAGTGAATTCTTTCTTTTCCTCCATAATTCAGAAAGAAAGAAGTCAGTTTCTTTATGGGAGATGGATAGAAATCCACATCTAGTTTTGTGGAACTGGTTCTGATGAGAATTGCTTTTTTTTTTTCTCGAGGCGGCATAGTTCTGGTGAGATGATCTTGGCCTGGATTCAATCAACATGCTTCCTTAACCGCGACTCGCAAGGCGCTCTTTGATTGCGCGCACGCTCGCCACATAATCAAACTTGTGAAGGATACTTTAAACAAATCTTTCACATTTATCTGTCACGAACAAATTAAAGAAACGCGTTGATTGAATCCAGGCCTTTCTCAACTAAAAATGATGATTCACAAGATTATATTATGTAAGGAAATTCTAAAAACGTTTCAAAACAACAGAAAGGAAGGAAACCCATTCTTACTACAAGGTTCATGTGTCACATCACATTGGCATTGACAGGTCAGATGCTATCAAATGCTTTCAAATACCACATGTGCTTGTTTTCAGTGACAGCCATGAGGATCATTTGAAAAGCGCTGAGCGTAACAGAAAAGGCATGCCCAATTCTCCCTCCTGCTCCTTCCCACGATTTCCTTGGGGTATTAAAATCGAAATATCACTTTCAGAGGATCATCTGTATTCCTGGCCAGAACACATACAGTACAGAAGCTCTGAGATATTAATGTATCGGGAATGAAGATCTTTCAAAACTCTGAAGTGTTTTACCTCTAAGCAGTATGAAAATGCACCGACTTTAAGAATCTGAATACTTCACTGCCTGGAATCGTCACTTATGTCACTGTATGAGCTCATCGAATGACCCTCATAATGCATATCTCCTTTCAAAAAAATAATCATAATCAAATGATAAAACATGCTGATTATGGTGACCACATCCCCTCTTCCATCCCAGTATGATTCAGAAGAACACATTTCTGAATTTATATTAAAATGGACGTAGTGTTTATTTTTTTTACTACTGCGGTAACAGCAGAGCTATGATGACTGGGGGATTCATTCCAACTCTTTGTGAAGTTTCGCCCTGCTTTTGAGTCATGAATTTCAGCAAGCATCACAGATTTCAGGTCTGACACATCATATCCTGTATAAGCTTATTAAAGAGCTCTGTGAATCATCAGGGTAGGCCCAGGTTCAGAATCTGATGGGTAAACCTATCCACTAGGCAGGGCGCTTGTCAATGACAGGACAATTACCCACAACCCAACTCTCATTTTGTGCTAGGTGCCAAGCATAAGCAATGGGTACTATTCAAATGCTTTTTGTATCCCTGCTTTAGAATTGGGACTGGCACCTCCAAATATAAAATTGAAAGTACCCACTAGTACTAACAATCTTTAAAATTTCAAAAAGAATGTAGGATACTAGTACTACTACTACTAATAATAATAATAATAATAATAATAATAATAATAATACTATTTGCTTAAATTCATAAATGAATTCACAGTTAATGACAACTGATCATGCCGCACACCCACCCCATCCCCCAGCCATCCACCAAATATTTCACCAATTATTTTACCTTCCTTCCCCATAAAAGTTCCCCATGCAACATTTTTCGAAGATGGGTCAACTAAAATAAGAATAATAGAAATACTGAAATGTAACTGCTGGGTCATGTAAATGTGAGATGTGGATTTTTAAGATTCATGTCTATTCTGGAGAAACTATTCACCCCCCTTTAAAAGGTTAAATATTGTTTTGCCTCAGAGCCTGAAAAGAACACACACACGCACATGCATGCACACGCACACACACACACACACACACATGCACACACATTTACTACTTAAATGAACACCTTTGCTATTGAAATCCTAAATTAATTCAGGAACAAAAGAAAAAATATATTATTAAAACAATTAGTTGAATGGCCTTTGTGTGCAATGATAGTGGTATATTTGATTCCCGAACATTACATGGAATTTCACACATCCGTTTCTATAAGGTAAATGTCTTTCACGATGTGGATTCATATTTAAAAAGGGTTGTTTTTATGTCGGATACATGAAAATGATGGCAACAAAATTATGAAAGCTATTCAAGGGGTGAATAGCTTCTTCCTTCTTTGAACATCACGTATATTAATATTTAATAACCTTATATCGGTGCAGAAATGGAAACAATAGATTTTAGACTTAAGCCATTAGGTTAGGATCCCTTCTTGATTTCATATGCCCCATGTTTTTAACATTTTATATTATACAAATTTCAAATACCAGTTTAAAAATAAAAATACTCATACATTCCTCCAAATATACCGAATTTAGGGTTTTTGCAATAAATTTTTTGATGCACTACATTTCTCAATTATGGGAATAATTATGATCTTAACTACTTGTAAATTCTTCTTATACACTTAGAAAAGTTTGGTACGCTGAATAAAAAAAGGCACCTCCAGTGTGCATTCCATATTATAAGAGCAGGGCATATGAAAACTAGAGGCATTTTCTAAAGTTAACAGTGAGTACAGATGTCACAAACTCAGTTTATGCACATGCTGATAGAACCTATGTCAGTCACAGCTCTGTATTCACACTGTCATCAACATTCTGGGCTGTTGAATGGTGAGAGAGGATACGCACAATTAGAAATGTCATTATTATCACAGTTTAGCCTCGACTGAACAGACTGAGCTGTTCTGTCTCATTTTCACTTCCAAAATATCTTCTAATAAAACATTTCCAGCTGCACTCAAATCATTTTGCAATGCACTGACTGTCTTTTGGAGACTCAATCACCATTAAATCGCCCACACAGTTACCTCAGCAGTGCTCGAATTCTCATTCGTAAGTTTAAGAAAGCGTGCTTGTTTGTAACTGTGGAACGGTTGATGTGGTGACATGTACCTTAGAGCCGATCCCTTAGGCGTGGCCACTCCGTAGCCCTTGGAGTCCAGGTTTCCCCCCACTTTCATGGTGTCGCACGGTTTCCGCTGCTCGATGTACTCGTTCATGGTGGACTCCAGCAGGTAAGCGTACTTCCCTTTTGACCGCCTTACCCTCGCCACGCCCTCGTCCGTCGTTTTCACAAAGACTGAAGGGTCGGCAGACTTCATGTACGACCACATTTTCTCAAACACAGCGATCTTTGACCTCTGTGGGGGGGGATGAACAGAGAAGTGAATAACAGAATATGTACAGGCGCAGAGTTCACCGTTTCCACATGTCTTCCACTGACACCTTCATCAGCCTTACTGGAATAATTAAAACAAACAAGGACGCTTGGGGTTGGTCACATCTGAACGAATAATATACTTTGCCAGTTTAGTCTGGTTAAAAGTATTGCAGACGTAATCTGATTATGTTTTTATTGGAAGGAAAACAAATGGCAAAGCATGAAGAAAAAGATCATTTGAGTACTTATGAACGGGTTCCTTCCGAAGGATTTTTTTGTTTGTTTGTTTCAACTGGAAATTGGTGGGTATAGCATATGTAATCACTGACTGGTATGGATTGATAAAACATTAGAAAAAAATCACAATAATTATTTTATAGAATTGAATAATGTGTATGTGCATATTAATTGCCATCTATAGCAACACACTAAAACACGTAAACCCACTAGCTTAAAAGCCCATACTCATAAGTTGATAATGGATAATGTGAGTTCCCTCACAGGAAAATAAAAGTTATTCTATTCTATTCTATTCTATAAAATAGGAAAGCTCAACTCATTAGAGGAATGTTGCAGCCTGATTCCCCCCACTTCCTAATGAGCTCTCACTCTGAAGAAGTCTTTGGTGGAGCCCCCATCCAGGGTCCCATAGGCGATCTCGGTCTGCTTGGCCAGGTCCTCAGCGCTCTCGATGGGCGACACCATCCTCTCTACCGTGAGGAAGGCTGCTAGGTTGGCCGTGTACGAGGAGATGATGATGAGGGTGAAGAACCACCACACCCCTCCCACAATGCGACCGGAAAGAGACCTGCATAGACACAGTGACACAAACAGCTCCGGCTGAGCGTGAGAGAATTCAGCACAGAAGCTTTTAAACATTTTAACATTTAGTGTTGTTACTGTGTTCACCTATGTGTATATTATCATGTGTTCCATGGAAATATTTCAAATAGCTGCTGAATTCAATAAATGGAATCATTTTAAAACTCCTGGGCATAGAAAACAGAACCATCTAAAAGTTCATATCTGACTGATATTTTAAATGTAAAGTTTGACAAACTATTTTTTGTGTTTAGAAACACGAGTGAGCATGTGATGCAGGAAGTGATATCATTTCCCGTGTGTGATTACGTCCCTTGGCTGGGAACCTTTGTCCTTTACAGCACCGTAGCCAGAAATTAGCTGGTGGGTGGGCTTGCCTTAGAGGGGGTGGGCAGAAACTTTTGCCGGGAGATTGAAACACAGCTTATAGCAGGGGTCACCAACCTTTTTGCAACTGAGAGCTACTTCAAGGGTACTGAGTAGTACGGAGGGCTACTTGTTGGATTGTAATTGTTGACGGGGGGGGGGGGTGCTATCGAAATATTTCGCGGACCTCGATTGAAATTGTTGACGGGGGAGCGGGGGGGGGGGTGCTATCAAAAGATTTCGCGGACCTCGATTGAAATTGTTGAGGGGGGGGGGGGTAATAAAATACTGTTTTTTAAATTGTTCATTTAGCGTATTTACCGCGAGTGTTCGTTTGCGTGCCTAAGTTGACAGTAAATCGCCGATAACGAGCCACGTATCTGCAAACTGTCTGGGTGGGCGGGAGTTTCCCTTGGGTGGCAGCCGCCCATCCACGCCCACCCGTGCCTACGCGGCTGGTCCTTTAGCTTTGTGGCTCTTGTGGTGCTGTTTCATAGCTGGCGAGGGTTATGGTTAATAACCCACCGCAGACCTCACCCATAAATGTGTGTATGCATTAAATGTATTTTCTCATTTTTTCTTTGTTCTCCTCCTGCCTCACTGTTTTTGAAATCCAGGAGGAAAATATTAAATGTAAAATTGTATGAAAATTATTATTGTTAATATAGTTAATGATATGTTAATATAGTTAATAATGGCATATATTTCCATACAATGGTTCACTTCTTCAGTGTAGTACAATGGGTAAAGAACAGACTTAAACCTACAGGTTACTGGTATAGGACTATGGCAAGGTACTTAACCTGAACTGCTTCAGTATACATTAAGCTATATAACATGGATTATATCGCTCTGGATAAAAGTGTCTGCGAAATGCCAGTAATATAAACTACTCTACTATGTTATCTTTTTAAAAACATTATAAACCCTATCATTTCTCCTAAGATATACTTCTCTATACATTCCACCACATTTGAACAAAATTCATTTATTTTTTGTTGTACTTTGGTGTTTGAACACAAATAATTCTAAAAATTATTTTCACCGAAATGTGCTTGAACTTGATAAATAACAATAACAAAAGAGAACCCCAACCCACAAATGAATCTCAGCTCAGCCAACATGTGTGATAAACATGTGAATATTAATAACCTGAGATTAATAGAGAAAACTTTCAAACAAATGCTTGATACATACAGTACAGTAATCCCTCTGGGCTTGCCGTTTCCCCCTGTGTGCAGTGTACTAAACAGTAACAACAACAACAGTGAAGAGACTGCTCTGAAATAGACAAACTAAAAAAGAAAAAAAAAGATTTGGCGATTTTATAGGAATATTTTCAATGAGAACGATTATATACGCTCAACAGGCCACAGAGAAAAAAACAATAATAATAAAAGAAATAAATGGGATATAAAAGATAAATTAATAAACAATCAACCATCTTTGTGAGATGACAGGTAAAATACTAGAATTTGGATTATTTAAAAGAGGCCATTCGGCTTAAGGGGGAGAAAATGGGATAACGGCAAAAAAAGAAAACAACATGTCACACTAATCTGGCTTTAGATTTTCTGATTTCTCGGTAAAAAAGAAAACAGGAACAACATAATTCGCCACGAGAAACATCCCCACCCACAGGTGCTTCCAAATCAAGGATCCATGACAGCATTCTTTATTTTTCTTTTAACTAACCGTCTTTCATCACTGTCAATCCCCTCTGTAGAATGTGGATCACGTGCGGAAAAAAGAGGAGCATTCAGAAGCAGCAGAGCCGTGGGAGGAGGGTCTGAACAGTGCCTTGATAAGGCGAGCCAAGCCAAACAATGCAAACCTCCCCCCTATCTCCCGTTTCTCCTCAGCGCCTGGCAGCTGGTGGCCTCATTCTGCCTTTTCAGTTGAAACAGGCCGAGCCGTGGCCCTTCCAATGGCCCGTCTCCTCAGGGCCGAGCCGCCAGGTGTTAAAACCGCGCCGATCGCGTAGCATCTCCCGCCGCTTTTGTTAGTCTGCTTTCGTCGCCCGCACAGCGCAAACTTCACTCCTCGCTTGCTGCTTCCAATGCATGGTGTACTTTTCACACCCTCTCAATTCTACAGTATATACAGGGCTTACTCGATTTTTCAAAGGCTTTTCTGACCGGAGCACAGAAAAATAATGTCGCCGGGTATTTCTTTCTCATCGATGAATGATGTACCAACTCAGTAAACTCACGGATCGGGTTAAACAGGAGCACAGCAGACAATGTGATCCACAAAGGTACACATGCACTAACTCATACTGACACAGGTACACAGTGCACAAACTCAAGGGCCTCCATCTTGACCATCATAGAGCATGGTCTAAAACGCAAGGCGCAAATGCATTCAGGGCGTGTCCATCTCTACATTTGCTAGTTAGAGGATCATTTGAGTGCAAAGTAAGGCGCAAGGTTCAAATAGGCTGAACTTGGTCTCTTTATTAATTATATAGGTGTGTCTTGGGTGTAACATACTATACACCAATCAGAGTGTCATCTCTCATTCACTTTAAAAGCCACCTGCGTTTGCACCTTGTACCTAATATAATGACGGATTTAGTAAGACTGTGAGAAGAGCGATTTACAGCTGGTGAAACAGACCTGCTCGTGCACAAAGTTAAAGCACACATGCAAAGAATATATGGCATTAACATTCTCAAAATGAATTGTGTAATGTGCTGCAAATTTGTTTTTGTTTCTATTTGTTGAAAATGTTTATTTTCCTTAATTAGACTTTTAGTCCTCTTTAAAATTGTGTTGTTCAGTTATGGAATAACAGGAGAAATAAGCTGGGTTTTAATTGCTGAAAGTATGGAAACCTGGTCACAGTCATTTAAATACATTTAAGTTAAATCTTAAGGTAATTAGACATTAATGTGATTTAAAAAGTCTGAATAAATGCAATATTCGCTGGAGATTTTCAATCAAAACCATTCCATTTACTTACAGGCTGTAGATGAAGAGGGCTGAATTGTAATGTTCCACCTGTCTTATGATCCAGACATCTGACGTGCATTTTCAGCACTCCAGGGGCCATATGTATAAACAGTTCTGAGCAGAAAAATACCCTCAGAAAGCCGCGTAAGCGAGTTTCCATGCAGAAATTCAGATGTATAATATAATACATGCTGTGAGAATCTGCGTACCTCTGCACACCATGGACACCATGCATACACATCTGTGTGATATGGTGACACCATGACCAAAAGGCAGAGGTAGAACATGCAATTCAAAGTGTTCTTTTATGCATTCTTTTATTCAGAGTTGTATACATGTGGCCCCAGATGTCTATAGCAGTTCGTGTTTTTGTGCATTTCAGATTGAATAACAATGGTTAGCCATTGTCGCCTAACAGAAGATTGTCCCCCCTGGAAAATTGCAGGAACTCTACGCTAACATAGAGTCGTATTGCTTGATCCAGGATAATTTGCGAATACATGTGTGACCTTACACGTAGCATCACACATCTCCTGGATGTTGATGGAGTGGGCTCCCTTACATTTCACATACAGTTGAAGTCGGAAGTTTACATACACTTTTGTTGAAGTCATTAAAACTAATTTTTAACCACTCCACATATTTCAGCAAACTATAGCGTTGGCAAGTCAGTTAGGACATCTACTTTGTGCATGACACAAGTAATTATTCCAACAATTGTTTACAGACAGATTATTTCACTTTTAATTCACTATATCACAATTTCAGTGGGTCAGAAGTTTACATACACTAAGTTGACTGTGTCTTTAAATTAAAAAAATAATAATTTTGGTCGCATATCTTTGCATGCCATGACTTCCTGATATCTTCCTGATGACTTCCTGATATAAAACTCTAGATATCTTATTTTCTGGTACTCTTACAAGCGATACTATAACGTCTCTGCATTTGAATGGATTTTTATGGGAATTGGGGAGTGGGACTAGATTTAGCTGTACATTACAATGGTACCGTATGGAACACATGGTTGGCTAAATGGCTCTAAGTCATCAAGGGTCTGACATATCAAACAGGCCTTAAATCATCAGTCTGCTGTCAGATATACAGTAGATATACAGATGGATCCCTTTAAGGGTTGTTTCTTCTGACAAATTTTCCTATTGAACTATTGAACCCTATTGAAAATAAGCCAGGAGAAGAAACCCTTCAAGTTATCAATCCATATCTACTAAGAGCGTTCTCTGCTGGGGCAGATCCAAAATCCACGGTGAACTCCTGTTTTACCTGTGAACTGCTGCATAAAAGTATTACTATTAATTGTTCATTTCATAGCTATGGGAAGTGCATATAGGGACAGCAGGAATTTGTCTCCAGCTCAGCTGCCAGGAGATGATAGACGTTTGTTAAAACCTGGCAGGATAAACGCAATTTCAGGATACAAAGGATATGTAAGAAAATATTAAATATGATATGTAAGTTTATGTTACTTTTTCCAATTATTTTTGGTGCCCTAAAATGGGGGGGGGGGAGACTATGTGTAAAAATGGCTACAATTGCTACACGGTTCACCCGATATGGATGTAAAACCGCTCACATTAAAGCTGAAAGTCTGCACAGTATATATCCAGCTGGATAAATGGATAATATGCAAAAAATAAAAAAGTTGTGTAAGTCACTCTGGATAAGAGTGTCTGCTAAATGCCTGTAATGCAATGTAATGTAAAATCCAATGTGCTGGAGTACACAGTCGAAACAACAAAAAATGTGTCACTGTCTTAACACTTTTGGAGTGCTCTGTAGAAGAATAGTTATGCTTGCACACTTATACATAGAAGAATAGTTGTACACCAGCAAACAACCCTCAGCCCTTTCAAGATAATCCTTTCTGTGCTGCAGATTTTTAATGTAAAAAAAATAAGAAAAATTATAAAAAATGTTAGTCATCAACATTTCTTTACTTATATGAGTTATTTATTTGTTTATTTATTTATTTTTGAGAGAAAAATTTTGACACATCCACGGTGCTTAACTGAAACACTTATTTGACATTCGCCCTGCATTCGCATACTGCAGTCAAGTTGCTCGAGGAAACCGTGAAAACTTAAAATACGTGGGCCTGATGAGCTGAGCTCTCGGTAAGGAACATGGCGCTGAATCACTGATGGGCTCTTTGAAATGCTCATCCGCCGTGTGGTGAGATCAGCAGGATCGCAGAGAGAGAAATATTCAGCTACGTGAGGAGGAAGACGATGAGCACGGCGGCGGGTGTTCAGAGGCTACAGCCGCCTCCGTAATCTTTGACGTTTTCCTGACATGAAATACCCCCCCATTCCAAAACACAACTTCCCTACCCCCATCTCCTAAAAAAACCAAGATGCCGAGGTTTGTTCGGATAATGACGGAGCATAAGGCACGGTGCGACTGAACGCTTTATTATACACAGTCAGTGATCGTTCATTTTTTCCTTTCTTTCACTTCCTGCACTTCAAACTGGGTGCCGAATGTGCTCATGATCCCCCAGATCTTGCAGGTCGGGGCTCATGATTAATTTACACGGCAGCAAGGGCCAATTGTAAGAGCCTGCTTCAAGGAACCAGTGCGGGAGGCCGTCGCACTAAAGTCCTTCACTGCTGATAAGCATTAATCACTGCCAGCATTATCATTTATGCATTGTTTATCATACCGCTGATTACACGGCAGTTTGCTGTGAGCATTTATCACTGCTCCATACTTCACAATGCATGCAGAACACGTTCACAAGCGCTGTAACAGTATGAATCATGTCTTATGAGTAGGGTCGCCGTTTCTTTTTTAAATAACAAGACCCACAGTGATTTAAACCTGCATTACAATTGATATCTTCATGCGGCCCCAGTAGGAACTGGATTAGCGCAATCACCTGACAATCATGCACTGATCAGTACATTGAGACCTTCATCAAAGCAACTTTTTCCTAACAGGGAGAAAGGGAGGAAGGAAAGTAAACATGAATGTCAAAGAATCTGAGGAAGCAAGTGCACCACTGTCCACCACTACACACAGATGGATTCACACACACACACACACACACACACACACACACACACACACACACACACACTCAAGCTCACTCTGCTTACTTCCCAAGTGTCCAAGGCACTCGTGTGAAAGAGGAGATGAAAATGCGACGTTTCAAAGGGAGTTTATTTTATTGACGTGTTCTGCGTTAATATTTTAAAAAACACAAATAAATTCATGTGACAGTTGTTCTCTGTTCTGATTGGACTCTGTACACAATAATGGAGCAATGACTTCCTGGGCATGTGAGATGATGTTCTTACTGATGTCGGTTAGGTTATGTCATAACGCCATCCCCCAAAAGTCCTTAACATTTTTTTGAAGCCTTTGTAAAGTTCTAAATACGTCCAGGTTTTGTTATAAAAGGACATTTAATCAGAACGTTTGGGGAACATTCTTGGGACGTTCCAGCAATGTCTTTGTATGGCTATAATATAACGTTACGTTCTGACATTTCAGGGGGCATTCGGTTATAATAACAACATGCCAGTGAGTCATGACAGGGGAAATTTAAAGGTGAGTATTGAGCACCAGTCTGCAGATAATGAATGAGGCTTCTGACAATCTAGCTCAAATTATCTGCTTCAAGGACTGTTAATAAACACACATATCAATTTGTCAATAAATGCATCACAAAATGGTTTAACAAATATCGTTGTTTTCTTATCACTATTCTACTCCTTTGGAACTAGCTGGTTGTAGATGGATCCAACACAAAGTTAAAGAGAAAACCAGTTATTATTATCATTGGGAAAGTTTGACTTTTCCATGTAATGTTTGCCATTTTGTGCAAATCACAAAAAAGTGAGCAACATGAGATTTCTATGTAAGGAATAATCCATGATGAGCAGTGCATTACAGGGTTTTAACGCACTATGCAGAGGCGAAGAAGGTTGCTTCCATGGCCTCAGAAACAGTTATAAGGCAAGTTTGCCATTCCCATGATATAGGCTATTATATATTTTTTAATTATAAATTTCAAAATGTTTGATTAAATATTGCACATATAAACACCAAACTGCTTAGGTAACTGTGATAATGTAACTAGGCTTATAATAGTTAATATAATAGTTACCTAGCCATGTATTGCATTATTAACAAATATTGTATCATAGCCCAGCTATTCTTCAGTCAATTGAGTGGTAGGCTATAAATAATTGAAAGGAACATGTGATTTTTATTGCAATAAAACAAGAATATCCATATCTATATATATATCTATGGTATAATACTTCATAACAAATGGAAAAAAATTAATTATTTAGAATATAATTTATCACTTTTGAGAAAGAAAATGACACCACATTATTGGTGAATAACACAATAGGGCATTCAGGTTCAAATACACCCTGAGCATATTGCTTACAATAATTTAGACATTTACAGTTTTTTACAGCATATACTATATATGACTATATGAACTGTGAATACTTTAAATCAGTGGTCCTGGTACCCAACCCTATTCCTGGAGGTTTCACTCCAACCCTAACAAAGCACACCTCATTCAACAGCTAGAAATCTCATTGAGCTGCTAATTAGTAGAATCAGGTGAGCCAAATTAGGCTTGAAATTAAAACCTACAGGACGGTAGATATCCAGGAGCAAGGTCGGGAACCACTGCTTTACATAACGATCATCTTTCTTGTGTAGCACTTACAGATTTGTTATATGTTAATTATAGATTGTGTTAATGAAAAGCATTAAAACATCTCTGCATGTCACTTAGGAGTTCATACATTTTCCCCCATCACTGTCTACTCTTTGTCCCACGTAGCACCCACTCAGAGCAAATCACTTTGAATTATCCAGCTTGATCCTTGGTTGCTATGACATTTTCCCTTTCTTTAATTTTATAAAGGACACTGTGACTGTAAGTAATGGCCAGCTCTCATTCCACATCAGCTTCAAATTACATTACCCTTTGCTGCTATAACAGCCTTGACTCTCCTGGGAAGGCTTTCCACTAGATGTTGGAACATTGCGGTGTGGATTTGCTTCCATTGAGCCACAAGAGCATTCGTGAGATCGGGCACTGATGTTGAGCGATTAAGCCTGGCTTGCAGTCGGCTTTCCAATTGATCCCAAAGGTGTATGTGGGGTTGAGGTCAGGGCTCAATGCAGGCCAGTCAAGTTCTTCCACACCGATCTCAACAAACCATTTTTGTATGGACCTCGCTTTGTACACAGGGGCATTATCATTCTGAAAAAAAGGGCTTTCCCCAAACTCTTGCCACAAACTTGGAGGCACAGAATCATCTAGAATGTCAGTGCCTGCTGTAGTGTCAAGATTTGTCTTCGCTAGAACTAAGGGCCTAGCCCGAACCATGAAAAACAGCCCCAGAGCAAAGGGTGTCCAGATACTTTTGGCCATATAGTGTATAAGTATCATAAATGGCCCCCAGCCATTTTAGAGCAATAAAAGCATCTACTCCGTTTGCATGGATTTCACATTGGACAAGATGTCAGATGACTGTTTGCGTCACTGCATTTCTGGAGATTTCTTAGAGAGACCAAATATATTGGTTGCCATGGGAAACTTCCGTGCCATATGCCATGCAAAAAAGAACCCTGAGACATTGAACAATATTAGCAACTCAATGATTTGCTGCTGAGATAGTGAGAATGAGGGACTGAAACACAGTTAGAGAACTTCTGCAGTATGTTTTAAACTTATAATCGCTTTTGTTTGTTGGTTTATGCACTTTGCGCATTTGACTAGAGGCAACAGAGGGAATAAAATCAGCTTATAGTGTGCTACTCGATTCCCAGTACTCCACAGTGGAGCAATGTGCACTTGGGGAAACAAACAAATCTGACTATTATTTAAATTAAAATTACTGTATAAAGAAGGGACACTATCCATAATTCAATCAGTGTTGATGATGATGGTAAATGTGTTTTATGGATTGTGTTTTGGGGTGTATCTTATTTGTCCAGGCTGAATGGATTGTTTTTTTTTGCTGTTGAACCCAAAATAAGAACACTATAGGAATGAGGATCCTTCAAAACTCTGAAATGTTTGTAAAAGCTATATCAAAATATACCAATTTTAATTTTAATCCTTTATTGGAATTGTTACATTACCTAAGCCATACATACCGGTAAATAAAATATGACAGCCCACATCTCCTTTTCAGTAAACCACATCTCTCTTCTTTGGCAAACTGTTTGCTTCTCTATATCAAATACTGTTGACTTTCCCACATTGTATTCTTTAGTAATAGTGCTAAGATGTCCAAAAAGATGTATTCTGTTAGATAATACACCACCCACCTGACAACTTGTGGATTCTGATAATTCACACTCGTGGAGTCGTGGAGTCCCAATTAACTGTGTGACGCTCTAAAACGTAAGTGTGGGCGTGATGTATTTAATGTAGTCACACGGTCACACGTAGATTAAAACTATTGAAAAAATAGACTCCTATCTGTCTTTCACTCTTAAAGACAAAAACATTAGCCTTCAAATTGTTTTTCTTTCTTTTTTTTCAAATTATTTGCTTAGCGCTTTTTACAGAAAACTGTCACAAAGACACTGTAGAGAGAAACATAAGGAAAATTGGGCAAAAACCAGGCCAAACAGCAAATGAAAATAAAAACTCCCTGGTGGGAAGAAAAACACTCAAACGGTGGTGATAAAAAAACTCCCCGATAGGAAGAAATCTCAGAAGGAACCTGACTAGTGAGGGGGAGCCCATCCTTTGCTGGCCGGCCCGGTTTAACTAAAGGTGGAATGGACAGGAACAAAATGTAATGAGGGATCTAACACAGCGGGTTGGAAATGTCTGAGATAGTACAATAGCTGGTAAGTAGAAAGTCCAGTGAAGAGATGTATAATATGCAATTCAGATTATTAAGGGTGGGCCAATTACAGAACAGCTATTCATAAATAAAAGCACAAGGTAGGATACATGGGTCCATCTGGGGCGTAAAAGCAAGCTAGGAATGATTCTTGTTGGGTCATCAAAGACACAGCATCGGTGGGGGAACATTAAAAGGTGAGCACTATTCCAGCAGGTGTCTTCTGACTCCTCAGGTCATCTTAAACTACATCTTAAGCTGGGGACACATTACAAAAAAATTTTGCCCGATTTGGCAACGATTTGAGTTTGGGCAGAGTCTGTGTAGTCCAGGGCAGTCCAGGCTAGCCGCGTTGTAAAGTCGCAGCTGTAATCGTTATGTGTGTGGGAGTGAAAGACTGTAGACCTACGATCCCAGTCGGGAACACCAGGATTTTATCGGGGTTAATCCTGGCATAATCTTGTGGTTTGCGCTGGCCAAAGACTGAAATCACTATGGGAAATTTTCAATAGCCAATGAAAAGTGAATTTGCGACAGAGGAAGGAAGAGGTGGAAAAATACGGAAGTAAACATAAAATCCAACGTGCGGATGGTTGAGCCGAATAAACATGTTTTTTTGGAATACTAAAAATTAAGAGCGACTTGTGGATTTGTGGCAGACACATGAGTGTGGTTTCAAAATATCGGGGAAAAAATACATTCTCGCGAGTGCAGGTCTACCACGAGTAATCACGTTCATGAGAGAGAACTGCATCCGTCTGCGTCTATTCTGTCGTTTAGATTTATGCTCCTCAAAAACAGCCGTCGTTATGTGTGTGCGACACAGGAGACTGAAAATCTGCATATGACAGTTAAATGTGTGCTACTCATTCTTTTCATTGTCGCTTACGATTGGAAAAGTCGTGTAAAACAGCTTTACGCTGTAAATTAATAAATGCATTTATCAACATGTCAATCAATGCATTAAAATGCATGTTGTATTGTACACAAGTGGGTATTGTTGGCTTTGTTTCATTTGTGTTGCTTCAGAAACTTTCTCCCATCAAAAACACAGATTTTAGATGGACCCTGATAGTTATCCATGTATATAATAGACTAAAACAGGTAATCTGTGTATGCCACGTTAGGGTTTAAACCCCTTTCTTGGTCCGATCAGTTCATAACTTTGATGTTCATATCTCTGATATTTTACTGTATTTATTTATAAATTCATTAAAAAAAAAAATTGAGACACAAAATATCAAAGAGTAGGGGGAGTGCAAGAACAGAAAAGGAGGAGGTCTTCAAATAAACTACTCACTAAAAATAAGACAATGAAATGGAATGTGCGCTAGACCAGAAACGCAAGGACGCAAAAGCTATCCTTTGCAACCTCACTGTCTATAGTTCCAACACCAAAACATCAGGGTAGCAACATAGCCAAACTGATTTTAATGTGAGGTTCCACCCAGCCCCAGGATCTGAAGAGAAAAGATGTCTATTGTGCACTGTAAACGATCTCAACAAAAAACGTTTTCAACGTACATACATGTTACTCACGCATACAAAGCACTGTCTATAATAAAACTAGCAAAATATTGGCGACCATGCCATTAAAAGTATTGATATCAAAATGAGGACAAGTTATAACAAACAACACTGGTTACCTTAGCTCACACAAATTAAACTAGCTCCATTTCAATGCCACTCCTAAACTAGCTCCACCCAATGTCTCCCAAATTATTTAATGCAACATGGCCCTGTGTTTTTTCATCTTACCCGAAGAGAATGTGGAAATTAAAACGTTTAAAAGTGGCAAACCGTGAAAAGTGGCAAAGTCTCTGTGCTGTAGCCTGTATAGGTATGGGGCATGACCCGCCAAGCCGTACCGTAACATACCTTCCATCTCAATACATCTTGTGTGTCATCTCCAAAAATCAACAGTCCACGGTACATGCGTAAATGCACTAAATGTACAGCAAAGCAGACAACAATAATACATTAGAAATTGAGCATTCCCAAAACATCAAAACATGTGCATGAAGGCAACGCATGACCTACCCTAACAATTCTACAACAAGTCCAATCATCATAAACTTTAAAAACATGACAAAAATCTATGTATCTAGGATAACAGAACTGCATTCAACTGGTGAACACTAATTCTATATACCATATAACCTATAGGTAGGGCCTATCATTGGTATCCATGGGGTGTGTGACCTGTTAGACCTCAGAGACTGAAGCAATAAACAGTTTAAAATTGAAAGATAAAGTGTAGAGAAAGCATCAGGTTGAAGCACCAACATGATGGGATGTCTCAAAAAGTATCTCCCAAATCTTTATTGACTCAACACCTTCAGAGGCACACAGATTAGGACTGCTTGCCTCATAGCACAGTGCAGAATGATTACCGCAGCCAAAGACAGACAGACAGACACATTAGTTCACTCCACTCACTAAGGCACTCTTTATTGGCTGTCTGAAGAATTTATGACTCACAACTGAGCCAGACTAATTACATCCATTTATAATGTACCCTTAGAGAGATGTGACAAAACCATTACACACTTCAAACCAAAGCTGTTATTATTATTATTATTATTATTATTATTATTATTATTATTATTATTATTAAAATATGGCAAAAGTTGAGAGGGCTATTATGATTGTGTACAGTGCTCTATGCTTGAAAAAAAGAACCGTCTACCATTCACACAAAGGTCAGTATTTGCATTCACCTCACAAAAAGGAAAGTCATTATGCTAATTACGTCAGCAACAAATGACACCCCAAGCAAAGCTCGGTAATTGCTTGCATTAAAGTGAGAAATATTTCTCTTTCTTTTATTTGCTTTCTAGTTGTGGTCGTCATAACAATGTCTAGATTGCCAAGAGCGATGGTGCAAGACTGCAAGCGGTATTTCATAAACCCCGTGCTGCCCAACTGAAGAATAATGACATGAGCTGAGCATCCTGGCATAGGGTTCTCTTAATTCCAGCACCTGGCTGTGTCCCTGATCACATCAGGAAACACAAAGGCATGCATTAACACCACAGTGGCAAACACAAAGCTTCTCCTGGACAAATGGAGCGAGCTGTGCTCTAATACACCTTTAGCAGGCTTAGCTCTGGCTGATGACAATATGAAATTCGCAATGCAGGTCCCACTGCCCTGATACTTGCTTATCCGTGCTGTCATCTTAGCATAAAATTATAGCTCACTGTGTGGCGTCTGGTTTGAGTTTTCACATTTAAACGTTTGGTATTTTTGAGTCGTAACGAATTGGATAACGTGTCTTTGCACACCAGTTAGGGATCATTGCTGTATGCAGCAATTGCCTGTGCTGCTTAACTGGCCACCACCCATGTCACTCACACAGGCAGAAAAAGGAGATAAGTCTGCTGGCACTATTACACCTTTTTTTCATTTCCACATTTTCTTTTCTCTCACAATTGGGAATGTCCAATCGTAAACGACCTGTTCCATTGCTGCCACGTCCTCTGTCACGTGAACACGAGGATCAATTGAAATAAGTGCACCCGGCACCCACGGTTACTCTGTTAGAGGAAATAAGTGCACCCGGCACCCACGGTTACCCTGTTAGAGGAAATAAGTGCACCCGGCACCCACGGTTACTCTATTAGAGGACTAATAAGTGCACCCGGCACCCACGGTTACTCTATTAGAGGACTAATAAGTGCACCCGGCACCCACGGTTACTCTATTAGAGGACTAATAAGTGCACCGGCACCCACGGTTACT
Organism: Ilyophis sp. 1 JC-2022; assembly: GCA_022702515.1. NCBI lineage: Eukaryota > Metazoa > Chordata > Actinopteri > Anguilliformes > Synaphobranchidae > Ilyophis > Ilyophis sp. 1 JC-2022. Next base: position 38,772,606 of record CM040401.1, on the reverse strand, counting down.
CTGTTAGAGGACTAATAAGTGCACCCGGCACCCACGGTTACTCTGTTAGAGGACTAATAAGTGCACCCGGCACCCACGGTTACTCTGTTAGAGGACTAATAAGTGCACCCGGCAGAGGAATCCACGGCAGACTAATAAGTGGAAATAAGTTCACCCGGCCAGTAATTCACCAGCCATTACCCACTGTTTGTGCATATGAGGTTAAGTAGTCACAGGGTATCTTCCGTGTGCAGTGGCAGTTGTGCATTATAGTCCTTTGGATGGAAGCGCGATGAAGCAGGGCACTAAAAAAAAAAAAAAAAAAAAAAAAAAAAAAAAAAAACAGAATGTTCCGTAGCATCAATGTTTATGATTGCATTCAGAAATGATCATGATAATGTTCCAGCATTTAAACGGACGCTACTGAGGACTTTTTCAACTACTACTTTTTAAATTTATTTACTTATTTATTGTCCTGTGGTCAAAATGAGCTCCAAAGGCAACCTGTGTGTCTCTGTAGACTATCAAACCTTTTTTTATAATGACTATCTGATAAAGACTTCAACATTTCTTGGTTAACATGCACATGATTTTAAAATGTTATTTCTTCCAATTCCATCTGAAAAGTTGATGAATGTAGTACTTTTCTCCCAGAAAGCACAGATGGTACTCTCTCACTACACATGACCTAAAGGCAGAAGCCTCCATCAGCTGACTCAGTTCTTTTGGGCACCGATCATCTCCACTCAAGGGCCATGTGGAGCTGTGTGCTGTTCTTCCCTCCTCTGCCTGCAAACACACTGCCCTAATTTAATGAGTTCACAAGCTGGGCTGTTCCGGCCAATGAAGGGATCTTCCGAGTGTTTTTGTTTCCTCTAACTAGCTTTTATTCTGCTGTATGTCAAAGCATACGCGCATACACACACACACACACGCGCACACACACACACACGCACCCAGAAACACGCAGAGACACATGCACACACAAACACACACACACTTGCAGACACACACACACAAACACCCACAAGCACACACAGATAAACACACGCACACACCAACAAACACACATGCGCGCCCACACACGCACGCATGCACACACACGCAGACACACACAAGCACACACACGCGCACGCACACACAAACACACACATCCATAAAATCTAATTTTAATGTCACAAAAAAGCGCATCACAAAGAAAACATACATCCAGAACATATGACAAGTTATGCAGTTACGACACACAAATGTTAGCAACTGATCCCACGGGCCTGCACCACTGTTCTCTAAGTTACTGCAATGCACAACCCCCCCCCCTATGTCGCCATGGCAGCACACAGTCAGTATTCTGAAGATCAACAGATTTTGTGTTAGAGGCCCCTCCTCCATATCATACATTATCACCTTTTTGTAACCACTGTTAACCCACAGAAAGTGACTTGATGGTCATTCCATTTTCCGAATCGCTCCATTACGACCAGTGTCCAGTGTGCCGGCGATGCGTGGTGGCAGGGTCACCCCTGTCCTTGTGGGTCAGGACGCCGCCCAGGGGGCACAGACGTCAGCGGCGTCTTACAAAATGTGTTACAAAATAAAGGAAGTGACAGGAGGGGCCTGAGGGAAGAGCCAGTGTGTTCGGCCAAGGCTGCCATCTTTGCCTCAGGCTTCGCTCCCCGGCCCACAATCCACCTCTTCACTTCCTCTTGTCTCACTTCAGACGAACACAATGGAAAAACTCTCCAGGCCTTGCTAACGGTTCTCTCTCTCTCTCTCTCTCTCTCTCTCTCTCTCTCTCTCTCTCTCTCTCTCTCTCTCTCTCTCTCTCTCTCTCTCTCTCTCTCTCTCTCTCTCTCTCTCTCTCTCTCTCTCTCTCTCCCTCCCTCCCTCCCTCCCTCCCTCCCTCCAATTTTAATAATATCACCTGTTTGGTTCACAAAGCTTTGAGATGCTGAAAAAAACCATCAGCCTTGATCATAAGAATTTTATCATAAACAAAACATGTATCATCTGCACATCTGTAATTTCTCTTAAATACTTGCTCAACGTACGCATCATACAGGTACTGGGAAATCCAATTTGTGAGTTCTCCCTTGGACAGCAGACAGCTGAAAAGAATTGACAATAATTGCTGTGAACACACAGCTCAGTGACTGCCATTAGCGTGATAAAGCAGTCCAGCATTACCGCAAAAGGGCCCCTGATCAATATAAATGACAGTGACGGCAGCCAGGCACAGGTGGTCTAATGTAAAAGCATTAATAAAAAATTCACTATTTCCGCACTCATGATTTCAATCACAATTGATTCAGGCCTCAAGCATGGCTGCACAGTGACAAATAGTTTATTCATATCCGCATATTTCATAAAAAACCTATCTTAGACATATTTTAACATGGTTATATTATGAGCACTGTAATTTATGTCATGTTTTACTGTCCTAAATACAAGCCTGATACAGATCAACAGGATATGGATTCAAATGAAGCTAAACTGCAATGGACTCCCTCCAGTAGACGACCCCAAACTGGACAACAGGCTAAACTGTCAACATGTTTATCCAAAACCCACTATATTGTTTAATTTACTAGTCTTAAATAGTACTGCCCTGACTATTACATCCACCGCTTCCCTGCCTTTCCACCTCCCTGTTGTTTCTCCGTGTTTTCCCAATTCCTCTCGTTCCATGTCATGTCTTTTCGTTTACCATGGTTGTTTTTTCGTGTCGTGCAGGCTGGACGTAATTTTCCCTACTCATTTCCTCATCATCTCCTCATCATCTCCTCATCACCTCATCTCTCAGCCAATCACTCGCCTTCTTCACCTGCATTCCACACTCACGCTCATTATCCACTTAGGCTCGCATACATTCCTCAGGCCTCATTTCATTACTGATCCCGCATTCACCTGCTCTTCACCCTATTTATATCGCCTTCTCTGTTTGTCTCGTCAGCAGTTTGTTCCGTCAGTTTGTCACGTTACTTGGCTATTGTTGTGTTGTTTCTAAGCTGTTCCGGTCATCCTGCATTCAACCCACTGCTTCAGTAAATCTCCAGTCCTGCCCTGCTTAGTTGCGACAACCCAGTATCCTGACCATCACCAGCTCCCTGCTTGTCTGTTTGTCCGTTTATCTCTTGCCGATAAATCTCCGAGTCCTGCATTTGGGTCCATTCCCGTTTTGGGAACCATAACACTGACTTCTCACTGCAGTCAGTACAGTAGAAACCCTGCCCATCTTTTGACGTGGACTGAGGACTCACCTTTTCTGATTTTGTTAGAATACACATTGTCTGTTCGTTTTACATTACAAATTACACTGATTATAAATGGGCCTCTGTGCCTTCATGGTGATAGTGCATTTGTGTATTCCTGAGAGTAACACAGATGTTCTCCGCTACTGTACGTCGCTCTGGATAAGCGCATCTGCCAAGTGATTATAATGCAATGTGATGTAAATAGCCACTGCATTGTAGCCTGTAGCAGGTTTCGGATAAACGTGTTGTCGCACATCTGCAATCTGGGAGCAGCAAACGTAGGGGGGGGGCAGAACAGACAGTGTGAATCCCCCTGTATCCCTGTTCCTCTTTTTAAGAGCACCAGCCAGACACACCGGAGGAATGGCCTGTATCCCTGTTCCTCTCTTTAAGAGCACCAGCCAGACACACCGGAGGAATGGCCTGTATCCCTGTTCCTCTTTTTAAGAGCACCAGCCAGACACACCGGAGGAATGGCCTGTATCCCTGTTCCTCTTTTTAAGAGCACCAGCCAGACACACCGGAGGAATGGCCTGTATCCCAGTTCCTCTTTTTAAGAGCACCAGCCAGACACACCGGAGGAATGGCCTGTATCCCTGTTCCTCTCTTTAAGAGCACCAGCCAGACACACCGGAGGAATGGCCTGTATCCCTGTTCCTCTTTTTAAGAGCACCAGCCAGACACACCGGAGGAATGGCCTGTATCCCTGTTCCTCTTTTTAAGAGCACCAGCCAGACACACCGGAGGAATGGCCTGTATCCCTGTTCCTCTTTTTAAGAGCACCAGCCAGACACACTGGAGGAATGGCCTGTATCCCTGTTCCTCTTTTTAAGAGCACCAGCCAGACACACCGGAGGAATGGCCTGTATCCCTGTTCCTCTTTTTAAGAGCACCAGCCAGACACACCGGAGGAATGGCCTGTATCCCAGTTCCTCTCTTTAAGAGCACCAGCCAGACACACCGGAGGAATGGCCTGTATCCCTGTTCCTCTTTTTAAGAGCACCAGCCAGACACACCGGAGGAATGGCCTGTATCCCTGTTCCTCTTTTTAAGAGCACCAGCCAGACACCCCGGAGGAATGGTCTGCAACTCTGTTCCTCTATTTAAGGACACCAGCCAGATGCACCAGAGGAATGGTCTGTATTCCTGTTCCTCTCTTTAAAAGCACCAGCCAGACGCACCAGAGAAATGGTCTGTGTTCCTGCACTGAGCAGGTTCGGGGCTTGCTTCCGTTTGTCAGGTGACAGAATAAATAAAACCCAAGGTACCAGAATGTCACAAAAAAAAAAGAATATATATATATATATATATTGTGCAGCACGGATGGTAGAGGGGGAAAAATAGAAATAAATGTAACCGGAGAAAGAAATCTGAGCGTGTAATACATAGCTGCTAAGTTGATTCTCTCAGCAATCTATGCTGTTTGGTATTGTGTGTCGTAGCATGTAATCCTACATCATTCTGAATTCCCATCTCATTTCTTTGGGTTTGGCATATGTGTTGCTACGGATGCACCTGACTGTAGAATAATAATTGAAACTCCTGTTCTGGGATAAATTCCAGTTTTTTTCGAGCCACATTATATTTAGACCTTTCTTCAGGGACTGCCAGGTGACTAAGGTAAAGTGTAAAGTGTAAAATGTGTGGAGTTGTGAGGCGGCGGGGTGTAAATGTTTGGAGATGGGCAGTGCAGTGGCTAAGTGTGGGCCCATGTGGGCGGGTTTTACCAGGCGCAGTAATCACCACTCTCTGCTTCAGCAGCTGGCTCATTACACTGCCTGTCACTCAGAATACACCCACTCAGACACACGCTACCCTGCTCTCTGTCTTTCTCTCTCTCACAATCTCCCTCTCTCTGTCTTTCTCTCTCTCACAATCTCCCTCTCTGTGTCTTTCTCTCTCACAAAATCTCTCTCTCCCTCTCTGTCTTTCTTTCTCACACAATCTATCTCTTCCTCTCACACACAGTTTCTCTCCCTCCCTCTCTCTCTTCCCCTCACACACAGTTGCTCTCTTTCCCTCTCTGTCTTTCTCTCTCACACAGTCACTCTCACCCTCTCTGTCTTTCTCTCTCACAGTCACTCTCCCTCTCTGTGTGTCTTCTTTCTCTCTCTCTCTCAGACACACACGCACATGCTTTATCACTTTCTCTCTCTAGCTTTCTCTCATTCTCTCACATGATCTCTCTCTCACACTCTCTCTTACAGGAGTTACACACAGGCAGTAATACAAACAAACAATATACACGCTTTCTCTCTCAGACTTACACATGCACATATACTGACTCTGACATACTAGCATGCAAAGACAACCGCACACACACAGAAATACACACAGACACACATAAATACACACACACACAAGCAAACAAACACATACACACACAGATTTCACAGGTTTTTTTTCATCAGCCTCATGCATATTTTATAGCATCTAATCTTTAAGTCATGGTACATCTTTTGATTTGCATGCCGCACAGATCTCCATAAATCATTTTTCTTTTTCTCTTCTTTAAAGTGTCTGTCAGCTACCATGTAACCACAAAATAGTTTTCTGAAATAAATTCTGTGCCTTCATCAGTATTGTACCGAGCTGATGCAGTACTGAGAAGCAGTGTGTTTGGATACATAGCCATCAATACTAACCAGATAATGCATTCACAACTAAACTCACATCATGTCAATGAGCTACATTCATACATATTCATACCTAGCCACTTACTCATAGTTCACTATCAGTTGATATTTCTACAGTTAGAGAAACAAAACTCAAAAGATAAAAAAGGTGAGCAGCCATGTTTTGTTGAGAAAAATGAGAGTGCAAGACAAGAGAGAGCAGACGAGGTGAGAAAAGCAGAGAGACGTGGAGAGAGGAGACCAAGACAGAAAAAAGAGAGGGAGGCAGTGAAGACTTCCGGCACACCGAACGGGGCCCACCTGTCTTTCAAGATAAACCTGAGAAAGAGCAGCTGGTGCGAATCACTTAGTGACAAACAGATCCCCGGGTGGCGGCTGACATTTGGACAGACCCCAGCAAAGAGGAATTTAAAATGAGTAAATAGTGGTGGAGAGGCGTGTCCGGAATAACTGCCATTTGATTTTCTGCTCCCAATTGATTTTTTTTCACTCCTGGGGATTTCGGAGCTCAGATGGAGGCGGGATTACACCTTTCATTCACCTATCTTTGTCTTCATACGAGGAGGCCATTTAATGTCAATTTATAAGCCAAAAATGCTAATTAATTTCTGCTAATTAATCAGAGAGCATCGGATTTGTTGATGGAACCATTTTTTAAATTAAGAAACAAACCAAAAAACTAAAGACAGGATGATGATAAAACAAAATCACAAACAAGCCTTTTTATGTATTATACTAAACTAATATTAATTTTCATGCAAAATACAACATAGTGTTTCCAAGAGCTATTCCTGAAGAAATTATGAAATTCCCTGGTCAATATTGTAACTTGATGTGTAGATAAACACATGCAGTTCAAGCTTTTTTAAGAGTGGGCTGTATTTAAAAGGCACAAAGAGGCTTATCAAGCACAAACCAAGCTGATTGTTGTTACTTGTAGTGGTGCAGATCAATGCACGTCAATAAAAGGGCATTTGTGCCAAGGTTGTATTTTAGGGTTTTAGCACTGGGAAGGTAGAATGAGGGCTGGATTCGTAATTTGGGGGTCTGAATTGTTGCAAATCCACATCGGAGTTTAAACAGATTTAAGAGGTCTGAACAATGTGCCAGCCGGAACAGGGTTGCATTTAAACAGATTTAAGAGGTCTGCACAATGTGCCAGCCGGAACAGGGTTGCATTTAAACAGATTTAAGAGGTGTGAACAATGTGCCAACCGGAACATGGTTGCATTTAAACAGATTTAAGAGGTCTGAACAATGTGCCAGCCGGAACAGGGTTGCATTTAAACAGATTTAAGAGGTCTGCACAATGTGCCAGCCGGAACAGGGTTGCATTTAAACAGATTTAAGAGGTCTGAACAATGTGCCAGCCGGAACAGGGTTGCATTTAAACAGATTTAAGAGGTCTGAACAATGTGCCAGCCGGAACAGGGTTGCATTTAAACAGATTTAAGAGGTCTGAACAATGTGCCAGCCGGAACAGGGTTGCATTTAAACAGATTTAAGAGGTCTGCACAATGTGCCAGCCGGAACAGGGTTGCATTTAAACAGATTTAAGAGGTCTGCACAATGTGCCAGCCGGAACAGGGTTGCATTTAAACAGATTTAAGAGGTCTGAAATTCCGCCTACTTGCACCGTTTCCCATGTTTGTGAGTGTCATTAAAATAGCTTGATTTGGACACACCCCTCTTTGATTCAACTGAGCATGGGCCACACTGGAGAGCGCTTGAATTCATACATATTCATCCTGCACACCTCGTAACCCTGAAAGCGGCAAATGAAGAGGGAAACGCTGATGTGTGTCAATGCACCAGGGATGAGATGGAGAGAGGGATGAGATTGGTCCCAGAGTGGCTTGTTTGACTGTGAGCACAATGGGGAATTCCCTCTCTCTCTCTGTAGACACAAGAACAGAGCGGCGTGTACAGATTTCACATCAAAGACTTTTAACATCGGACTCCCATCCCTCTGACACATGCATATGCATGCACACACACACACACACACACACACACGTGAGCATGCACACGTGCACACACAAACACACGCGTACACACACACACACACACACACACACACACACACACACACACACACGCACACAAACATGCACACACACACACACACATGCACAAGACACACACAGGCATGCCCACACATGCACGCACACACATGCATGCCCACACACATGTATTACTGGAGTTACTGCCGATGTTCTTACAGAGGTACATAAAAAAGATTAAGCTTGCACTCCTCAAACATGATGAAGCTGGAACCAAGGCAGCTGCAAGCTGTTGGCTTCAGTCAGTGACAGGTTTTCATATTATGGAGCACACAGCATTTAACAGAATTAGTCTGGAGCCCCTCTTTTAAATCCTTCATCGCCTGACTGCTGCCGACTAAAGCAAAGAAATGCCACCCAAATTTGCTTATATCTCTGACACCCACTAAGCAAGGCTCTGGAATAGGCTACTATGTTTCAAATGGATGCATCTGTTATCTAGTCACTGCTGAAGATCAGTTCAAATTGGGTAATGGGACCAACACCTCATACCCCAGCCCCACAGGGGTCTCATCTCAATGTTAAAATCAAATGAAACCGCAAACGGAAAAATGTGGCAAATGTCCAGGGGGAGGTTTTTACTTTATTATTTTCGCATGAGAGCAGAGAGTGTCCGTGTCACCATGAGCCTGACCTGTTTGCATGCGCACAGAAGAAGACCACAGACGACAAGTGTCAATTCAGCCAAAGGGAAGAGCTGGACCACCGGGGCCTTAGCTGTGGAAAGGTCAGACAAAGCATGCATGGCTCCAAGCTTCTGCTTGCTTTGCTGTGGAGTTGTATTGCATTATGTCTTCTCACTATACAAAATGATTTTGTGATACAGAAGTCGCTGCACTTCCTGTTCTCTCTCAGGGTTAGTAAAATAGGGTTAATAAAGTCTGTGGCGCTTCCACTTAAAGCTAAACCACAATTAAGCATCTCTATTTGTTTATTTTGGTGCATCACTATTGGTTTGACTTGACCCTACTTTAATAAGTCAAATACTCTGATGATAATAAGTTAAATACCCTCTCTCACACACACACGCTCACACCCAGCATCCACCTGTTCCAACAAGTGTCCCTTCTCTTTCTCTCTCTTTCTATCTGGAGAGTTTTCCTGAAGCAAAGGGGGAAACTATGTCTGACAGAAGGTCACTTAATTAAAGAGGACAATGGTAAAAAGTTGACATTTGTAACTCACACAGATACCGTACAGCACATCCATTAAAACATTTTTGTTTTGCACCAGGTGAATGCAATGCTACAAGGTAAGTCTGCTCTTACAATGGTTGTTAGGGCATCTGTGTACATTACTAGGAAGTAGCTGTGCATTGCTGTACGTTAAAAAAACAACAAGCTGAAGCAGACAAAGAAAAGAAGCCGTCATGTTGTATATATTGGACTGTTAACACTGGGAAACACTGGGCATGAAGACAGAGCACATTGTAGAAAAAGATGATAGCAGTAGCTTATACATAATACAGATAGCATTGACGACGATCACCGGGATGATAATTAAAGTGAAAATGATGATCCTGCTGTAAAGTGATGGTGTCTGTATTTCCTACCTGGGTGAAATGTCGCATCCCTGCTGCATGAAGGCTCCCAGCGAGAACCACAGGCTGTTGAAAATCCCAAACTCGTTGGTGTGCTCTGGGACCTGTGGCTGCTGCTGCTGGTTCTGGCCTGGGTTCTGCTGTTGATTCTGTTGGGCCTGGGACTGAGACTGGCCCTGCTGGCTCAAGGACTGCTGGCTCTGGTTCTGCTGGCTCTGGTTCTGCTGGCACTGTGACTGGCCCTCGTTCTGGTTCTGCTGCAGGTCGGACCCGTCCTCCATCTCCTCACCCTGCCACTCGTAAGGGCTGAATCGGCTCACCAGGAACAGCACGACGCTCACACCGATGTAAGCGAACACGATGCACATCCAGATCTCGTAGGCCAGCGGGTCCAGGAAGGAGAACACCCCAGGCTTGGACTTCATGGGTTTCTTTATCATGATGGAGATGCCCAGGCTCATGAAGGGCTTGGAGAAGTCGATCACCTCCTCTCTCACCAGGGTAATGGTCAGAGGCGCCACGGCAACGTCAGCCTTCTGCAAGGAGGATGAGAAGGAACCAGGATCATATGTGACAAAGTATCACCGCAGAGACATATGACTCAATCGACTAATGAGATGGTCGGAAGTCGAAGGTTCAGATTGTCACATGTCAGCAAAAAATTTATAGGCTAAACAGATGGTCAGCCCCAGACTCTTAAATGTTCAGAAAGGGAAAGCACATAGTTAGTTGTCACAATACCAGTGGATATTTTGTCCTTGGGTTACTGTAGGGAATCTGTGGTATTTCTGTCAGACAACAGACGCAGGACCAAAACATCCTTTATTCTCCACCATTAATTCAGTTCAACGTAGCTGTCATATTGTGTCCAGCGGTAAAAGTATATTTCTACATTTGATGAATAGAACTAATATAAAAGACAGTTCACACAATAATGAATGTAGTTATCCACAACGGAAACAGTAATGACAGATCATGTTACAATATATGGCATTCATGAAATACTTCATAAAATACATTCACAGATCAGCAATAGCTCATTTGTTCCACAGAACTAAAGTGCTCTGTCTCTTGTGACAAGTTTTTACTATCCAGAGAAGTGCTGTGAAGTGGGTACATTCCTTTTTATTATCAAATAATCATTTTCAGAAAGAATGATTGAGAGTAATAGATTTTTTCCTCATCAGGATGCCAGTCTACTTTGACTTAACAATTCATCCAGGAGCTTTTCACAATTTCATTTTCCAACAATCCAGAGGTTCAAAATGCATTCTGCTGATTATTATTATGAATAATAACAACAAAAATAATAATGAGTATAATTGTATTATTATATTATTATTATTATTATTATTATTATTATTATTATTATTATTATTAACAACAACAATTATTATAATAATTTGTATTATTATTATTATTATTATTATTATTATATTAGCTAATTAATTATTATAAGCCACAGTTCATTGTAGATAAGCTGGACAAAAAAACACAAATACCGTTTTAATAATAATTAATTGCATGAGTTTATGAATTCAGCCTGTTTCCTTATGAAGTGAGAGGGCACATAGTTCACAAGGCATATCATATTGCATAAATCTAAAAATATGCTTCACACTGAATATGCTTCACACTGAATATATTTCACATATTTCATAATAATTCTTAAAACTAGTTTTTTTAAAGTTTCTAAATTAAGTCACAAACCTTGAAGTGAGATATTTATCTTTAACTTATTTTCAAAAATACATTTATTTTTTTGTCGTCCTTTTATTCTAATCTATCATCTTCCCCCCCAGCGCCACTCTGTGAAAAAACTTTGCAGAACCCTGTGTTTATTTCCAATGAATTAATATGAACTTCATGTGGGTCAAAAGGAGCATTGGGAAATAAAAGTGATATCAGGAAGAAAGCAAAATGAAGACAGGCTTTCCAGAAACACAGAGCAAAACACTGTGGCTTTTTGCAGCTCATTTTAGGTCAGTTTCAGTCCCTCTGTTGACCGTGCCCTGACACACTCTTCTGATAGCTGTTGTGCTGAAAATGCAGGAGCTGTAATGAAGGGCACATATGCTGCTGAAATCCAGTGAAACGGCTGAACAGCCAATACAACGTGTCAGCCGAGGAGCGTGGCCCTTCGTGGCAGTAACAACTTTAAGGGACGGTCACATCACGTCGCTTTCATTACAACACCGGGGCCGTGACCGGCTGTGTCAAAGCATTGTTATTCTTTTCAGAAACTATTTTTGTCAAAGAGACATAACATGTTCAGGACATATTTCCCTGTAGTAAATAAAGACAATGAGAGAAAAAACAAGTGGCGAGTCTACGTGCATTACGACGACCGAATGCTGAATGCTAAAACCGTTTGGACTTAAGAAGGTACTGTGATAAAAAATAAGAAAACGGATTGAAATGGTGAAATGTATTTAAACCGTTTGGTGAAAGGAAAATAAAATAAAAACAGCACTCTGAATGTAAACATGGGTGTCGCTGTATCACTTGGGAACAGCCGAGCCAATATTTTGTTCACAGTTATTATTGGAAACATTGAACATGCTGAACATGATTATGCATGTTCCAAATAATGGTGTCAAGAGTGTTCCCTTTCAGGGGCTGCAGGGTGGCTCATTCAGTTAAAGGATAGGGTTCAACCATTTTTCAACCTGAATCTTATTGAAAGGTCGTTTCCCATCATGTATAATCGGGCATAGCACGACCTCACTGACAAGGAGATTAATCATGGTTTTTGAAGGCCTGAGTACTCCCCCCATTATAAATGATGAGACTCTCAGTAAGTTGAAAAATGGTGAACCTAATCTTTAAGGCACCATTCTGTGGTGCATGTATGCTCCCCGTGGTCTCGGGTCAAATCCGGACCTTGCCAGTGCGGACTGTGGCCGGTAGCTCCATAGGTCAATGTGCAATTAGCGTACAGGAGGTTACAGTCGCATGTGAAAGGTCTTCTTCTGCCTCCACTCTATAAGAGCTTAGCTGTGGTCTCCTATGTGAAAGGAAACAGGCTGGTCACCTCACATGTTTCTGAGGAGAACCGCGGTCCAATCTGCACCGAGGAATCATGCATGAACGTGACTGCAGTTGCTAATTGGACATTTCAAATTAAGATGGGAATTGGACATGTTCAGCCCCACTTTTGGCACCAATATTAAAAAAGAGTGCTCCTTTCAACCCACACAATCATGCTGGCATCCTTTCCCTTTTGGTAGTAGAGTTAATAACTCCAGTGGTAACAATGATATGTTAATAGCACGTGTATGGATCATTTATAACTACTTACGCTATAGACCAGCTCCCCCACCATGCCGTTCCACATCTTGGATTCAGTGTCCTTGGATCCGTACTTCCCATCGGACACAATCTCCAGTGTGTAGTTGTACCCCACATGTTTGGCGATCTCAGCAGCCAGCTCCACACAGTACCCCTCATATTTGTCATTTCCAATCAGCTGATTGTGATTTTTCTTCAGCATCACATACGGAGATTCCTGACCGAGGAAACGAGAAACGAAAAGCAATGTTATGCATTTTCTCATATATTCATTGTCGCACAAGCCTTATTTTTCATAATCATTCCTTTTATTGTTATATTAAATGTTTGGTTAGCTATACAGTAAGCTGGTCTCTGGTTTGGCTAGAAAGTTAAGCCACCATCAAACTCGTTAACTATGACCTCTCTAGAACTTAATAGCTTTAACAGAACAGATGAAGCAATGATCGCATACTGTCCCCTCAAAAGAAAGAAAAATATTTTTAGAAAATGCAAAACTGTCATAAAACTGTCAGTTTCACCGTAATATATTTTTTATATAACCATTTCTTCTGAGAGTGTAGTTTATGATTGGTTATGAAATGCAATGTGAATGTGAGACTTCAAGACCGAAGTGTTTCTCAATGTGGAAATTTAACTCAGGGATTTAGAGTTTTTGAGGAGAACAATCAGGCATTTCTCAGTATTCCGTGGGACATGGCCCCTGCCAAATTAGCTCCAGGACAACACTATGTGAAAAGGTTGATGGGAATAATATTACAACATCATTATCATAAGAACAGTAAAAAACTTACATAAAGCTTACATAAGCAAATAAAGTAGCGTTTGGTATGTCCAGTTTTTTCCCCATAGAGTTCTATAGGAAAATGAGTCAGGAGAAATAACCCTTGCAGTGATCCATCCACATCTACTCCATATCTGGCAACAGAGTGATGGTTTGGGGCTCGTTCGATAGCTCAGACCCTTGATGACTTACAGCAATTTAGCCAGCCATGTGTTCCATACTGTACCAGTGTAATTTACAGCTGAATCTAGTCTCACCCCCCAATTCCCATAGAGATCCATTCAAATGCAGAGAGCTTATAGTATCGCTTGTAACAGTACCTGGAAATAAGATATCGAGAGTCTTTTGATGTTGATGGGTCACAAACTTCAGGAAGTAACAGCATGCAAAGAATATGCGACCAAATATTAAATATGATACTTTAAAAATATGTTAAAGCAAAGGGTATGAATACTTATGTAAATGCGAAATTTCAGTTTTCGATTTTTAATACATTTGCAAAAATTTCTAAAAACATGTTTTCACTTTGTCATTATGGGCTATTTTGTGTAGAATTTTGAGACAAAAAATTAACTCAATCTATTCTAGAATATGTCTGTAATGTAATAAAACATGGAGAAGGTGAAAGGGGTGTTCAGACTTTCCGGCTTGACTGTATTACTACCACAGAAGTAGAATTTCAAAATTCGGTGAATTTCTCTCTTCAGTATGAATTCATAAAATGTGGGGTGAAAGGGGTGACCAAATATTTATGAGCTGAGAAAACCCTTCACTATAAGGTGTCGGGAAAGTGAGGATTAAGTAAAAATGCTTATAATTCTGAATCCAGCAGTTCCAGTATTCAATGCCCTCGTTAAACATGCCCAGCACTCTAATACTGAACACAAGCGGTATCATGTGCTGAAACCCCTCACTCAACCGTACATCTAATTATATTTAATGGATTTAATCTAATAATTATTATTAAACATGACAATCATCAATTAAATAGCAGACTTTTTTGATAGGTAAGTCGAACAGTAACTGGTGGATCAACCAACAAGTCAAAACAAAGTCTAAATCAGGTCTTAAGATTGAGTAGATTTATTACAGGAAACAGTCAATTGGAATAATGAGTTGTAATCATAGGCCCACTGCTTATAATTTACAAAAAAAGAAGACATTTAAACATTAAATTGAAATTACCAGAAAAGAGAGAGAGACCGATAAGCCAGAAATTGCCAGTAATTACCCTCCTCCAGCGCAAAAGGAACAAAGTGGTAAGAACTCCAAGGACCAAGAAAAAACTTGTCTCTGTCTCTAGACTCCACTTTGCAGCGTGACACTCACAGAACTTTCACGTCTCATGTTGTTCATATCCCCATTTTATTCTTATTAAAAGATCCAGGGTTTTAACATCTTTCCAATGTCACCAAACAACCCTGGGTCAGAACAAACAACTCAGGGTAACCACTAAGAACCTCTAAAAAAAGACATTTTGCTCCTGCTTTTAGTAACGGAAGTTGACTGATTGTTGACTGATCATTCAGATTTGGGCAAAATATTACCGTCCATGTGACAATACCAGTGGTACCACCGCTGGTATCCAATTTAATCTGGTGGCAAAAAGGTAAATTACAAACAGGCAGGCCCCTCACAAACATTATCTGCCAAGACATTTAAATTTTAATTGATTATTTCAATTAAATGTCAGACATGGGCATTCAAACATAAAATCAAAAAGGAAAGGTATTCTAAGCTTCGCTGGGCCCTAAATACCTTCCTGTGAGGTAATACAATTCTAACAGTCTGGAGGCCTCTCAGATTGCCTGGACAGATAATGAGCTCAGGACATTCCTTTTGATGTGTGTGTGTGTGAGTGTGGTGGTGGTGGTGGGGGGGGGGGAGTGGGGGGGCAGACAAAGAGAGAGAGAGAGAGAGACGGAGAGAGAGAGAGAGAGAGAGAGAGAGAGAGAGAGAGAGAGAGAGAGAGACGGAGAGAGAGAGAGAGAGAGAGAGATGGAGAGAGAGAGAGAGAGAAACAGAGAGAGAGAGACAGAAAGAAAGAGAGAGAGAGAGAGAAACAGAAAGAGAGAGAGAAACAGAGAGAAACAGAGAGAGAGAGAGACATTTAAGACAACATCCTGACAAAGGGATCCAAGAGATACGTAAAAGGGATTCAATTAAAACTTCCGAAACAGGAAGCTTGGGGTTACAGTAAAGCGTCATGGGCAATTTTACTACCCCAAGTCTGCAGTTTTGCGTACTCATTCCCTCGAGCTAAATCAAGGGTCGAGGGAATAATTTCACGTACTTCACTCGCATTTCTAACGGATTGGACCACACGCGCCCTAGGCAACGCACAACTTCCAGATTCCCCCAAGTGGAAGTGGCGAGTGGAAGTGCAGGAGAGCAGAACATTTATCGGAGTAGCATAGATTCTAGTCACTGGAGTCTCAGAATTTATCCTAGAGTAGCATAGATTCTAGTCTCTGGAACTCTACTGGAGGGATGAAACACCATTCTTCCAAAAAATATTCCGTCATTTGGTGTTTTGATGATGGTGGTGGAGAGTGCTGTCTAACACGCCGGTCCAAAAGCTCCCATAGGTGTTCAATTGAGATCTGGTGACTGCGAAGGCCATAGCATATGATTCATATAATTTTCATACTAATCGAACCATTTAGTGACGCTGCGTGCTCTGTGGATGGGGGCATTGTCATCCTGGAAGAGACCACTTCCATCAGAATAGAAATGTTTCATCATTGGATAAAGGCGATCACTCAGAATAACTTTGTATTGATTTGCAGGTACCTTTCCCTCTAAGGGGACAAGTGGACCATGCCAGGAAGTGGACCTTGCCAGGATAATTCTCCCCAAAGCATAACAGAGCCACCAGACCACATCACTGTAGGGGTTTTTCCTTTAATTGGTCACCTGTCTGTATGTATGTGTGTGTGTATATATATATATATACAGCTCTGGAAAAAATTAAGAGACCACTGCAAAATTATCAGTTGTTTCGTTGTTATTTTGGTTCTGTACTCTAGCACTTTGAGTCTGAACTCTAGCCAATTTTCCTCTTGAATTCTATGAAAAAATAAGTCAGGAGAAGAAACCCTTCAGGTTATCCATCCATATCTACTGTATTTCTGGCAGCAGAGTAATGGTTTAAGGCTTGTTTGATACATCAGACCCTTGATGACTTAGAGCCATTTAGCCAAACATGTGTTCCATACTGTTATACATATGTTACTGTTATACATATCTATTTCATATCTGGTAGCAGAGTGATGGTTGGGGGCTCATTTGATACCTCAGACCCTTGATGACTTACAGCCATTTAGCCAACCATGTGTTTCATACTATTCCTATGTAATTCACAGCTTAATCTAGTTCTACCCCCCAATTCGCATAGAGATCCATTCAAATGCAGAGAGGTTATATTATCGCTTGTAAGACTACCTGAATATAAGATACCAAGAATCTTTTGATGTTTTTGGGTCAAAGACATCAGAAAGTCATGGCATGCAAAGGATATGCAACTAAATATTAAATATGACGACTTTATTTACATTTATGTTAATTACTTATGGTGCCCTAACATGGGGGGGACTAAAAAATTTAACACTATGTGTAAAATGGCTACAATTGCTAAAGTAGAAATAGAATGAAATATAAATAATAGTTTGTAACAATCACTGTCTTGACTGTATTTTTTTATCAATATAATGTTACATCAGTGAATAAAAGTATAAATTTTTTTCAAAAACATAATAATGTCTCAGTGATTCTAAACTTTTGAACGGTAGTGTATATATATATACATATTTTTTTACCACAAGGCATTCTGGGATACTTGTGTGCATGCATACATCCACTCTTTGGCTTTCACACTGGGTGTATTAAAGCCCCCCACAAAGTTAGCCTCAAAAATAAGCGACAGCAACCTTGACGCTGCCAGCCCCTTTCTGGAACCTTTTGATCTGTTCAGATACCAATCTCAGAAGACCGTCCATGTACCAATGTGCTCCAGTCATGATCACTGGCATCGGCCTTCAAAGGAAGTGATGGTGGCACAAGTCTGGGCCAGAGCTCGTCCATGAACGGAGCTCTACGCTGACACATTGGGGGAGCACGGAACGAAATTAAAAGGGCGAGCTGCCAGTCAGCAGGAGAAATTCATTACGAGGAAGAAGAGGGGCTTTTTTTTTGGAAAGCTTTCAAAGAGTGATTAATCCTAAGCTCCCACACGCCTGAGCAGGGAGTGGGGCCGTCGTGACAAACGTGATTTTGTATGTTGCTCTTATCATCACCACTCCTCCTCCCTTTTCAGAGCCCCAATAAACATAGTGGGAGAGATGCAGTATTTTGGGCCTCTATTTTTCAGTTCTGATGGACGTTGTACTCCTGCTGGATTTAAGTCGTGCCAACAGACATGGGGCCCTATCTTACACCCGGCGGTAACCCAAAGGCAAGTGTCTTTGCTAGTTTCTAACCGGTGCATTGGGTGGGTTGGTGTTAAGATGTGGTGTGGCCAGGATCATTTTTGAGGTATTGCTATCTTGAGGCAGCATTAAGCATTTGCGCTAAAACCACCACAAAGTCATGTCGCAGTTGTTTCAATGTTGCTTTAACTGCGCAATATGAAGATGGTAACATGCATACTAACGTGCTTCTACATAGGCATGTGCACAATGCGCGTACACCCTCCTGTCCGTTGCACATACAGGGGCGAGCACAAACATGCATAAAAATATGAAGATTACATTGTGAAATGGGGATTCATATTTTCCCACAAAATAAAACAGATTCTCTCCCGGAATAGCACGTTGTCCCTGCACTCGCGGGAATATGGGCTTGCTTTAAGATATTAAGCTATCAGTAAAAACACATTGGTCATATTTCCATAAGCAGGACAATTTAAAACAAGAAATATGAGCAAACCTATGGGTTCCCATCCTAACAGCTTTATTGTATTTACCTTCATCACTAAGGCAAAATAATGCAATATATGTTATTAATCAATAGTAGAATGCAGGTAATATGAACTTCAGATGAAGCTTGAAATTTGCTCTGCGAAATTCATTGCCTGTGATCAGTCTGCTGTGAGAACAGCCTCATATAATTGATATTTGACAACTGTATTGTTTTCATTGTATAATCAAACAAAATTTAAGCAGGCTAATTTGGCATTTTCAAAGTGAGAGGGAAGCCATGTTCTAGTAGCTTATTCTCAGCTGCTGCAGGTGTTATAACAAAATTAAACCGCATATATTTTGTAAAATAACAGCACTGGTGTAAGCTAATGAAAAAAAATTTGTATTATATTTCTGGGAAATAGTTTGGTCAGGAATTAACGGGAACCCATATTAAACCATAATGTGAAAAATTATTATTGTGTATATCAAAACATGTCATAATGGTTAATCCAAATAATATTGATGCATATAGCCTATTGCTTGCTCGCACGCTTTAACTACATGCATGAGCATGCCTGTTTTCGCCAGCTGTAAATCGCTGTTTTTACAGTCTTACTGTACGCCATCATATTAGCAATCCGCCAAGTTGCAAACCCAGGTGGCTTTTAAAGGGAATGGGATATGACATTTTGAATGCTTTATTGCATGTTACGCCCAAGACACACCTAAAATTAATGAAGTCTAAGTTCAGCCCATTTGCACCTTGCACTGTACTTAGGGCTCAAATAACATGCCATTTAACTACCAGAAGTGGACGTGGACATACCCTAAATGCACTTGCGCCATGCATTATAGACCAAGCGCTAAGATCGTCAAGATAGAGCCCATGGAGTTTTCCTACAAACATAAACCATTTAAATTGTTCAGAGCACTACCACTAAGCTCACCATAAACGCAAGGGCCAGTGTACCCAGTTAATGCTTCTCTACTTTGGATCATACCCTAATGTGGTGCACACAGCTAAAAAGCCAGGGACCTACCAGAATGGTGGTGACGATGTAGGTCCGGTTCTGAAGCCCAAATGTATCATTGCTGCCGTGAGAGTACGGCGCCGTTCTCACAAACTTTTCTGCTTCATTCCAGTAGCCTGCCTGCAACCAGAAGAGTTATCCTCAACATGACATGTTCGTCTTGTTTTCTGAATCTGAACCACACAGCGAACATCCCCACTTTGAAATATGCTAGTGCGAACAAAGCTTGTATTAGGATGGCAGGTACGGCTTGGTGGGGCATGCCTCATACCTTAGTTTGCCACTTTTCAGGGTTTCCTACAGAAATAACCACAATGACCACAGACTTGCAGCTCTTAAAAACATTAACTTCTGTACCTTCTGACCTCATGTAAACGCGTGTCCACACAATAAAGCCCCAAACTAGGCTTATTTTTGTATTTTTCATAAAGTATGAATGCCCACATTCTCTTCAGATGGTAAGATGAAAAAAAACAGGGCCAAGTTACACAAAATAATTTAGGAAACATTGGGTGCCATTGCTTTGGAATAGAGCTTGTTTCATTTTGTGAGCCAAGATAGTCAGTATTGTTTGGTGTAACTTGGCCTCATTTTGCTAGTTGCATTACAATGCTTTGTATGTGTGGGTAACTTGCCATTTTTTGTTGAGATATAGTATACAATAGATCTTCAGCATATGTTATTGTGATTTAGTTATGTCAAAATCCTTTTTTATGTGGTGATTATATTATATATAGCCCTATGCATGTATGTATGTATGTATGTATGCATACATACGTTATAGTCAAACATAAGAGAAAAAAATATCTGGACCCCACCAATGTTCTACCCATTCAATAGTCCCAGGAACATGCACAAATACTGAAAAATAATTACTCAAGATGTCTTTGTGTCCAAAACATTTTAGTGAACAACGTACCATTCAATAAAGAGTTTTGAATGTGGGAGTATATTTGACAATATATTTTGATGTTTGAGGAACCTTGCACAGCTCATAACAATGTGACCCTCTTTTCCTGCAGTTAAAGGGAAGGGCGCAGTTCACCTTCCGGGGTCCCTTTGGTCCCAGTTCCATCACGGATACTGTGTAGTTGGTCCGTCGCCCCTTCTCATCAAACTGAATGTGTCCAGTCAGGCCCTCTAGCTGAACCTAGAGAGAAGATCCACAGACCAACATTATTATTATTATTATTATTAGTCATATGAGATCAGAATGTATACATTTAGTACAATATATATTACAGTATCAAGGTTGGGGGAAGTGCCAGTATTTCAATTCCAATTAAATTCCTCATCCTTTAACCTTTAATGCTGGGATTCTGCTATAGACCACCACGCTCTAATCGTCAGTATGTTGATGACATACGTATGTGTGTTGCAACAGAAAGTCATTGATGTTGATAAGAAACTTTTTGTTTTGGTTAACCTTAACATTGACTGGCTTTCTAACGCAACAAAAATAAATGAACTGAAAACACTAATGTAACTAACCTAGCCCAGATTATGAACCTTCCAAACAGGGTCAGCACTAACTGTGCTGGCGTGACTTCCTGAATGTGTATTACTTACCGTAAATTCCGGACTATTGAGCGCACCTGAATAAAAGCCGCACCAACGAAATTTAGAAGAAAATTTTTTTTTTTAGATATATAGGCCGCACTTGTCTATAAGCCGCAGGTGTCCACGTTGTAACATGAGATATTTACGTACACAGAAAGATGATACACAGTAGGGATGTGCGCGTTTAGTCGACTAGACGATTAAACGTTGCTACCCTCGCTAGTCGGCACCAGAAATACTAGTCGGTTAAACTTATTATTTTATTAATGTACACATTTAAATTACATATTGACATAATTTGCACTGAAATGTCATGTTTTCCTGGTTAAATGTTGCTTTATAAAAAAACGAGCATCCGTTACTAATGTTAACAACGCCGGATTAAAAAATAAAAAATAAAAAAAAATAAAAAAAATAAAAAATAAAAATTTTAAACGAAGGAAAAAAACAAAACTCATTAGCCTGTTCGCCCTGCAAGTTAAACCAGCGAGGTGGAAAAAGTAAGTAGGCCTATCGCGTTGTTGAATAGCCCAATAAAACGAATCTAATGTCACGTCGATCAGTAGGCCTACGTAATTGTTATTTTTTTGTGGGCCTATTATTGGTAGTTTTTCTGATGACCGATTATTATTTTTTACTGTATTTGCTATGCGATCGCGTTCACCCAATGAAAATACCGTTGTAATAATCAGGCACGTTTCCTAAAAACGTTTTGCAGCAGCTCTATTTCCTTCTTCGACAGCCAGATCGATTGCCTTTAACTTAAAAGCTGCATCATATGCATTTCTTCGTGTGTTTTCCATGATGAGGGTGTGTGCATGATGCGCAAAACGGCTGTTCAAAACACAATCAAACTAGCGTCTTCCTCGGCGCATTATCTCTTCCACCTGTCTGTCTCGCTCTTGCGCTTCCTGCTAGAGCGCCCCCCTGGAGGCCGTTAGCCCGTAAAAATCTATAGATTAGCCGCATCGTTGTTTAGGCCGCAGGGTTCAAAGCGTGTGAAAAAAGTAGCGGCTTATAGTCCGGAAATTACGGTACATATTTGCTAATGCGGTGGAGTTATGTTATAAGGTAGTCTCAGTACCAATACTTTACTGTTCTGAGAAATAGAGTCACAAAAATGAATAGGAAAAAAAAGTATCTATCAAAGTGACTATCAAACAAAGATATAGGGAATTAAAAATGATAATAAGAAATTATGAAAAACCCTCAATCAATTAATGGGCAAAAATAAGGCTAATACAACTCCCTTATTTGTTGAGTCTGGCAGTGCCTTTATTACCAAGTCTCTGAATATAGCCAATTATTTTAATGAGGCATTAAGAAATTAAATGGTGCCAGCTAATGGGAAGCTATGTAGGTCACTAATCAAATAAAATATTATGAATAACAAAAACAGTGTATTTGATTTCTATCAAGTAAACACAGAAGTGGTAGAAAATATTATTTTATTAGTAAAGAATGATAAACCTGCTGGCTATGATAATCTGTATGGAAAATTATAATAAAAATCTCAGCCGGGATTATATCTAAACTTGTCTGTCATATTCTTAATTTAAGTTTGAAAAAAGGTTTTTGTCCTAGAGCGTGGGAGATTGCAAGGGTGATTTCCTGTTCTTAAAAAATAGTGAGGATACCTTTTCTGGAGCAAATAGTCATCTAATTTGTATTTTACCTGTATTAAGCAGACTCATAGAGATAATTGTGTTCAGTGCTACTTTTCAGAAAACAGTATTTCTTTGAATTACTTTGAATTTCAACATGCATACAAGAATGGCTACTCCACGTGCCCAGCTTTGACACAAATGACTGATGACTGGCTAAAACAAATTGACAGGAAGTTGATGGTGGGGGCTGTACTGCTGGATTTCAGTGCAGCCTTTGATCTCATAGATCATGAGCGGCTACTTATGAAACTTACTGCACACGCCTTCACAATTACTGCAGCCAATTGAATGAAAAGCTATTTGTCCAATAGACAGCAGAGCGTTTTATTTAATGGGACCCTCTCAGATTTTAAAATGTTGCAATGTTTTATCCGTCAGGGCAGTTGTTTGGGACCACTCCAGTATTCAATATGTACAAGCGACTTGCCGCTTGTGTTACACAAGGCTGGCATTAGTATGCCGATGACTCTATGTGACATCAGAAAACTAAATTCAATGCTACAAAAAGAGTTGCTACTGTTTTCAGAATGGGTGTGTGGTACTGGTTTCAGAATGGGTGTGTGGTACTGGTTTTAGAACAGGTGTGTGGTACTGGTTTCAGAATGGGTGAGTAGTACTGGTTTCAGAATGGGTGTGTGGTACAGGTTTCAGAATGGGTGTGTGGTACTGGTTTCAGAATGGGTGTGTGGTACTGGTTTCAGAATGGGTGTGTGGTACTGGTTTTAGAACAGGTGTGTGGTACTCGTTTCAGAATGGGTGTCTGAAAACAAACTGGCATTAAATATCTTCAAAACCAAAAGTATGGTATTTGGCTCCAAGTTTGCCTGAAGGGCAGAGCCAGAGCTGTGCCTCTCTATGAAGACTGCAGTAATAGAGCAGGTTAAACAATCCAAGCTGGATCACTTGAAGTCATATCAATAAAATGGTGGCTAGGCTGCCGCAGTGGTACAATGGTAAAGAGCGCCGACTTTCAGTTGGTGCAGTTGTACTCCGAGGATCGGGGTTCGCGCCCCTGTTGCTGCCAAATATGGCCGGTGCCCTGCGGGAGTGGAAATTGGCGGCTGCTTCCGGGTGGGGGGAGGGGCTCAGAAAGAATCGCTGTGCACAAAAAGGCCCCGGGCGAGTTGGAATCACGGTTAGGAGCTCGTGGAGTCGCGCCCTGTAGAGGACGTGGCGCCCTCCTTCCTACTATCGGCTGACAGGGTTGTATAGCGGTGGTTCTCTAGCAGTTGCTAGACAGGGGGAATTGAATTAGAATAGTGATTCAATTGGCTGCTAAAAAAAAATGGGGGAAAAAATCTGAAACTAATTTTAGAATAAAATGGTGGCTAAGATGGGCAGAGGTGTATCGATCATTAGAGTGTGCTCGTATGTCCTGAGAGATAAAACAACTAAAAAAGTTATACAAGCTATGGTTCACTCTCATCTTGACTACACTGTCCAGCAATTTGTTCCAGTGTGGCAAAAAAGAGCTCAGTAAAATACAGCTTGCTCAAAATAGAGTTGCAAGTCTTACTCTCCATTCGTCAATGAAAAACAGTGTGGAAAGGATGCATGTTAGTCTCTCATGGATGAGGGTTGAGCATGTAGCCTGGTCCAAAATTTTTAGAAACATCTGTGTCCTTAAGAAACCAGCATATCTGTACATGCAAATTACACACACTGGTAATAGACACAGTCGTGCTACCAGACATGCACTTTTATGATGTTTTACATTACCAGTATCAAATACAAATGCATTACAGAAAATGTCCGACTGAAATAGACCGCCAGACCACCAAGGCCAGTTTCAAAAAGAAATTAAGAACAGCTATACTTCAAATTAATAATTATTTTAGGGTGCTCACACTACATTAATTGTGACTATACTGTATAGTTGGTCCTGTAGACTAATATGACTGATGGATTGATGGTATACAAATAGTAGTGTTTTTTCCCCAGGAATAATAGTGGTTACATTGGTAACAACTTCTGGGTATCCTAATAAAGTCAATAGGGATAGGCTTCTGAATCCGAATAAGATTTAACAAATTCCGAAGGAACAAATATTTGTATAAAACGCATTATTTGTGCTTTGCCGAATATCGCTTTTGGATTAGGGAACATCACAAGACCTTGGGCCTCATTCATGAAACATTCCTAAATATATACAGTACACTCCACTCTTATTGGCACCCCTTTGTTGAAAATAATTATTTCTTGATGAAGGATTTTTTTTTTCATAATACATTTACTTCAATTAAAGGTTGGATTTTTCAGTGTGACATTAAGCTAATTCACCAAACGGTGAATTTTATATAACCCTTTTTACTCATCTTTACAAGGGGTGCCAATAATAGTGGAGGGCACTGTACATTTACATACAAACATGTTTTGTACAAAACATTTACTCCAGATTAATCAAACTGTGTGGAAAGACAGATTTGTTCTTATTCACGTATGTATGTTCATACATTCCGACTCATCGTAAATGACAGGCGCGTTCACGTTTATCATAAATCCACACCCATGAATTGCCATACATGGAAGTTGCAAATTATTTAAAAAATCAAGAAAAAATTATTCCAACTGTGAAATCTAAGTTTTATTAGCAGATGTTCAGTAAAGGAAAACATTTTTCAGTATTGTCAGTACTGACTTAGGTGCCGGGTTTATTTTTTACCAGGGGGTGCCCTAAAACAATTCAACCACAAGAAAAAAACATTTAAAGAATTAACATGGTGGTTGAATGTGACACTTGCCAGTTGTCTTTAGGCAACAACAAAACAAATGTGCATACATTTTTTATTATTCAGCATGTATTCAGTAAATGTATTTTAAAACTTATTTTTATAAGACTAAATTTCCCACTATAAATGTTCACCCAAACTGTCTGGGCGTAGTAATAAAAACGGTCAATTAGCTATGATTGACAGACCGTGCCCCCACTTTCTACACATTGTTGTTTGTTACCATAGCTACCTCCATGATACACACTCATTTTTCACAATCTAGCTAACTTAGTATATGAAGTATCGATAGCTAAGGTAAGGACGCTGACTTATCCAATAATAATTATTGCTGGCTAGCTAGCCAAGTTAAAATAAAAGCACAACTATAACGTCCTTATAAAAAAAAACTAGCTAGCTAGCTAAATGAATATAACCAGAAATAGTCTAACAGCCTTTAAAAGGCACTCTAATTTAAGTGAACCTAACGTCATTAGTCAAATATTTTAATTGTCTTGCCTGTAGGCCAGCGGCGCAAACTATGGGTCATGAGTTATCCTATGGGTCCCCAAATATGATTTAGAATTAGCTATCACAGCAATCTGACTGACAGAATTAAAAACTCACCTTATATATAGATGTATTTTCAGTATGAGTCATTGAATAGTGCAACACAAAGAACTAAGGTTTTTCCCAACATTCATTAAAATTGCCCTGGAAATTCCCCAAAATGCCCCTGAAACTTATTTGACAAGGGCAAAAAAAAAAGTGAATTTCCTACCATAAATGTTGGAAGATTGTTATATCCCCTCACAATATAGAGCATTCTAAATTACAAACTCTAAACTCAAACACTAGCAGTTGTCATATACATGTCTCATATAGTACAGTACTGCTTGTTTTTTTCCCCAAAGAGTAGCTCTGAATAAATTGCACACATCATCTTAAACTCTTATTTTGTGAGTCTCTTCACAGCATACCGAGCTTCTGTCAGTGTCAGAATTAATTGTCTGAGCAGAACTCTAATCTCCGATACAAGAAAACTCTCCGACTTAAAGACACAATGGAACAGTCTGCACAAGCCTCTCACTTTTCATCTTTAAAAATGGACTATAAAACAAATAGAGTACTTTATTTATTTCACATTTACAAAAAAACATGCTGTCTGTTAGATATAGCCTTGTCGACAGCTAGTGAAAGCCATTGATTCTCTGAAATACCAAAGGAATTATAATTATTCAGCATCCCTGCAGTTTGGAGGAAAAAATAGCAGACAGTACATACTCCTGCTATAGGGCTCTCTAGAAGCATTGGTGAATCAATTCCCTTCTGTAGGGCTCTCTGGAAGTCTTGGTGTATCAGTACCTAATGGAGGGCTCTCTGGAAGCCTTAGTGTATCAGTACCTGCTGTAGGGCTCTCTGGAAGCCTTGGTGTATCAGTACCTGCTGTAGGGCTCTCTGGAAGCCTTGGTGTATCAGTACCTGCTGTAGGGCTCTCTGGAAGCCTTGGTGTATCAGTACCTGCTGTAGGGCTCTCTGGAAGCCTTGGTGTATCAGTACCTGCTGTAGGGCTCTCTGGATGTCGATTCCCTGACCCCATGGCGCCGGGGGGTTAGCGAGACAGTCTCCGGCATTCCCTCGCCGAGAAATATCGATCCTCTGCTTGCGGAGGTTCTGAAAGGCGGCAGCCATCACACTCACGCCGTCGTATGTTAGTGCCCCTGTGTACTGAGGAAAACCAAACAAAAACATTTTTCAAAAAGAGAGAAAAAAAAAAAACTGCCACATATCAAAGAAAGTCTGAGGTTTCACATAAAGTTCATGGCGGCTACAGCCTACAGACCTACAAATAGATGCAGCAGAATCGTTACCTTAAAAATTTACCTTGAAACTGATCATTACTTTCAAATAGTTTAACTTTACCTTCTTTCATTTTTTTTTCAACTTCATTGAAAATGACTAGAAAGCTCTGTGATTATTTGACAATGGGTTTTTAAATTCTCAGCATGCTTTTTAATCAAGAAAATGTTGAGACCAATGATAAATTTAAATAAAATAAGCTTTCTGCCACCTTTATTTCAAGCTTACTACACTACAGTCTGTTTGTATATTTGGCTAGTGTTGGTGATTTGAACTCATTCCAGTGGATCTATCAGCCACTGACTTTTTCGCAAAATGTTTGCAATTGTAGCAATCAAAATGCTTTTCTGTCCATTAAAATGTTTTTTAATTGGTTAAGCTCGGCAAGTTACTGCCAGTATTGTAGCTCCGCTCATTTTTGAGGGTAACGCAACACTAATATAGCTAACATAAATCAATTTTGTGCTTGAATCTTAACGTCTATTATGCTGATATGTGAGTAAAGTGTTAAAGAGAGTAAGGTAGAAACCATATAGGTGTTATTCAATATTCATGGAGACATATTGATGTTATTCATGGATTGCTATTTTTGTTCTGTAACACGCAAATGACTCCGTGTCTGAGTCATTGTCCTCAAGCACCAGCACATCAGTTTAGACCTGAATTGTTCTTTTGATGGAAAAATGAACCGCAGGCTTGGTTTCACTTGCTTTCTGATCAGATTGTTCTTTTGTCCTGCTCTAAGGACACAGGAATACATTTTTCAGAAGTCACTCTAATCCACAATGATTTAGAGAGCTGTTTTTTTTTATATTACCCATTTATAGGGTTGGATTCAGTGAAATAGTTCAGGCTAGGTGCCTTGTACAGTTGTACTACAGCAGTGGCCCGGCAGTGACCCTGTGTGATAAATCTGCTACATTAGAGGCTCAGATAAGAGCCTCCTTATATAAGCTCCCGTCCCTTTAGAAGATGCTTCTTTCCCCTCATCGCAAAATAAACAGACACAAAAGTTTTGCCCTCTGGCATCTTTTTTTTTTTTTTAAATACTGTGCAACAAAATCATGGTATTTTTTCAAAAGTAAAATGTACTTGCTGTTGTACTTTTGCTCTGTTCTGACTGCTTGACTGTTGATTCTCGGTGTCAGCAACTACACTAGGCTAGCCCCAATGGTGACCGCCAGATACCTTCAGTCGCTTCTTGGGGATTTTAAGATCTTTGCTGTCAAAGTCCAGCCACTCCTGTATCGATCGGCTAACCACAGGGTCAGAGTAGTTCATCAGCTGGAAGCCTGTGACGTTGGCTCCACCTTTTTTAAACTCTGCCAGGTCGATGTCCAGAAAGCCCTATGACACACAAGCGCAATCAAATAAACCAAACAATCAAAAACATGAATCAATCAAAATGTATTTGATATAGTGCATTTCTTTTTAATTATCCCAAAGAACTGGTCAGACAATGTATTTCAGATTTCAAACATCAAGTCCTTGACTTTCAGAGGGTAAGAATTCAATAACAGACCAATCAAAAAGACTTCAAGCTCTCATGAGACTGAAAATATAACACTGTTACCATGAGAGAAAAAGCCCCACAATGTGTGATCAGGAGTCTACAAGAAAACCCTGAAATAATAGCAGGCATAGAGCTCGTCCTGCTATAACACTAGGGACTCTATCTTGACAATCTGAGCGCTTGGTCTAAACTCATGGCGCAAGTGCATTTAGGGCGTGTCCCAGTCCACTTTTGCTAGATAGGCGGCGGGTTATTTGAGCGCTAAGTTTGGCGCAACGTGCAAACTTGAACTTAGTCTCTTCATTAATTATCAGTGTGTCTTGGGTGTAACATGCAATAAACCAATCAAAATGTCACATCGCATTCCCTTTAAAATTCCCACTTTGGCGGATTGCTTATATGATGGCGAAACATACAGTCAGGTCCATAAGTATTTGGACAGTGACACAATGTTTGTTGTTTTGACTCTGTACTACAACAATGGAAATGGAACAGTGGCTATGAGGTTAAAGCCATTAATTTGAGACTTTCAGCATTAATTTGAGGGTTTTTACATCTATATCTGGTGAAAGGTGTAGCAATTGAAGCCATTTTTATGCATAGTCCCACCCATTTTAGGGGACAAAAAGTAATTGGACAAATTAACATAAACTTTCATAAAGTTATCATATTTAATATTTGGTTGCATATCCTTTGCATGTCATGATTTCCTGATATCTGTGACCCAACAACATCAAAATACTCTTGATATTTTATTTGCAAATAACATAACTGCGACATGACTTTAGACCAGGTTTGTGGTGGTTTTAGCGCAAGCACCTTCTGCTGGCTCAACATAGCAATACGCCAAAAATGATCCTGGCCACACCTCATCTTAACACCAACCCACCCAGATGACTTGCTATGGGCACAAGATTACTCAGTAGTTAAACAATGTGAGCGCTGGGCGCTATAATGACACCTGCTCAGGGTGTAAGATAGCGAAGACGCTTGCGTTTGGGTTAGCGCCGGGTGTAAGACAGGGCCCCTGTTGTCAACACACTTACCCGCCTCACAGTCTGGTATTGAATTCTGATTATGCAGGTGCTGGCTGTGGCTAGCTGCACAGCAGTGTGGAACATAATTAGTCATCCCATCACAAAGGCAGGAGGATGGGTATCAATCAGCAAGGTGGACTTGTCTCATAGTGCCAGAGCAATTCCTCTGGTTCATGGAGTACCTGAAATCTGCCCATGGCAAGAAGTGTACTCCTTTCATGCACTGACTGCATAGCTCAGCTGGTCGACTACAGAGAGAACAGACATTTTGTCCAGCTCCCTGGAACAGACTTTACTCAGACGAGGTGGGTCTACAAATACATCTTGGCTTTCTAAATTGTGAGAAAAGGAGAAAGATGAGAGTTTGGAACGTTCCAATGGCGAATTCGTAGCAACCGTGGCTGCAGGCAAGAAACTGCCACTAGCTCTAATACTTTCTGAGCATCAAAAGCTTCAGAGCTACTTTATCACATACGCTCAACAACTAGAAGAAGAGAAAAAATGCATAAGGCAAGCCATTGTTGAATAGCCTACATATAGCCTATTTCTAAATAATAGGCCCATTCAAAAAATGTATTTCCATATTTTACTCATGCAAACAGTTTATAACCCCGTAGCTTGTCTATATTTCCTATGCATGTTGTCAAGTGAAGGATGTGGGCACTCATAAACATTGAAACTAGCACTATACTATATTATACATTGATATTACACTCAAATATTTTGACGAATCAAGCATTGAATTGTGCACAAATACGAGTTAACAAAGAAGCCTTCATTTATAAATACCATCGGTTGCTACGATGATACAACGCAATTTTAAAAACATTGAGCTTCACTTTCCGTTCATAATAAGTTACAAAAACTTCAACCGAGTAAATGATTTGTGTTTTAACATTTGTTTGCAGTTAGATTTGAGAGTAAATATTTTGAAATAGCCCTCCGATATAATTAGAGAGAAATTACAGTATAGTATGTTACTCCCAAAAAGGTGATGTATTTCATAATCTTTTATGAAAAACAGATTCCAATGCCATTACGTTGCCCAATGGCACTGAAGCATTGATGTGAGATATTGAGAGGCACAATGTAAAGCCAATTCAAACAAAATATTGGACATTGTCCACATCAGCATCGCTTTTGATGTGTTGGCCAACACACTACATTTGCCATATTGGACCTAGCTAGCTGGTTCACACGTCAACGTAATTGAGTTAGAGATAAGTTCTTATTTATAGCTAGCTAGCTATACATACAATGAGCCAAATTCATAAAACATTCTGAAATATGTACGTACATTTACGTACAAAACAAGTTTGTACAAAAACAATTATGCCGGAATCATTAAACCGTACAGAAAGGCACATTTGTTCTTATTCACGTGCGTATGTTCATACTTTCCGATTCATTGTAAATGACCTTATTTTGCGATTATCATAAATCATAAATCCATGCCCATGAATTGCCATATATGGAAGTTGCCCATTCCATTTACAGGTCAGAAATGAAAAGAAAGAATTATCCTGACACTGAAATCAAAGTTTTATTAGTCGATGTTCAGTAAAGGAACAAATCGTCAGTATCGGTGTCATATGAACTGGTAAAGTAAACTGGCCTGGCAGGAGATAATGTGTGCCGTCAATGCAGGATCACACCTCACACAAACTGTTATAGCCGTTAAAAAAATGTTTCTACATTAAATTGGAGGCAAAAAAATGCATAGCTGCTCACAAAAGCACCACAGCTACAGGAGGTGGCCAAGGATTAATAATTTGACAAATATATTCTTACCAATAAGAAAGCCATTTCTCACAGCACCATTCTCCAAATGAGTGCCAACTGAACAGCCCCGCAGAATGAAGCTGTGATGGGTCTCACCAGGCCACGATGTTGAACAACACACATTTCGTATCACATATGAGCTGCACATTGATGGAGTGATAGACCTTTCTGTTCATATATGCAAATGCATCATCGGATGGAGCCTTGGTGCACTTGTGTTCCAGGACAGAAGGAATCTCCAGTCTTAGCAGTAAGCACTGTGGGATCTATAATAATATAATTAAAACATCTCATCTGAAAGATATCAGCTCCTACAGCATAGTGTCTGTATCACACATTGATCAAAGGTACAAGAGAAACAGAGCTTAAACTGTGACTAAGAGGTAAGGAGTCAGCACCTTGATCACATCACATGATGGCAGACACTGGCCAAGCAGTTGATACTCATCACTGTGTATGTTTCTTGAGTCCTTCAAGACGTCTCAGAGATCCTCTGAAGATCAAAGTTTCAGTAAAACGGGCGATGAAAAAAAAACACTTGTGTGTTCTGTGAGTGGAACTCGACCTTATAACTGTTACTCCTCCTCAACTGGCACCAGGAAAAGTGTGAAGTTAGTCAAATCTGTTCTCTCCCATAATGAGCAGTAAGGGAATGTAGAAATACAGTATGTCTGCAAAAAAACAGTCTTGTTCAAGCTATTTCCAATGTCCTTAATTTTAATTAACATCAAAACGAACTTACCAAGAATAACTACCACTTGAGTTTATTCATAGGTTAAGGGATCCATGTCTGATATATATTTAGCAATTATTCATTTATTTATTTTATTTACAAGTGAATTTAGTCTGCAAAACCACCCATGTTACTGTATCAAAGCATTAAGAGCACTGAAGCAGAAAAAACATGAATTCAATAAAATCACTTTTTATTGAGGAGACTTTAGGGGCAATTTAGAAACAATTGCCTGAAAGTCAGTGAGCATTCAACCTTGAACCTTCTCTGGCATATCCTCAGGAAATCTCTCCCACAGATGGGATATGAATTGATTAAGATGAATGATGAAATTCCATAGACTGAAAAAACACACATAGCCAGTTTAAGGAATTGTGTAAGCGGCAGTGTGGTATAATGGTTAAGGAACTGGGTTTGTAACCGAAAGGTTGCAGGTTCGATTCCCGGGTCGGACACTGCCGTTGTACCCTTGAGCAAGGTACTTCACCTGCATTGCTTCAGTATATATCCAGCTGTATTAATGGATACTATGTATAAATGCAAAAAATAAATGCTGTGTAAGTCGCTCTGGATAAGAGCGTCTGCTAAATGCCTATAATGTAATGTAATGTGTAATTCAATAAAACCAAATTAAAGTTATTTTTTTCGAATTCAGCCAAACAAATCTTAAAGCTTTTTGAGGCTGCGATTCAATCAACACTTAAGAGTAACCACACTCACTCTCCCAGCCTGTCTTTGCCTACTACACAATTTAGAAAAATACTTTGTGGGAGAGTGTGGGAGAGTGAGGGAGAGGGGTGGGGGCCGGAGGGTGTGTCCATTCTCATTTGCATAAATTAATGTACGATGTACAAATGATTTCGTCAAATTTTGATCAAAGTGCCAAACTAGACGTTGCAGATCAAATATGAATCAAGATTCAGCAACTGCATGACTTATTTTTCACCTAAAATATTTTCAGAAACATATGTTAGTGGACTGTTTAGGTGGAATAAGAGAGTTTATGAACAGGCCACCATGTTGTTCTGGTTTAAAAACGTGAAGCCGAAACCAAAGGACCGTAGTGCTTCTAACCAATCAGGTGCCGGCTATTTCCATTGTGGGCGGTGACAATTATCCATGTGACGTAGAGCAGAGGTCCCCAACCATATGCCATGGAGGGCCGAGAGTATGCAGGTTTTCATTCCAACCAATCACTACACCTGCTGATTTCACAAATTAACAAGCCTTCAACCAGAGGGGAGGGAACTAATTAGTGCAATCAACAGATGTAGTGATTGGTTGGAAAAAAAACCTGCATACTCTCGACCTTCCATGGCACATGATTTGGCACCTCTAAAAAGGTACTCTGACATCATGATTGGGGGGAGGGAGGGCAGAGTGGGGAGAAGAAAGATAATTTCAACTGTTAGAGGGCAGCACCGAGACTCTTTTCTACAAGTTTCTTCTGATATACGATATTATTTCAGAATTGTTGAAATAACTGAAGGTTGAATACGTTTCTTTGTAAGGTCGGCAAACACGTTTACAGCAAAAAAAGCATAATCTAGAG
The DNA here is from genome assembly GCA_022702515.1 of Ilyophis sp. 1 JC-2022. Taxonomy (NCBI): domain Eukaryota; kingdom Metazoa; phylum Chordata; class Actinopteri; order Anguilliformes; family Synaphobranchidae; genus Ilyophis; species Ilyophis sp. 1 JC-2022. The sequence goes on along the minus strand of CM040401.1, from coordinate 38,738,718 downwards.
TGTAGTTACCCTTTAATGTTGAAGTAAAAGCAAGCTTTACATCGTTTTTTCACAAATTCATATTTGTGTGATTGCAGAACTCAGCAAAAGAAAAAAAAATGAAATTATTTATCTTGTTTGTCAAAGTTAAAAACAAATGTTGAATGAACCCCAGCCAAGGTTTTTTTTGGTAGATATTTAACTGTAGATATCCGTAAACAGACTACGTGTATTTATCTGTTTTTACAAAATTAAATAAAATAATAATAATAATTTTTGTAAAACATTTTGAACAAACAATGTTTTTCTGAATTATCAAAAACCAATTTAGCATTGAGAAAACCCTCAAGAAAATGATTTGTATCCCCTGTTTTATGATCATAGGGGTCGATTTACAAAAGGTTTGCGTGTACGAAAACACGTGTAAAACTGTTACCACCCACAAAAAATCATCTGAAGTGAAGTGTAAAGAGGATTGCGTGTGCTAAAATGGAAAGATACGTTGATTTCTCATTTTTGCAGGTTAGTCTGAATGCATATGCAAAATTGGCCTTCCCTACGTAATTTTGCGAAATAGTGGGAGGCGGTCATGGAAATAGATTACTTTAGCACGTGTAAAGTGATTTACAAAGCCCGAAAGGAAGTTTGGGAAACGTATTTGCGGGTGCATTTTAGTACAAATGGAAAGCAGGTATTAAAAGACACGGAATCACTAAGATGACCGCTGGAATATCCATAACTGAACATTCTGAATGACTGTGTAACAATGGGGGAGAATTAACTGGCCCATTCTAGCTAATGCTCAAAATACGCAAGAAGAGAATTTGTGGATAGCCTACATAGTCTACATAATGAACAGTAAGAATATTTTTTTTAAATCATGAAGCAAATCATGTTACAGAATACACGAGTAACTAGTATTTGAATCAAACAAGCAATGTCGATTATAACAAACAGTGAATAATAAAAAAAATCAAAATTTTATAAAAAATAAAACCCATGATCAAATGGAAATGTGATTGTATGTGATACTTACGGCGCGAGTAGGCTTAGTGGCTTATTTTTGTGAGAGCCAAAGTTAGAAGGTTTTGGACTTAATTTAGATTTCATGAGTGTATTTTTTTCTTGTGCTGCCCACCATCCAATGCAGGCTCTCTTAATTGGCCCTCAGTCACCAAAACTTTGAGAACCCCTGCCCTACACTAAAAAAATACCATAAAAACAGCAACATTGCTGCCAGTCTTTTCACCATTTTCTTACAGTATAACAACTCAAAACATGCAAAATCTCTCATTGAAATATGGCTGTTTGCGGCTGGAGTAATTTACATAACGACTTAGTTGATCACCCGCAAAGTGTGAAATTATAACACGTGCAAATACTTTGGCTGCACCCGCAAAATAACACCCCTTATTTGGGATCTTAGTAAATCGACCCCATAATCATATTTGTGGATTTTCACACATGCAAATATACAGAAAGCACAAGCAGGTCAAAGGTTGCAGAGGAACTTGAGGATAACCTGCCAAACGAAATCCTCCAACCTTCGGTAATGCTCCAGCCAATTATGCACCGCAGGCGAGAGCACTGGCATGGATGGGATTCAGCGCCAGTAAGCCACGTCTGCTCACCATCCCACCAACTTACACTTTCAATCAAATGCTCTCTCGCTCAAAGTTCAACACATATCAGCACATCAGATGAGGGAATGGTTGAATGTGCTGTGGTTTACGCAATGAGAAACTATTAAAAAAACAAATCTGCAGATTTTTTTTTTCTGCAGACAAGTAATTTGGCGTTTTCTAATTCATTATAATAAGCTGAGATGGAAGCTGTGTTCTGGTAGCTTATGCTCAGCTGTTTCAGGTGATATAACAAAATTAAACCGCGTATATTTTCTAAAATAACTGTGTGTAAGTGTAAGTCAACGGAATTATTATAATTTTTTCGTTATTATAGGCCAATTCAGGAAAAGTTTATCAGGATTTGCCGGGAACCCGTCCCGGTGTCAAACTCTAATGTGAAAAATTATTATTGTGTATATCAAAACACATCATAATGGTTAGTACAAATAATATTGATCTATATATGCTTGCACGCTTTAACCTTGCACACAAGCAGGTCTGTTTAGCCAGCTGTAAATCACTCTTTTTGCAGTCTTACTAAATCCGCCGTTATATTAGCAATCCGCCATGGTGCAAACACAGGTGGCTTTTTAAGGGAATGGGAGATGACACTCTGATTGGTTTATTGCATGTTACGCCAGGCGCGCCGGAATCATTTCAAATGATCGGGGGCCAAAACAATTTTTTTTATTCATATTATATATATGAAGAAAACAGAGAAGGCATCCGCGCACATGTACACGCAGGTTATACAACATCTGCACGCAAAGTCTTTTACCGGAATATACGGGACGTCATGTTGATTTTTAGAGGCATTTGTGAGAATTGTACCCTATGTTCAAATTAGCCCATAAAGCCTAATAACGTAAGATAATCGATTACCATGCACTTTACTTAGGTCTACATCATTTAGATATAGCTTTTCTGAATTTGGCTATAGCAGAATTTAACAGCAAACAAGTTTGCAAGCAATACAAGTAGTGAATAGCTAGCTTGTGCTACATATTCTCCTTTAAAATAATTCATAAAGAAAGTGGATTAATAGGCTACCCTTTTAGTTTTCTCAGTCTACATCTATAGCTAGGTTGACGTTGTTGTCCCAAAGCTAGACTGTGCTTGTTGGCTAGATATATGTAGGCTAGAGATTAAAAGACTTAGTAAAAGCCTAGACTACTACAGATTACTTCCCTTGGGCAACTAGCTTTTATTCTGGCGTATATGCGATCGCTTAATTAGGACATTATTAACAAGGGTGTCACTTTCTGTTTCGTTTTTTTTGTGGTTTTGAGATAGATGTGTGCTGCTGCATGAAAACATTAACTTTACCAATTGCTTGCTGCTCCTCGGCGGCCGTGGCAGTGTTACTGTTCTGTAAACGCGTAGGCTTAGTTTAGGTTAAGAAAGGCTTGTATCTTGTGGGCTTACATTTTGAATTCTGATGCTAGCTAATCAATTATATCTTAGGCTACAGTGTGCGAATTGATAGTACATAGTCCCCCCCATTTCTGGGCATCAAAAAATATTGGACAGTGTAATAAAAATGGGGGGACTATGTACAAAAGGTTCAATAATTTCTAAACGGTTCATCCGATATGGATGAAAATACCCTCACATTAAAGCTGCACTTCATTGTCATTGTATCCTTTCAAACTCAAAGTGCTAGAGTACAGAACCAAAATAACAATGACAAGACAACTTTTAGACCATGTGCTAAGATCATTGAGATAGAGCCCTAAGTAATGTAGCATTGTAAAAAACCTGTCAGTATTGACATTGAACACAGATGACATAACATATACCAATATCATTTAGTCCACACCCTCTCTTAAATTATGGCAGGCAGAGACTCTTCCCCCAGAAATATTTTACATTTATTTGGTTCTGATAGATATTTAAATGTATGAATTTGCATAGTAAATTTCGGAAAATATTGATTTCTGATTAAGAGGGCAGGAGAGTATAAAGTGGGTCTCTGTCTCCACATCTGCCAGGTTGCAGTGAGCACACAGCCTGTTCTCTTTTGGCAGCCAGGTCTTTTTGTGGTGACCAGTTTCAATTAGCCATGCCAGGCTTAGTCTGTACATGCTTAATGTGTGCCTTTGTTTTTAACTCTAGTCAGATACTCTCTCTCTCTCTCTCTCTCTTTATGATCTGTACAATGGTGAACCAGGATGTGATAAGCTGAGAGTGCTACCATGGAAACCAGCCTTTGCACACTCACAAAATAAAAAAAAGCAAAGGCAAAGATCAGACAGAACTGACTGAGCCGCATCGCGCCGCCAGTCAAGCTCGCTCGACTCCATGGGCCCGACCCAACTAGGGTCAGCGACACCATTCCCAATTTACATTTCAAAATGCTTGTCAAAATACATTTATAAATAATTATCTGTCTGTTTGGAAGCAGAAACTTTGAGTCTCCTGTGTGTTGAGGCTTTGAGCAAGGCTGTGGGGCAGGCCACACGTGAGCTGCTGCCCAGATTTGACTGCTGCGAGAGATTTATCATTGAGTATAATGTAAAACCGTTGGGTAGCAGGAGCAAAGCTGGCCTGAAAATCTTAACCGCGGTGTGTGGAAGCCACTAAAAACTGCTGGAGATCACTAACAGAAGCCATTCAACAGGACACTGCCTGCTCACTTTTCCTTCAAAAATATTAATTTATGTTCCAGGGAGATTTCACAGACTCCACCCATTCATGAATCTTCATAACAATATGACAAATCAGAACACTTTCAAAATGCTTTCTATTAATTAACACTGAGAGAGGATGTTCAGTGACAGAAACACAGAACAGAGCAGCTGTGTCATTAATCAAGAAGAATATCCCCTTCAGTGTCCTTCCAAACTGGGATAAGTTTAAATGGGGTTAAGGCAGACTGATGTATCAACCTACGTGGCCAAAAATCTAACTACTTTGCGCAATTTAATCACACCCGGCTATTTTACTTTTGGCATGGCACCAAAATATATGTGAACGTGTGACAGTCTGCCTTAGCCCTATTTTACTAAATGCAGTTTGGCCGAAGAGGTCTGGTGTCTCTTAAAGCCATTGATGAGTTTGAGGGGGAGGGTTGTGCATACCTCAGAACTCCTCACAGGATCTGTGAAAATGTGTAAAATAACTGAATGCTATATAAGTAAACCCTCCCTGTGAATACCATTCAGCTAGCTACCTTGTCTGTGAGCTGAATTATTAACCAGTTAATTATATGCATTGGTAATTGCCATTTAATTATTTACCAGCTGGCTACTTAGCTCACTTATTTAAAGGCAATTCTGTCAAGGGTTTTCCATTTGCTTATTTGTTCAGCTCCATTTATGAAAAACACTAGAGTTCATTTCCGCCATGAGTTTCTATGAAATGCATCAAGAGACAAATTGCGTCGGCAAATCATATCTTTGAGACCTTCATTTATTCGCTCTTTATTCTCATGATCATGCTTAGAAAGTCAGAATGTCGGAGTGCTGCAATATGAGATCATACAATGTGGGGGAAATATTAATAAAAAATGTGAAGGTGCTCTTTGGAACAGAGGCAAACAAAGTGATTAATCAAAAAGACAGTAGTTCCAAAGTACTCCATTGCAATGGCTTTATTAGAATAGCATACCCCCATGGAAAATAAAACCAGCCCCAAAGTGATCGAGCTCCTCGCGGACAATGCACTTCAATGGATACAGTTCAACTAATACTGTTTTAGCCTTCAACTTGTTTTATTTTGATTACACATCTTCTGAGACCAGAAATAACTGCCTAAGAAAAAATGTGTCTGTTGTTAACCCGGGCCTTCGTAATATTCTCCAGTCACTAAAGAGAGAAATCTTCTGATCCAACTTCCCTTTAAGATCTGTTGAATGTCTCAGCTGATTTCATTTGGGTACCAATTTGTATGGTAAAATTAATTTTAAAATGTAAATGTTTTTGATCATATAGTGCATTACAGTAATTAATCAGGCAGACGTATCAGGGACTATATGAGAGTACATCTCATGGCCTTTTGGAAAAATGCAGAAACAGAAGCTGCTGTTTGCCTTACCAGGTTTGCCAGTATGTAATGATTGCTTTTCAGATTCCTCCCCTGGGATGCAATCTGGGAAAAAGAAGCGAAGACAGGTGTTAAATTGCATTTTACTTGTCTCATCATTACAAAGGTCCATTTCATTATAGAAAGAACCTAATACTTCTCTCAATTATCTTAATCACAAAGATTACTGACAGCCTCCCAAACTGTTAAGCCATGTTTCATGACTGATATGCAGAACTAATTCAATTATCTCCCTGTCTCTCTTTCCTTCACAGTTTTCCACAGCTGTGTAGACACACTGTCCTGTGTTTACAAAAAACCCCAAACACACATTGCACGTATCTCTGAAGAAACACTGTTTATTTGGTCTAAACAATCAGTAGATCCCAGAGAGCATATACCTACGCATATCTGAAGTGTGAACATTGTTATATTGATTGTGTACATATACATATTATTGTGATATTGTAATTATGTGGTTTACAAAAAACATTTGTAAAACAAGCATTTTTCTGAGCAGTTGCATTATCCGTTATACAAAAGAACATCCTTTTTTTTTTGGCTTTCAATAGCTCAACACCTGATTCTGTGTTACCCTGCATTATTGTGTTATAGTACTATGACAGATCCAGTCTATCCCTGTGCCCTGCTAAAATTCTCAAATGGCTCATTCAATCAGACCTCCTAATAGGTCAATCTGGTCAATAATCAATCATGTGGGCACTACATTTTTTTTTTGTGGGGTGAGATTCCCCCTTCATTGTAAAGCACTTTCAGATCATGACGTCAAAACATGATAGACGTGCAACATTATTATTACTTATACAAATGTAAAAACTGCAAGATAAAATTTGAGCACTGCTTTTCTATGTATTGGGAGGGGGAGGGGGCAAATTTCTGATATTTTAACAGTGAGAGAAAGACTGACTTACTCATGAAAATTTCTGATTCTGGAAGTGCATCTCTGATATGAAACAGTAACGTGGTGTGACCCAGCAGAGAGGCTTGAAGGATGACCAATGTTTACTTCCCAAGCTCCAGCCAACACAAACTGAACGATTACAGAGGGCGTGAGAGGCCACAATGCATCTCTGAATAAAAACAGTTCTCAAAACTCAGATGGTATAAAATCCCTCTGAAACAGAGGGCGGGCAAGGCCAGCATTTCCTGTGTTAGGCACATTCATCGCCCGACGCTGTCCGCCCGTGCTGCTGTACTTGGGGTGACACGCGGGGCGGCACGATGCAGCGGACAAGGGCGCTTGTTATTAACAGTGACCCTGACCGAGAGGCCAGTCACGACGGCAAGCCTCAGGGTGAGAGAGACAAACACGATGAGAATAGTTACTGAGCATAGCTGAACAGCCAATCCAACGACTTTCAACCCAGAGAGAACCACACATAGAGCTTGTGCTATCCATGCAAGTTACAATGAAATTGTTTTAATGTGACTTTTACACCAGCGTGGAGATCCAAGTGGGTCACACTACATTCTTACAGAGGATCACTTCAGTTTATGAAAAGGGCAAAATATGTCAGTCTTTTATTGTGAGGGCTAACTGCTTAATTACTTCACTTGTACTGCAGAACTTTCCCGTCCAGACTTTGATGCCCATTGGTGAAAATGTATACAATAACTTCAACACCAATGTAAATAACCATTCAATAAAATCATATAACACAGCCTTATTAAATGTCCAGGTGTATAAATACACATGTAAAGTTCACTCTCTCTGCACTTTGATATGACAGTTTCCAAAACAACAAGAGGCAACTAACAGAGTTCTAACGAGGCCAAGTAGTCAGTGCCTGACTTGCAGGTGCACCGGTCACAAAAACTGCTAAATTAATGAATGTGGCGAGGGGAACAGATGTGGAAAATCATGGCAACATATGCCAAACACAAACAAACTGCATCAGCAAACAGGAACTGTGGTCACAAGTCAAAGTTCATCAACAGGGACAGATGGACATTTAACGGGATAATTGCTAAACGCCTCAAAACTACGGCCTGAAACATTACAGCAGAATTGAGTTAAATCCTCGGCAGGGCAGCCATTGGGGAACCGCTTATATCCAAGGCTAATGCAGAAAGATACATAACCTGGAGCACCAAATCTGGACCTCTGAGCAAAGGAAAAGGTAATATAGCTGATGAGCCTTACATGAAACAAGACAGGTGTATCATTTACAATACAAAATTAGATTTGTTTAATTTCATAATTTAAGTCAAAATAAAGTGCCGCAAATGCAAAAAAACTTTTTTCTTTAATTTGCAACAAAATACTGGGAGCTACATATATATACATTTCCTGGATCATAAACTTGTCAAAGTGTGAATAATCTGAGGATGATATGCAGAACTACTAAAGGTCTATGATGCAAAATATAGGCAGTGTACCCTGTTGTCCATTAGTGTCTCCAAATCTATGCAAATGGCTACATTGTGCACGGCTCTAAATAATAAAAAAAATATATATATTTAACTACAAATTAACAGTTTTGGCTCATAAAACTCACTTTTTGGGAATGACTATATTTTCATCAGTATAGGGGGGTAGATATCTATGGGTCCAACCCCTATGCAAAACATGTCATACAATTGATAAAAATTAGTTTTGTCAATTATAAAGAATATACATTTGCTTCTTCTGATGGATTAAAATAAAAATATTGATATCACAGTGTTACATACACCTAAATATGTAGCCTAATCATTCACTCTCGTACCTCAATAAAACATCACTTTTCCCTGTAGTCTACAGTATGTATATTTAGTATGTAGCATTTTTCTGTAGTTTTTTTATGTTCCTATTCATAATGACTCCAAGAAAAATCTTTACCTTAATCTACCACATATCAGCACACAGAAAATTGGAATGAGCATTTGCCATGTCATAAGTGACAAATATATACATGTTACGTTCGGTATTGTTCTTGTTTGTGTGTTGAATTAAAGTATGCAGGCCTGCATGTTGTTTGTATGTGGATGTTTGTCTGTCATGGTGTTTTGTGGTTTGTCTCCCCCTGGTGTCTCCATAATTCTTAATTCCTTTCAGAAGCTGCTTGGTGCCCTGGTCTCATCACACCTGTTCCAACTTATCCAATCAGCCACGCCCTTTCCTCCCCCTATAAATAGTCCTGGGTTTTCTTTGTTCTGTCTCTCTCTCTCCGGGGGTGGCAGTGCCAGGAGGGGAGCAAGGTTTGGTTTTGGTTGTTAGTTTGTTAGTTTGTTGAATTAGTTTGTGTTAACCTCTGTTCAGCCTGATTTGTTAATACTGTATCTTTTGAGCTCATGGGGGACATTTGGGTAAGTTTAGACACCCCGGGGTCTACATTTCTTACCTTCAGTTTGTGTATGTTATTATTCATTAGTTCAGCAGTGAGCACCAACCCCTGTATTTAGGGGCGCCTGGCGCCTGTCAATGGTGGGGGGGGATTTTCTTTATGTTATCTTTTATTTGGTGCCACTGATTAATGCCCTTTGTTCCCTATGTTGCTTTGTACTTAATAAATATTCTTTTGATGAATTCTGGTTAAGTTGTGGTTTTGTGTGGCTACACCCTCATTGGTTTGTGTCTGTTGTGGTTAATGTTGCGCCTTGGTCCTCTGACCCATAGGGGGCGTAACATTAAATGGGGGCTCGTCTGGGATCTTGGATCCCTTTTATCCACAACAGATATTTGCTATATGTTAGTGTGTAGTGCACACGTACGTTTGGCTGACAGAGGCGGGTTGTGCTGGTTAGTGCTGTGGTTGTTCTGGTCTGTGGTTTTGGCGATACTGTTGATCATGAGTACATTTAGCCTGACTGAGTTTATCAGTGGTCCATCAGTGGATCTGCTCGACCACTGTAGGAAGGTAGACCTTTATGTCATAGCCGCCCATTATGAGATAGTGGTGTCTAAGAGTCTGAGTAAGGCTGCGCTGCGGGAAGCAGTGGTTCGTGGGTTGGAGGTCCAGCAGGTGCTTGGCACCGGTAGTGCTGTGGTCCCTGACCCTGTTACTTCTTCCCCCCCTAAGTCTGAGCAGGACTTAGAGGAGGACCTAGAGGGTCCTGAGGGGGATGGGGAGGAAGGGGAGGAAGAGAGGGAAGAGGATAAGAGGGAGTTGTTTCTGAATCCCTTGTTGGATGGGGCTGCTGGGGTGACCGGTAGGCCATCCATAGCGCGGTTTTCCCCCCTGCCCTCAAATACTGGTATAAGTGAGTTGTCTCAGCGTCCCTCACCAAATGTTCAGTTTCAGCTTGAGGTACAGGAGAGGGAATATGCCCATCGGCTGTCTCTTCGGAGACTGGAGCTAGAGATGGAGATGTCTCACCGCAGGATGGAATTAGAAATAGCTGCTGATAAGGAAGTGAAGTTAATGAAACTTGAGTTAGAGGCTGCTGCGGTAGCTGTAGTGTCTTCTCCCTCAGGAGAGAAGCCCTATGCGCTCAAGAAAAGTGCAGATTCTTCCTTGGCATTTAGTGTGAGCAAAAACATAGTGTTGGTTCCTCAGTTCCGCGAGGCTGAGGTTGATGCTTATTTCAGTGCATTTGAGCGGGTTGCTCATGCACTGAAATGGCCAAAAGATGTGTGGGCGATGTTGTTGCAGTGTAAATTGACGGGAAAAGCCCAGGAGGTGATGGCCACACTCTCTCTGGAGGATAGTATATCCTATGACGTCATTAAGGCTGCCGTGCTCCGCGCCTATGAGTTGGTACCGGAGGCGTATAGACAAAAGTTTAGAAACCATAGAAAGTCTTCCGGTAAAACATTTGTTGAGTACGCACGTGAAAAGGAAGTTCTGTACAAGCGCTGGTGTAAGGCTAGCAGTGTCACTGACTTCGAATCATTATCTCAGCTAATCCTCCTCGAGGATTTTAAAAACAGCCTGGAAGATAGCAGAGTAGTGACGTATCTTAATGAGCAAAAAGTCACCACGTTAGCTAGAGCTGCAGTCCTTGTGGACGAGTTTGCGCTGACGCACAAAAACAGATTCGGGGTGTCTCGTTCAGATAAGAGCTTGTCTGTCTCTGCTCCAGTTAAAGCGCAGACGCGTGCTCCCAGTCCATCGTCATCTCCAGCTAGTGAGCAGCGAGAGTGTTACTTCTGTCACCGTGTAGGTCACATTAAACCAAACTGCCCTGCTCTGAAACGAAAGACAGCGCAAAACCAACGCGTAAAAGAGGTATCACTGGTGTCAAATCATCCGGTGGGGGATTGTGGCTCACCAATGAACCCTGTCTTTAAACCATTCATATTAGACGGGAAGGTTTCTCTCTCGGGAGATGAGTCAGATCAGCGTTCGGTGCGCATTTTACGCGACACCGGAGCTGCCCAGTCTTTCATATTGTCAGAGGTATTACCATTATCGGAGGACTCCTCGTGTGGGTCAAGTGTGTTGGTACAGGGTTTTGGAATGGGGTACGAGTCCGTGCCCCTTCACCAGATACACTTGTCCTGCAGTTTAGCAAATGGTATTCACCAGGTGGGTGTGCGTCCCTCGCTACCACTGGAAGGTGTTTCCTTCCTCTTAGGAAACGACATAGCGGGTGGCAGAGTAGCTCCGGTGCTGGAGGTTTTAGATCGCCCAAGTGTTGTGCAGCCAGACACGCTTGCTGAGAGTTTTCCAGAAGTGTTTCCCGTTTGTGCGGTCACCCGTGCACAAGCACGGAGATCGCCTGAGATTGATTTGGCCGACACCGTGTTGTTTCCGGTGTTGTCTCCGGTGTTATCTGAGGGGACTGTGTCTCCGCTGGTGCCTTCTCTGACTGTTCTTGAGAAGGATAGTAAGGCTAAAACAGAGGTTGAGGGTGTTAAATCCCCTCCCGAGTCTCTACCAATGACGAGGGAAAACCTCATTATCGCTCAGAAGGCAGACAGTAGTCTATCTAAATGTTTTGCCACGGCTCTTACTCCAGAGGCAGCTACAAAGAAGGAGGTAGTTTATTTCATAGAGGATGGCCTTCTGATGCGGAGGTGGGCGTCGCGCTCAGATTATGATTGGAGTGTAGTATGTCAAGTCGTGGTGCCTGTTCCGTTCCGCCAGTCTGTCCTGTCCCTATCGCATGACCATCTTTGGGCTGGACACCTGGGGGTTACGAAAACCTACGACCGGGTGTTAAAGCACTTTTTCTGGCCAGGGTTAAAAAAAGATGTGGTTAGATTTTGTCGCACTTGCCATGTTTGTCAGGTAACGGGGAAACCCAACCAAGTAATTCCACCTGCTCCCCTGCATCCTATCCCAGCGTTAGGGGAACCTTTTGACCATGTATTAGTCGACTGTGTTGGTCCCCTCCCGAAGACTAAATCGGGTAACCAATTCTTGCTCACTATAATGTGCGTTGCCACCCGATACCCGGAAGCAATTCCTCTTAGGAAGATCACCTCGCAGTCAGTAGTAAGAGCCCTGATCAAGTTCTTTTCTACGTATGGGTTGCCAAAAATAGTACAAACAGATCAGGGTACTAACTTCCTATCAGGTATTTTTGAGCAGGTAATGAAAACATTGTCCATTACGCACCGGGTATCCAGCGCTTACCATCCCCAGTCACAAGGCGCGCTGGAACGGTGGCATCAAACATTTAAATCCGTCCTGCGCAAATATTGTATGGAGACAGAGCGAGACTGGGATGAGGGGGTCCCATTAGCATTATTTGCAGTGCGGGAGGTAAAACAAGAATCTCTGGGTTTTAGTCCTACGGAACTAGTGTTTGGACATACTGTCCGAGGGCCACTGAAATGGCTAAAAGACCAGATTACGGGCGGGAGCTCGCCCGTTAAAAAGAATGTGCTGACATATGTCAGTCGCTTTCGTGAGCGGCTGCATGATGCCTGTCAACTGGCTAGGGAAAGTCTCTCTGATGCTCAAGTCAGTATGAAACGGAAATTTGACATGGGAGCCGTTCCGCGGTCATTACAGGCCGGTGATCAAGTCCTAGTTTTGCTTCCAGTCCCTGGCTCTTCTTTACATGCTCGGTTTGCAGGTCCGTACTGCATAGACAAAAAGTTGAGTGATACGGACTATGTGGTTAGAACTCCTGATCGCAGGCGGAAAGCCAGGGTCTGTCATTTAAACATGCTGAAGCGTTACTACGCTAGAGAGAATGGAGCGTCAGACACGCCTCCTGAAGCGCAAAGTAGGCCTACTGCTCCAGTGCTCACGGCCGTCGCTGCAGCACCGGCTGAAATTATGTGCGCTCCTTTTTCCGAGCGGGATGAGGATGGCTTAGCGCTGCGTAAACTTCAGCAGCAGTTCCCCCGGCTGAGTAATACTGAGATGTTGAGGGATCTGCCTTCTCTGATGCCTCATTTGAGTAGTGATAAACGGTCTGATCTTGTTGATCTTATTTCTGAGTTTCCCAGCCTGTTTGGAGACGTGCCCACGCGCACAACGGTTTTGGAACATGACATAGATGTGGGTGACGCACGGGCTATAAAACAACACCCATATAGAGTGAATGCGGCCAAGAGAGCTATGATGGGGAAGGAAGTGTCTTATTTATTAGAACATGATTTGGCCCATCCTAGTACCAGCCCATGGAGCTCTCCTTGTTTACTGGTACCGAAACCCGACTCCACAGTGCGCTTTTGTACGGATTATCGTAAGGTTAACAAGATCACCGTTCCTGATTGTTTTCCTATGCCTCGCATCGATGACTGCGTTGATACTATAGGTTGCGCCTCATATGTGACAAAATTGGATCTCCTGAAAGGATATTGGCAAGTGCCACTTTCATCTCGAGCCTCAGAGATAAGTGCATTTGTAACACCTGACGCTTTTCTACAATATTCAGTAATGGCATTTGGCATGAGAAATGCGCCCGCTACTTTTCAGCGGCTGGTGAATGTCGTTTTTGCGGGTGTGCCAAATTGTACCGCATATCTGGATGACGTTGTAGTGTATTCATCTGATTGGTCTAGCCATATGTCTTCTCTGAGGACAGTTTTCCAGAGACTAGCTGCAGCCTCTCTCACTCTCAATCTGGCAAAATGCGAGTTTGGGAAGGCAACAGTGACGTATCTGGGAAAACAGGTGGGGGGAGGTCAAGTGCGTCCTCTGGGGGACAAAGTTGCGGCTATAGCTGCGTTCCCTGTGCCAAGTACTAGGCGTGAGTTACGTCGATTTCTTGGCATGGCAGGGTATTATAGGGGGTTCTGTCGGAACTTTTCAACAGTGGCAGCTCCGCTGACTGATTTAATTAGTCCATTGGTTCCGTATGTATGGACTGATGAGTGCCAGTCAGCTTTCGAGAGCTGTAAGGTTCTCCTATGCAGTGCCCCGGTTCTCAGTGCGCCTGATTTCAATACCCCCTTTTCTCTTGAGGTGGATGCCAGTTCCCTTGGAGCTGGTGCAGTGTTAACTCAGATGGATGCGGATGGTCTGGTCCATCCAGTTGGTTACTTCTCTAAGAAGTTTACCAGTTGTCAGAGGCGCTATTCGACCATTGAACAGGAGACACTGGCGCTGTTACTGGCGCTACAGTTCTTTGAGGTGTACCTTGGTTCCAGCATAGAGCCTGTGGTGGTTTTTACCGACCACAATCCTCTTGTTTTTGTGGATCGCATGTACAACCACAACCAGCGCTTGATGCGCTGGGCTGTTATGCTGCAGACATATAACCTCAGTATACGGCACAAGAAGGGTACTGAAAATGTGTTTGCTGATGCCCTTTCAAGAGTCTAGGTTGTTTTGTTGTATGGACTAGTGGTGGAGGATGGGTTGTTGGTGTCGTCAGCCATGGGCTGACTCTTTATGGGGGGGAGTGTTACGTTCGGTATTGTTCTTGTTTGTGTGTTGAATTAAAGTATGCAGGCCTGCATGTTGTTTGTATGTGGATGTTTGTCTGTCATGGTGTTTTGTGGTTTGTCTCCCCCTGGTGTCTCCATAATTCTTAATTCCTTTCAGAAGCTGCTTGGTGCCCTGGTCTCATCACACCTGTTCCAACTTATCCAATCAGCCACGCCCTTTCCTCCCCCTATAAATAGTCCTGGGTTTTCTTTGTTCTGTCTCTCTCTCTCCGGGGGTGGCAGTGCCAGGAGGGGAGCAAGGTTTGGTTTTGGTTGTTAGTTTGTTAGTTTGTTGAATTAGTTTGTGTTAACCTCTGTTCAGCCTGATTTGTTAATACTGTATCTTTTGAGCTCATGGGGGACATTTGGGTAAGTTTAGACACCCCGGGGTCTACATTTCTTACCTTCAGTTTGTGTATGTTATTATTCATTAGTTCAGCAGTGAGCACCAACCCCTGTATTTAGGGGCGCCTGGCGCCTGTCAATGGTGGGGGGGGATTTTCTTTATGTTATCTTTTATTTGGTGCCACTGATTAATGCCCTTTGTTCCCTATGTTGCTTTGTACTTAATAAATATTCTTTTGATGAATTCTGGTTAAGTTGTGGTTTTGTGTGGCTACACCCTCATTGGTTTGTGTCTGTTGTGGTTAATGTTGCGCCTTGGTCCTCTGACCCATAGGGGGCGTAACAATACACCATAGCCTATATTATGTACAATAACATGAAAATAAAATAGTATTCCACCATTTGCAAAATGCTGCTAAATGTTCTATCTTCAAAAATAAAATGAACAATTGCACTACAGTATGGGAAAGGCACTCAAAATGCAAAAATAACAATAGGCCTATCAATCATATTGGAAAGACAGTGCTCCAGTGGAAAAATGAACGTACATATGTAGCCAGCGAGACCAACTGCATTTTAGACGCAAAAATTGTTACATATCGCGAAAGGGAATACTCCCCTCCCTAATGTGTTTTCTATAGAGCTTGCGTAATATGAGATTGTGAAAATGAAAACCGCCGTTACGTTGGGCTGCAATAAATATTTCAAAGCACAAAATAAGATGCATATACTGCTGCTATGGTTATAATGCACTCTATTGGATAAAAGACCCGACAATTAAACCAGAATGAACTGTAATGAATGAAAAGGGCTTGCAGGGCATGGGGGGTATTACGAGTCGACGTTTCAGATTGTGTAATAGCAGTAGGGCGGCAGTGTGGTATAATGGTTAAGGAACTGGGTTTGTAACCGAAAGGTTGCTGGTTCGATTCCCAGGTCGGACACTGCCGTTGTACCCTTGAGCAAGGTACTTCACCTGCATTGCTTCAGTATATATCCAGCTGTATCAATGGATACTATGTATAAATGTAAAAAGAAATGCTGTGTAAGTCGCTCTGGATAAGAGCGTCTGCTAAATGCCTATAATGTAATGTAATGTAATGTAATAAAGTGTTGTATATTTCTCAAACGGATTGTACCAGACAATAAATGACCACTGAATTTTTAAAGGAACATCTCTATCTATAAAACCAATGGTAGGATTGGATATTTATTTCATATTTAGTAGCAGATATTCATTGTAGAATACGTGGTACAATAATTTCACGTTTATTTAGCATTTGAGTGAGCAGGGCTTTTCACTGCGTTTTTGGCATACGATCAGGCTATTGTTGGGTTTATCTTGTTGCTATGACAAAATTCTAATTTTATATGATGATAATAATATTGTCCACTATGTCATGCATGGGTAGGTATAGACTGGGTGGGGGGGTGCTTGTTAAATGGACTTGATACAAGAAGATAGTGACATTTAGAAACTCTCTACTCAGCAGAGTTGTCACGAATCATCTACCAATAAAGTTAAAACACAGAGTTTGTGATTTCCACTAATAGTTTGGCTGCAGGAGCAAGGAATGTCTCAGTTGAGCAAAAAGGTGGCGCCGGCACCACATTCACTATGCATCTGCACAAAAGAGTTAATATAGCTGATTAGCCTTATTTTACTCTTTTGTGGATGAGTAATTTGGTCCCATGATCTGTATGGGTTCCGATCATACCTCTTCATTGTCTTATAGAATGTCCAAAAAATATGAAGCCGTTTTACAAAACCAGGTACACCCTATGGCGCAAAAATTGTTCCCTCATGATATCCCCATATTCCAAGATGATAACGCCCATATATACACTGCTAAACAAATTCAATTTCACAAACACCAAGATGACGTCAAACACCTTCCATGGCCTCCCCAATCACCAGATCTAAATATCATTGAACCTGTATGGGAGTTGCACTGGAGCGCAGTGCAAAGTAGATTTCCCCCATCTTTTATCCCTCAACAAACTGGAGGAATTTCCTTCTGCAAAAATGGTCCAATATCCAAATATATGTGTGTGTTTGAGTATAAATATTAGGGTTCGTATCTACCGATTTCAGGATGGTGGTGAGCCTCTCAAGCTCGCAGTCGATGACAATTTTTCCCTCCTTCTTTTTGTCCAGTTCCTGGAAGAACTTGAGGAGTGCCACTTCCGTCAGTGTCTCCAGGTTCAAGGAGGTAACCAGCCAGCTCTTCTCAGCCGCCGTGTCCAGAACTCTCTGCATCACTGTCAGTCCTGCAGAGACACCGGCAAGCGGGGGGGCAAAGCGAAGAAGACAGAAAAGAGATTACAAACAGGTGAGATGAGACGGGGAGACCGGTTCAGGTCAACGCTTTAGTGTGACAGTGAAAAGCACTGGGTAAATGGTACATTTTCAACTCCATCTACACACTGTTCCTATTCCATCTAGAAAACAATATAGTATAACCATGAATATGGTTTTGGAAAGCGTGCGTATGGACACAATATTTTAGACTGTAAATAGACACACAGCAGTTAATCTGTATTCTCCAGTTCTCCAGTACAGGATGAGGAGGGGGGACAGGTCTGTGGGACAGACAGTGGACGAGGTGGGGGGACAGGTCTGTGGAACAGACAGTGGATGAGGAGGGGGGACAGGTCTGTGGAACAGACAGTGGATGAGGAAGGGGGGCAGGTCTGTGGAACAGACAGTGGATGAGAAGGGGGGACAGGTCTGTGGGACAGACAGTGGATGAGGGGGAGACAGGTCTGTGGGACAGACAGTGGATGAGGAGGGGGGACAGGTCTGTGGGACAGACAGTGGATGAGAAGGGGGGACAGGTCTGTGGGACAGACAGTGGATGAGGGGGAGACAGGTCTGTGGGACAGACAGTGGATGAGGGGGAGACAGGTCTGTGGGACAGACAGTGGATGAGGGGGAGACAGGTCTGTGGGACAGACAGTGGATGGTGGGGACAGGTCTGTGGAACAGACAGTGGATTGGGGGGACAGGTCTGTGGAACAGACAGTGGATGGGGGAGACAGGTCTGTGGGACAGACAGTGGATGGGGGGGAGACAGGTCTGTGGAACAGACAGTGGATGGGGGGACAGGTCTGTGGAACAGACAGTGGATGGGGGGGACAGGTCTGTGGAACAGACAGTGGATGGTGGGGACAGATCTGTGGAACAGACAGTGGATGGTGGGGATGAGAAAAGGGGAGACTAGAGCAGGTAGATAAAACCACATAGGAACCATTTAGGGCCTGTTCTTTACAGAGATATCAACCTTTTTTAATTCCCGGGGAAGATAATTGAGAGTGGTCCCTCATTTTCAATGATACTGAGATTGTACCATAGAGAAAACCAAGCAAAGCAAACTAAAACAAACAAAAAATGTCAAAAACAAAGCAGAAATCAGTTTTTAAAATTTTCAATCAGATCAGGGACCATTTGTGATCATGTTTATAAAGTGTCCAGAAGGGAAAAGATAATAGATTTTTAGGTAACTTTTTCAAGGAATATGGTGCACTAAAACTAAAAGCAGATGGCAGGTGAACAGCGATCTCACTAAAAGTTCCACCCATGAGCTATGCATCACCATGTTCATTCAAACTATAACAGCTTCCTTTAAAATAAATAAATAAATAAATAGTTACCATACACACAAGGGGAAAATAGTTTGTGAAATCTGAAAATTGTTTTGAACACTGCAAAAACCTATAAATGTTTTGCGCTAATATTCAAACATGCAGGGAAAACGCTAGGCAGAGAGTCCTATAATGTAAACAAGGCAGCAGGTAATGCCTTATTCATTACTTAATGTTGTTTTATATATCAATAGCAAAGGCTCCAAACCAGGGGTGTGTCTACGGGTGGGCTGGGGTGGGCATTGCCCACCCAGAGATGAGCCTTGCCCACCCAGAGGAATCGTCTGCCCATCCAATGAAAACTCTGAAAAAATCACCGTTATAGCTATTTTTTTGAGCTTTCATAGTTTTCTGTAATTTTGTCATTGGTCATCAAAAAATACATTGCTTTCCTATTGGCCATTTTGAAGCCAAATCCAGAAAAAATTAAATCAGACAATATGAAGTCGGCGCTACGTAGGCTATTAGAGCTACAGACGATTCGGCCAATCATAAAAATGGCACATCAAAATAATATATTTCTCTAATATCTGATTGGTTGGTTTGGCCATATAAAATATGAAGACGCAACGAGAGAGAAAGTGGTCAGTTTCTTTGATCAATCTATGCTGTCTCTTCTTGATAACTGTAACTGTTATGCATTGCTTAGGATATAATATTTGCTAGCCTAGCTTACTCAGTGAGTTGAGGTTAGTGGCGAGAATCTCTGTCTGGGAGAAATAGATGGATTACATGTTGCATCTAGCCTATTTGTTATAGCTGCGATTCTGCGAAACATCTGCAGCATTGCATTAGCTGGCTGCACTTGTGTGTGCGGCGCCCGTGTGTGTGTGTGTGTGTGTGTGTGTGTGTGTGTGTGTGTGTGTTAGTGAGCCTACTGCTGTATGTTGGCTAGTCAGTGGAGTGGCTAAAATATAAATGAAAATGATGAGCCAGTTACAGTAACGTAGTTTCACATGTAAATAGAAAATAACACAGAGACTGAAATGATGAAGGAATATAGTTCATCTTTAATATACTTGTTTCCAAGATTAGATTTGGTATTATTGGGCATAAATAAAGTTGTCCTCCTATAAGATGAGGGGGGGTGGAGGTGGGTTTAAAATGTAATAAAATTATCGTATCCACTAATATACTGATTAGCCTATACTTTAGCTTTATATGAAAGCATCTCAAATCTCATCTAGGGCTTTGAAAAAAATAATCTTCAAAATGTTAGGACCCCCAGACCCCCCGCTACGTCGTCCCCCCCCCTTGTGCCCCACCAACATCTCTTCATGCCCCCCCCAATCAAAGCAGTCTAGAAACGCCCCTGCTCCACAATGTTGTCAGGTGATTAATAAGAGATGGTGGACCTTTTGCCGACCTTTATTGAAGACCTCTCTCTTCACCACATTCTTTGTTTCAACTGGAACAACATAAGCCAACAACCATGACAAAAAAGTGAAAGTCCATCAAGTTTATGATACAATTTTTTTTGTCCTTGTGCTACAGGTTAGTTTTTTTGGTGCCTTTTAGTTTTAAATATCCATCGGGATTGGTTTAGCTTATGGAGAATTAGACCAAGGGAAAATACCATAATCTTTCACACAACCACATCGCATTGCCAGACTTTAAGCAGTGAAGATTTGGCAAAAAAAGAAGAAAATAAAAATAAGCAACACGTTAAACTCTTTTTTATACTCTGATGTGCTTAAACCTCACTTTCTCCAAATGTTTGCTGGCAAGCAATGTGAAACATACATTTATTTAGCACAAGAAGGAAGACGAGTGGTGCCAGTGGTGTTTAGGGACCTACTGCTGTAACAAGCAGGCCGTTGGTTCAAATCCAGGGTCTGACACAGCAGTTGTACCGTTGAGCGAGGCACTTAACCCAAGTCTCTTTGGTAAAAACGCAGCTGTGTGGATGATGGAATGTGAAATGTAATCTATGTAGATATCTCCTTAAAAAAGGGCAAAAGAGCATTTTTCAAGCATATACAAATGTGATGTATAATAATATATAATAAAATAATTTGGAAGCAGTACATGCAGGCCCATTAATGAGTGTGCTTAGAGATGAGAATGCACAGAGCAGAGATAAGGTGTGATGACATCATTATGAATGACATACAATAGTAATAATCATTTCAGAACAGATTTTTATCTGGGAAACACTTTACATTAAGTTGCACCTATACCTGTGTAGTTAAATTGTAACCAATTTGGTTAACAATAGGTTATTACTGAGTAACTCCAATGCAGGTAACATGCACAACAAAAATGCCTGTGTTAATTCAACACTGCTGGTGTACATTTAACATCATAGGGTGTTTATATGACTCCATGGAGTCAAATAAACACCATAGGGTGTTAAATGTACACCACCATTTTTGCTGTGTTGGAACAGCAGTTTGTGGCATTCTTAATTACACATGTGAAGGCCAGCCCTGTTACATCTCCCCTGCTAAAATTAAATCATTCCATATCATCAAGACACATGGTGAAATAAACAGGCAAGGTTTCTTTGTTGTATATCATAAATATGTGGCCTATAAGTGTAAATAAATTTCTAAAAATATTTACATGTGTAATTATGAATACCACTAACTGTTGTTCCTTGTTAGCTCAATTGGAGTTACTCAGTAATAACCTCTTGTTACCAAATTAGTTACAATTTAATGACATAGGTATAGGTGCAACTTAATGTAAAGTGTTACCCTTATCTGTATTCATAACAAAAACTACACTTTAATTGAGAAGTTTGGCTTGGTAAAAAACCGCAAAAGACAGGAAATTCAAATGAACACCACCAAGCCCAACTTCAGCTCTCTACACTATCAAGGATTTCCAGTACTCTGTTTTTTAAAAATATATATCTGACTGTTATATAGTTCTGTAGGTTGGTCTACTGTATTTCAAACAAAACATACTCATCAATGAGCAAATTGGTTCAAACCTTCTCTCAAGGAGCCTAATTCATACTCTTAAAGGGGTAGTCCACTTCAATAAAACTAATCAAAATATATTTAGTGCATGTATTCTACTATGACATATCACTCCAATTTTTCTTCTGGAGGATTTCAGAAGACTTTGTTAGAAGACCACAATTCCCACAATGCTTCACTTTAACTAGACCACTGGCTGAAATTAATTAGCTAGCTAACGTTAGCTAATTTCCTTTTCTGTGGATTACTTGTGGATTAATTTACTTGGATGCAATGTAAAGAAGAAACCTAAAGTAGGCAAATTTACCATTTAGTGAAGTTAATTGTCTGATGGGGGTAAGCTTAGTTAGCTCACTGGTTCAGGTTGTGTTGTTGCTTTCTGAAGATTAAAGTGAAAGCTAATGATAGCTAATGTCAGATCTAAAAGCTAACATTATGTCAACTGCCACTGGCATTTCCATTTTCACAGCCGAGTGTCAGCCTGCTTGTGTGAGGGATACATTTAATTTGATTATCACGTTTGTACTCAGCCGAGTGTGTCAGTGTAACTTTTGGGAGTTGGAGGCTTGAACAGCTGCAAAATATTGGTGCAGGCTGTCTATAAATAAACATTTCTTAATTTTTTCAACATACAAATTGTAACTATATAATCAGAGGAAAACAACCGTGTATACACATTTATCCTGGTGATATTATGGTGTGTTTTACAGCCATATAAAAATGACTCCCCTATCAATTTCCATATTAGACATTTCAGAAATGCAATTCAGCAAATCATTGAATTGCATTTTGAAGAGTTCACCGCACCCATGCTCATAGCAGCTATCACAACAGAAAAAAAGTTTGGAAAATTGCTGATACTTTTCAGAAATTCTAAAATATTGGTCTAATTAAATAATAAACTTAATTACAGTTGACTACCCCTTTAAGGTATGTGCTCCCACCCATGATAGTGACCTGTACAAAAAGGTTTTCTACTTGCCTACTGCAGTTTTACATTTCTCGTATACCTAAGGTGGATCTAAATATTTTGGTCTGTTTCCATTTCAAATTTTTTTGAAAGGTATACTAAAGCTAGGTTATATGGATAGATGTATAATTGTATGCTGTGATTGCATTAGGCTATTCAATGTATACTTTTACCTATTGTTTTTATTTATATCCTATGAACACTATGTATGACCTATCAGAACAACTAGGCCTAGGTGTTATGCTATGAGTGAAATCGTATAGGCTACTCTGTATGCCAACAGTGTATAGTTTCATACTATTTTGGCACACATGAGTGATTTGGGTGGTGGGTGGTGGTATAAGCCTAGGCCAGTATAGACTACTCCTTGTATGGGTGATTCTAATCTGCAAATTAAGAGTAGAATCTATGATGGTATAAGTCACAATGTAAAACCACTGTATTTATGCACTCAAGCAGCAGGTGATATTTAGTTTCCATGTGTGTACACAGTCCGCTGTGTAAAATAATCTACACCACGTACACAAAGGCCACCCTTAATGTACTAATGTACTAACCTACTCTAGTTGGACTTATAATGCAGTAGTCATAGGTCACTTACTCCTCTGAATAGTATGAATTAGGCCCTTGGAGAGAAGATTTGAACCCATATGTGATGAGTACATGTTGTTTGGAATACAGTAGGCCAACATAGCTACAGATCTGTATAGCAGTAAGATATTAAAAAAGAGTATAGTGTAGAGAGCTGAAGTTTTTGCGGCTTTTGTCCAAGCCAAACTTCTCACTTAAAACATAGTGTTTCGTTATTATTTCCCTGGGAATAATATACAATTACTCCTGCAAGAAGCCATGGTGATAATGACATTATTGTCACCGACTGGCTGACAGCTGATAGTGTGTGGCGTTTGTAGCTTCATTACTGATAACATGAAAAGGAATAGTGGCTAAAGTTAAGTTTTTATCTAGCCAAAATAACACTAGATAGCGGTATTTTTTCTGGCTTTGTCATTAGCTAAGTTAACGTTAGCAGTTGGTGCCGTTCTGCGGTTAGAGTTGTGCAGCTAGAACTGTTGGTTATGACTGATATACGGCAAAATAACTGTTAGGCAAAATATTGACTTTACTCACAGTGATGCTGTGGCTCAAGTTGATGTGCCACTGCCCACACTTCTTGTGATTCGGAAAAAGGTTAAACCAACTGCATGCAATCTTCAAAGGCCACCACGGAAGAGAAGGAGAGGATAATGCCGGGGAGGAGCGAGGTGGCGACTGGAAAGGCTGACGCAGTTCGGTGCTCAGTTTCGACGGTGTACAGAGACCGCAACGCTGCGTGTATGGAGGAGAGTCGTGGAGGTGGAGTTTGTGTGTTGGACTGCTGAATGCCACTGGACATCTCGGGACAGCGGGGGCTATTTTTAATCATGACTGTATTACTTTAATTTACTTGAATTAACTTAATTAGTTTGATCAATGCAATGATAAAAACATATTTAAAAAAATGTCTTTATTTGAAAAGTTTGTTTGTGTGTTGTGGGTCTGCCCCACTGTCTATGTCTTTTTTGTTGTTGTTTGGGCTACAACTGAAGTTTCCTCAATGGGAAAATAAAAGTTATTCTATTCTATTTTATTCTAAGTGATTGTAATGTAATGCAACTTCCAGTCATGATTATTACCAGCAGAACCAATTAAGCTGCCTTCAACAGAAAAGCATAAGTAAAAAAGACAGAAAAAAAGACTACCAATCAGAGCACCTCCTTCAGCACACAATGTATAAAAGGGTGTATTAAGGAAGCACAGATTCATTGCTGCATCTCAAATTGAATATATTTGCACCACTTTCCTTTTCCAAGTTCTTCACGGGGCCCATAAATGTTACTATCAACATCTGCACGTCAGCTCCTGTTCGCAGCGATTGTCAGATGGGTCGATACAGTCTCATTTCAAGTACAGCAAAGCTCTCCATTACACCTGGATTTCTACTTAATTGAAACTTATGTGGCATGTGATTGCTTATTTTCTTACATGACCAGGCAGGGGAGTGTCGCACCAGGGTAAGATTCCTGACAAGACTGAAAAGGTGTGTCATTTGACAAGCATATCATCAAGAAATATAGATTTTTGTGGTTATTTTTTTCCGCTATTCCAAGTTAGAAAAACATATTCATTTTACAGTTAAGACTTACAGAGGAGCTGAATCACTTCATCTTACTAGCCTTTTCTTATCTGTCACTGACAAATCTACACAGCAGCTATCTACAGACTATGCAGTGCCCTGCTTATGTAGTTGTACGTCTCCGTGCTACAGGAGTCTCCACAATAGGCAGCAGGCAAAGCCTTTCCTGACAAAGACAACAAGCAATTATGGGCTAATTACCCATCAGCCTCACCTCTGCAGGCCTCCTCTGTTCATGGTATGCAGGCCTCCTAACCTCAGGAGACAGCCAGGATGTCTGACAGCAGTCAAAACAAGAGAGCAGAAAATTACCTCTCGGGATCGAAGAACAGAAGAGCAGCGAGCCAAATCTAAACTCTTAACTTCAAAAAGGCCACCGTAGCACTTGGTCCTTGAAGCAATTCTGGTAAAGTAGAAACAAGCTGTCTGATTTACACCTACCGACAAAGCCTCATCTACAAGCCGTCCTGGGACGGGGCTCACTCAGGAGCGTGCATGCCTTACGCAAAATGGCCCTCGCCCAGCCTGGCCACCATGCAGAGAGACATTGAGAAAGCTATACCCACGCACAGCAGTGCAGGAGCCAAGATTCCACCGACATTGCGAGGTTATGAATTTACGAGTGATTCTAGGGATTCTGGAAGTTATTACCCTATTAGTCCATAATTATCTCCTTATTAGTTATAACATCTTACTGCATTCGTGGCCCAGTGACAGAGCTAGTTAACCATTTATCACAGACATTATTACGTTGCCATGAATTATTGGTTAGCTATCACGTTATAGATTGTTGCATTCCCTCTTTTATGATTTATGTTAGAACATTAATTCATGTTTTGCATTCATTAGAATGATTGTCGTCATGATATACGTATAATTTCAGCCTGTGTGATTTTCATTAGAGAGTGCATTAAGCGGAGAGGAAGGTGTACAAATCTGGTGCCGCTTTGATAGGAGACATTAGCGGTGCAGCAAAGCCTGGCCTTATTTTTATTTCCAACTAGAATGCATGCAAGTGTCCTTGGGCGATGACTCAGAACCTTACATCACTGTTTATACTTTTATACCCTTCCTTCAAAAGGAATACAAGCCCTGTTCCAAGGGGGAAAAATAAAATGGCAATTAGAACTGAATGGAAATGGGTGTTATAAATATACATGTTGATCTTTTCCCTGGCCTGATTTACATACGGAGGAACAATGCACGTCATTCTCTTTGAATATTTTGGGAAATTCAAACAGAAGGTTTTGGAGGGAGTTCAGCTCGAGAGAGAGAGAGTGAGGTGAAGAGAGAGAGAAATCCTCCTACACTGTAAAAATACTTAATTTCAAGAGTTACATTGAATAAGATTGCAATGTCTCTCCCCAAATTAAAGAGAAAAAACAAATTATCTGTGTTACTAAAAGAGACGGAAGGACTAGCAAATCAATACGTAGCAGCTTGCCACAGCCTGAAGTAAACTAACTGGGAAGGTTTTGTAGATAACAATGCATCAAATCTCTCTGATACAATGTATAAAAAGTGATCAATAGTACCTTTGCCGACCATTTCTTATCGTGATGGTTATTATTATCTGTTGCTGTTACAGTTCTTGCTAATTAATTATCAGTTCTTGATGCATCACCTCTTCCAGTCTTCACAATATCCAAGTCCATGATCACCTATTGAGTATTTCTCTGATATACTATATACTATAATTTTGGGGAAGCGAAGCAAAAAGACATGTTCATTGCTTTAACGTTTAGGTCGATAAAGAAAAATGATGCCTCATCAACATCTGAACAGAGTTAAATAAAGTAATGTATTAATAAATATTAAGGGGTAATAAATAGTATTACCCTTCTGTTTTATGGAGACAATTATGGTGAACCATTATTCTTTGTATTAGTTCTGCAAATTAGTGCAAGGTTTATAAATTTAGTTTTTGTTCATTCCACGGAAAATGAATTATGATTAACGTGCCAATACTGCTATGAACCGGAGATATTTATTTATTTTTTATTTATTTTTTTTATGTGGAGGGTTTTAAAAATGTTTCTCTGAACATTGAAATACTGGCATGGTCTACTTAGATTAATAACAGTTAACCCCTTAACTAGCACGACCCGTATTTGGGCCGGAAGTGGTTTAGTTTATTTGCATTCATTGCCCTTTTTAAGGTGAACTATTCAAATAATCTGGCCACACAATATACTGTTTCAAAGTAGTAAAACTCACAATTCTATCTCCATAAATTATTTTATGATCCGAATGTTATAGCAACAATGTTTTCTTATTTTGTAACATGAGAGAAAACGAGTTAAATCAAAACGATGACTTTGTACATTCTATGTGTTCCACATAAATTCACAGACGACACAAATAACTGATAAGTCGATATCCTTATCTCCGCGATAAATAAATAAATCTTTTTGGCGGGGGGGAAAAAACTTCCACTGTGTTTGAGCTTCTGTTTTTCCGTTGCTTCAGTGACACTTGGAAAACAAACTCCCAAAGGGTTTACCTTACAGAAGAGACCAGGATTATGCCTGTAGTCAAAGGTGTTCAAGAACAGTAACCATTTCAGTTTTGGGCTTGTGTTCAAAAGTGGCGGTGCTAGAGAAAGGGTTAACACATTTCAGTTTGTTGTAGAGAGGGACTCAATTTTAGTTTTTTAGCAAGTTACATTATGATGGAGGATGCATTAAAAGGGCAGATTCACCATATTACACAAAGAAGAGAGGAGGTAGTGTCACTTCTTTGAAATAATGGTTTATTAAAATTACTAGTCACTTCTTAATAACTTTTGTTAAAACAAAGTACAGTATTCAATTTGATTTAAATACATTAAATGTGAAACGAAATATCATAATCCACATAAATTCCATCAGCGGGCTGACCCACAACTGAGAAATGATGCTTCTATAGTGCATTCATCAACCCTACAGTTCCTGACACAAATCACTGAGTGGAGACCTGCAGATAGCAAGTCAAGGAGATACAGAAAGTACTTTCGCCATTTAAGAGACACTTCATACACAGCTTTTTTTTTTTTTTACACACAATCCATTTATATAGCCATATACTTCACTGAAGCAATTCAGGTTTAGTACTTTGCTCGAGGGTGCAATGGCACTGCCCCATCTGGGAATTGAACCCACAACTCCTAACTTACAAGCCCGGTTCCTTCACCATTATGGTGCATTACTGCCCCCAAGCAGACAGCTCCAGACAAACAGCCTTCATAAACAAGAGGCTCTCGTAATGCAGCAGCAGGACTGTGATTGGCTATGTGAGTCGAGAAGAGGAGCCAATGAAAGTACTGTAATTTTTACTGTTGCTTGCAGTAACGTTCTTATAGCCAACGTATAAAAAAGCAGTATGTAAACAGGTTTAACGTTTAACATGTGGTGTTATTTTCTTTTAGTTGCAGATCACCGTTAGCAGATCATTTGTCTGTCTAAGCTAGCTAATAGTCAATAGCTCCTCTGAATACGAAGGTTGTGTAACGTTAACTTGCATTATACATATGGACAGCGCTAGCTAGCAAATGCATCTGACAACAACAACAATAATTTTCCCCACTCTGGCATAATGGCGTGAGGCTAGAGAACATGGACCCAGCAAGACCATGACTAAAACTTGACTGATTTTAGTCAGCCCAATGTTTAAATTCAATAGCTAATGCTTACATGTGAGGCCTAAGGGAAACTAATTATGACACAATGTTCAAACATGTTGAACTGTATCCTGACCTAATCATGAATAAAATTATTGAACTGGACTAATCGTTGCCAAGTATTAAAGCTACATTGAGCAGATACGATATCCCTACACACCTAGTGTTGTTGACCATGGCTAGTGTTGTCATGATCAATAGCCTATAGCTATCTGTTAAATGCTATACATGGAAGCAAAACATACTACATTTTGATACTACCATGTTACATAAAGGTTTGCTAACTTCTTTGCTAATTTAAGTTTAAAGGCCTATGTAACCTCAATGAGAACTTTCAGATTGATCTGTTCTTCCTCTTGAAATTGCCTTGATTGAGCTTTAACTAAATGCAAGCGTTGTTTTCTATTATACACATTTTTGGTGAGTTCACCAAAATTAACTCAATATAGGCTACTGTGTTTGAGAAGAAAAAAGTAAACACATGAATTTATTTTTAAAAGTTACCTGTTTCTGTGGATTGAATCCAGGCCTTCATTTTTTAAAACAATCCATAGAGCCTTTTTCAGGATAGCAAAACATATTATGTGAAGGTTTGCTATTTATAGATAGCCCCTTCAGTTATACCCATATGCTGGGGATAAGATTTTTGCTAGTTAAATGAGAGAAAGGCAGCCAGTTAATTTCATGACTTTTTCCAAAACTAAATTGGATTGCTCCAGGATGCGAGGAGACCCAAGAGAACAGTACGCCCTCCTCCGCCTTTCTAATACCCATGTGACATGCAGTGAGCTTATTGTCCCATGTGGGAGAGGGGCTGTGGTTAACCCCTGTGTCTGGGGGCAACACAGCGGAAATCCCAGACAGATATGGTGAGGAGAGAGAATCAGCATAGTGCTAGACACAGCAACTCCACCCAGTGCATTCCACAATGAAGCAATGAATGAAGGCAAGTGAGTCCCAATAAAAGTAATCAAGAAGCACGTACATCCTTACATATAGTTCAGAACTGCAAAATGTTAATGCCATTTTTTTTTTTTTTTAAAGGTATAACTTATAGGGTCCAAACTGTTGGGCCTTAAAGTACATTTGCACAACCCAGGCAGAGAACCTTACACATGATTCCACACACACACTTCAAAGTCCTCTTTCAGTCTTGCACATTTAAATCTGGTTGAGTGATGTGATTAATTACTATTATTAATAAGAAGAAAAAAAAATAAAAATAAAAATAATAATAATAATAATAATAGTGGTATAATCATTGTTTGTTTACTTTGTTAATATACAAACCTGGAAATTAATTTGAACTAAGAGGCGTGCAAACAACAGAACTAAGATCAGAGAGAAGAGAGGGAAGGTAAGGTAAGTTACCATGTGCTTCATTGGAGTGTGTGCATGTGTGTGTGTGTATATATATATATATATGTGAATAATGACTACACTTCCCTCTCATGGTAAAAGAAGCGCCAGGCTTCTCGAATCATCAGCATGAGCAAAAGTACAGGAATAAGTCAATTTAAGAGAGTAACAGCTGAAGAACACATACTCCCCCGAGTCTCGCACACAGATTCTACCTGCCCTTGTTCTGATCTATGGCTCCTTACGGTCACGTCTGAGCCAGGCTAGGAGGACAGCAAGCACCGCTGCATGTGGGCCGGAGAGAGAGAGAGCGTGCTGGATTCTGCACCGAAGTGACGTTAGTTTAAATCCTCACTAGGCTATCGCTGCTATCATGTCCTTTAGCAATAAAAATTATCTATACCAAATGCTTCAATAAAAGTGTATCTTCAGGGGGGGCTTACGCATTGTGTAAGAACACATAAAAATACAATTATACATTTCCCCATTTAAGTGCTTCTGCTTACAAAATAAATTATACTGAACACTTTAACGTTACCTGTAGGTAGAGCGGTACCACTATCAAGAAAGCTCTCGAACCCACAGAAAAACAAATAGCTTCTCTAAGCATTAAAAATAACCCTGGGGGACTGTAATTATGTGTCCAGCTGTACAGGGGGAGATTATGGTTACCGAGGTATATCCTGAGACCTGCCAATTAACTAATGTCCCCTGTAGGGGACACGAGTCTGGTATTAAGCTGAAGAACCATACATTCTACTATGCTAAAAACCTCTGGTTCTGTGTATTAGGACATATATGACATAATATAAAAAATATATATTTTCAGTGAAACGTGCTGTCATCCAAAGATACTTTTGTTATGCAATGCCCCCCCAAATGCTCCGCCTGCCCCCCCCCCCCCACAGCCAAATCCAGAAAAAATGAAATCTGACAATATGAAGTCGGCGCGACGCAGGCTATTAGAGCTACAGACGATTCGGCCAATCATAAAAATGCCACATCAAAATAATATATTTCTCTAATATCGGATTGGTTGGTTTGGCCATATAAAACTCAGAGACGTAGTGAGAGAGAGAGGTCTGTTTTTTTGATCAATCTATGCTGTCTCTTCTTGATAACTAACTGTTACGCATTGCTTAGGATATAATATTCGCTAGCCTAGCTTACTCAGTGAGTGGAGGATAGTGGCGAGAGTCTCCGTCTGGGAGATTCGATTTTAAATAGATTGA
The DNA here is from genome assembly GCA_022702515.1 of Ilyophis sp. 1 JC-2022. Lineage (NCBI taxonomy): Eukaryota > Metazoa > Chordata > Actinopteri > Anguilliformes > Synaphobranchidae > Ilyophis > Ilyophis sp. 1 JC-2022. Next base: position 38,708,009 of record CM040401.1, on the reverse strand, counting down.
TTACATGTTGCATCTAACCTAGTTGTTATAGCTGCGATTCTGCGAAACATCTGCAGCATTGCATTAGCTGGCTGCGTGTGTCTGTGCATGTCCGTGCGTGTGTGTGTGTTAGCCAGGGGTGTAAAAAGTACCCAGAAATTATACTTAAGTGAAAGTATGGATACTGTCTCAAAATCTTACTCAAGTAAAAGTCAGAGTATCTGGCTAAAAATACACTTGAGTAAAAGTAAAAAAGTTCCTACTTTTAAATGTACTTAAGTACTAAAAAGTAAAAGTAAAAACTTTTTTATTACAAGGGAATGACAAGGGGTCTCAAACTCATTCCATCATGGGCTGAGTGTATACAAGTTTTCGTTTCAACTACACATTGCACCAGGTGAGTTAGTTGAAGACGTGAGCTAATTAGTGAAATCATCAGCTGGTGTTTAGGCAAGGCTGGAATGAAACCCAGTATACACTCAGCCCACAATGGAATTAATTCTGCCATAGACAATTCTGAAATTAAAGAACAGAGGACAATTTTTTTTCTCCATCGAATTTGAAAAAACATGTTGGCATGGATGGCATTCACATCCCAGCATCCAGTTGTAAAGTTGGCCAAACTACAACCTTGGAAAAAATTAAGGGTTTAGTTCAGTTTTTGTTTTATACGTGGGTTCGACATTGCACAAGGTTCTTGTCAAATAGTTATTTTGATAGCAGGTGTCTAATCAAAGATCCCCGCTTTCTAGTCTTGCACAAAGGGTATGGTATGGATAGGATTAATAACGTTAATGTTAGTTCGGCCAGAGAAACAAATATACTAATTAAAATGGTTGGACCTGCGAGATTTGTGCTTTGTACTTTGAAGGTCTGAATTTTAAATGTAAGGAGTAAAAAGTATGTTTTTTTTCTCTGAAATGTAATTGAGTAAAAGTACAAGTATACAAACTTAATAATACTCGAGTAAAGTACAAATCCCCAAAAACAGTACTTAAGTATTGTAACAAAGTAACAAAGTACTTACTTACTCAAGTACTTACTCAAGTACTTTACACCCCTGGTGTTAGCTAGCCTACTGCATGTTGGCGAGTCAGCCCTGCTTTCCTCCTACTTTTCCTCCTACTTTGAAATACATCACATATATTAAAATACACTATCATATCTGTCTCTCTCTCGCGTTCTCTATCACACTCACGGCGAAACGGCAGCCGTCAACAGAGGCAAGCACCCCCCGGTGTCTCATGCATAAATTATATATTAAAAGATTATATAATGCAGTATATATATATATATATATATATATAAATGAAACGATGAGCCAATTAGGCTACAGTCGGCTACCTTAGTCTCACATGTAAATCGAAAATAGCACAAAGAGACTGAAATGATGAAGGAATAAGTGTAATAAGGAATACTATAATAATTTAATTTAATTTGGCATTGAAAAAGTTGTCCTCCATAAGAGGGGGGGGGGGGGGGGGGTATGGCTAAAATATAAATGAACATGATGAGCCAGTTATAGTAACGTAGTTTCACATGTAAATAGAAAATAGCACAAAGAGATTGAAATGAGGAAGGACTATAGATCATCTTTAATATACTTGTTTACATATAAGATTAGATAATGATTGGGTATTATTGGGCATAAATAAAGTTGTCCTCCAATAAGATGAGGGGGGTGGAGGTGGGTTTAAAATGTAATAAGCCTATATTTTAGCTTTATATGAAAGCATCTCAAATCTCATCTAGGTCTTTGAAAAACATTTTTTTCAAAATGTTAATAAATTAAACATTTTATTTTAGAAAATGCCCTGTGTGAGGTCGTGTAGAAATGCAGGAAATTTTAAAAGGCTCTAAATTTTATGGGGGAGGACCCCCAGACCCCCCCCCCCCCCCGCTACTTCCTCTCCCTCTCATGCCCCCCCAATCAAACCAGTCTAGAAACAACCCTGACCATCACTAGTCAGACAAGTTCAATGTGTTCTACCAAAAAGCATATTCACCATAGTAAGAAAGCATGCCACACACAGTGATCATGTTCCATCTCCCACCATGCCTCTCACTGACATGAAAAGTGGCATTATGGGAAAGCTGCAAACGCATTGGCTGTGAAGGTACTGGTGCCTTGATTGGCTGGGATGCTTGAGTTTAGTGAGTTGAGGAATTGTAATTTACAATGATAAACAAGCAGGCAAATTAAATGCAGAGATACAGAAAAGGACTACAGTCTCATCAACTATTCCATTATGGCACTCAACACTGTTCTCTGCACTGAGTCAGGAAAGTACCATCTGCCTGGCCTTCAGAGCTTCACACACATACACACACACACACACACACACACACAAGCACAGGGACGGATCTAGAAAGCATTTGTGAAGGGAAAGAAAATATGAAAAAGGGCCCACCACCTTGAATGCATGCACATGCACGCACACATACACACACCTCTAAGGGCTCCCTGGACCTGCTAGTGCACGGGAAAGCTTTCCCGGTTATACAGCCTTATCTTCTCCCCTGCACACAAGCACACGCATACACACGGCACATTTGGCACAATACTAAAATGAGAAATATGAAAATAAAAGCACCTTACCAGAGTCAGAGCTGTACATGTACACAAACTTGGTCCACTTGTAGTGCTCAATGACGCTGACCAGTGCATCCTGCAGATCTGGCCGCAGCTGGATCACAAACTGGTTAGATGTTTCAATCGGAAAGCTGGGGGTGACGAAGCAGACGTGCAGCGCCCCGCAGAATGACATCAGCATGTTCACCGTCGTTTTGTCGTACAGTCCAATTATGGCGTACACTCCTTTGGAGAATTGCGAACAAACTGTGAACATAAACGTAAATAAAATATTAATATTTTATAACAATAAATATTTTCCGTAGTTGAAGGGAAGGACAATAACTTGTTTTTTGCACAAAAGTTTTTTAAACAATTTTTATTATGCTGTTTCCCATTTTGGAATGCACAATTGTATTTGTATTCTTATCACATTGCTGCAGCTCCTCGTGATTGTGGAGAGCACAGACCTCCGGAGCGTATTCTACCAGCCATTGCTTCTTTTCACTCATTTTATAAATGTATTTTTCCAGTACAGTAAAACACATGTACTAAGTAAGGACACAATATAAGATTCCCCTGAAACACGGGGTCATGTGACTGCTTCGGGTCTCTGTTTGTCACATAAACCCAAATCAGATTTTCCAACATGGCCAACAGACAGTCCTTAGCTGCCCCACCGTAGGCAGTCAGAGAGCATCAGACAACAAGACTGACATTCTGGCCTTTCTACAGCCCTGAATAAGAGGACTGTGAACACCAACCACCCAGTTAACGAGGTCGCAGTCCCGCACGGAAGTTAAAACGGCTTATCTCGAATTTTGTCTCAATTTGTCACATGAATAAAACAACTTAAAGGAATATGGAAAGTGTCTCTTGCAAATTATTCATTTTTACACGGTGTGCGCTCTGGATTAGTTCCCTGCTGATGGGGTGATATGTATTTAGTATTCCCTTGTTTAAAAAGGGTCTTCAGTGCGCTCATGAATAAACATGGTAGCAATGGCCAGAGAGCTCAAAAGAGCTTGGCTAATTCTACACGTGTTAAAGAGGGTTGGAGCATTATAAAGGGAGGGTTGAGCTGTAAGCGCAAGGCCACGAGCAGGTTACTCTGCGGGAATGGCGAAGAACAGAAAGAGCTCCAGGATGGAGAGAGCATAATCAATGCATCTAGAGGGCTCCTTTGAAATTTCAAAGCCAGCAGGATCGCTTTCTAAACGACCCTATTTTCTATGAGCTCTCTCCTCAATCGCTTCCTGAAATGTCACCAGTCCCTTTTAACCAGTTTCATTCCCCCCTCCCGCCATTTTCCCCCTCCCTCGTGTCCATCACATCTCTGCAGGTTTATTTACTTGCATTGGGCTTATAGTTCGATGTGAATGGCTGACCGGAGTGAAGACCCAGGATGGGGTCTGCCATCATCTGACCACAATGCCAGAGTTCTGAAGGAATGCCAATCTGAACCTATGATTGATTTTCAAAAATGTATTAAGACATGATTATTATTCTTTTCTCATTCGGTCTTCTGATTTTAACTTGCTATCTGTAATTCTGAAGTTTTTCTCATTTGGCATTTGCATCTTTTCATTAAGCATACAGTTTTATGTTAGCTTCAAAATTAGTCATTTTAACCATGAATAAAACATAACTAAGTAAATTTTTCTAGAAAAAATGCCTACTTAGTTTACAATATGTTTGATTTGTAAAATATAGATTACTAGGTTAAATAAATAAATATTAAATAAAATATATCAATTACTAATAAAAATGTATACCAATTCAAACAAATTAACAAGCTCTTTATATATACTGTAATATGTAATATGTTGCCCTTCATTGTTATCATAGTATAACTGCAATAATATATTTTAAAAAACATTAAAAGGGGGCATTCTATCATTACCAGCTGAGCAGCTCACGCATCAATATAAAAATATTGTAACTTCAATGATATATTGATTGATTCACAGGATTAATTGTGCATAATATACTTATCATTGTTATGTCTATTTGAATTTGAGTATATATAATGCATCGAATCCATCGTCACTTAAAATCCCTTCATGCCAGAATCAGTGTTATGGCTGACACTGATCAGTGAGTGCCATTGCCTTGATGTCTGAGGCTGTGTCGGAGGCAGATCCCTGTCTACTGCGTCTTGTGTACTAGCAGACTGTGTACTTTTTACTGCATACTGTTTAGTGCACAATGTACAGTATGCAAAAAATATCCTCCATACTATTTCCCAACCGTACTGTGGAAGTGTCTTAAAATGTCCTGCCCTTGAGCGGACATGCCACATGTTGTTGTTGTTGTTGTTGAAGGAAAATGTCAGCGAAATTCTCCAAATACCGCGTCCTGTCAAGTTGCGCTGCCCGTTTACCTTGTCGGGCGAGTTCTGACTTCATATGCTGAAAGTAGCACAAGTCATTATTTTTGAGCATGGCACAGTGCATCTGGAGTTTGAATTTGAAGGACTGCACCGTGGAGCTGATCATGTTCGTACCATTCTTGTTCTCCTCTGGAAAATGGAGATTGAGCTTGTTGAGCATCAGTATTAGGTCTGTAAGAAAAGTCAAATCCAGCAGCCACTGCTTGTTGTCAAACTGTTCGTACTCTGATTGGACTCCTTCAAAAAGCCCCTGATCTTGAGCGAGAAGCTCTCTGAATCTGGCCAAAACCCGGCCTCTACTGAGCCAACGCTCGTCTGTACATAGCACCAAATCTACCTTCTGTACATAGCGTTCCCGAATGGAGCATGCCAGCTTCATTGCAACATCCATCGCCTCCTTCATACTCAAGTTTTTGGGCACGAGACTCGCTGGTGGATTGTGCAGTGATCGATAAGAAAATGAGGGGAAGCAGGGCTTTATTTGCAAACACATTGAATCCATTTGCAAGACCAGCCATCAGACCAGGTGATGGTGACGAGTTAGACTTCCCCACATAATCCATGAAAACTTTACAAATGTCCTCACCCCGTGTGTGTCCTTTCAGAGATGCAACATTACAAATGTCCCCGCCCCGTGTGTGTCCTTTCAGAGACGCAACATTACAAATGTCCCCACCCTGTGTGTGTCCTTTCAGAGACGCAACATTACAAATGTCCCCGCCCCGTGTGTGTCCTTTCAGAGACGCAACATTACAAATGTCCCCGCCCCGTGTGTGTCCTTTCAGAGACGCAACATTACAAATGTCCCCGCCCCGTGTGTGTCCTTTCAGAGACGCAACATTACAACTGTCCCCACCCCGTGTGTGTCCTTTCAGAGACGCAACATTACAACTGTCCCCACCCCGTGTGTGTCCTTTCAGAGATGCAACATTACAACTGTCCCCGCCCCGTGTGTGTCCTTTCAGAGACGCAACATTACAAATGTCCCCGCCCCGTGTGTGTCCTTTCAGAGACGCAACATTACAAATGTCCCCGCCCCGTGTGTGTCCTTTCAGAGACGCAACATTACAAATGTCCCCGCCCCGTGTGCGTCCTTTCAGAGACGCAACATTACAAATGTCCCTGCCCCGTGTGTGTCCTTTCAGAGACGCAACATTACAAATGTCCCCGCCCCGTGTGTGTCCTTTCAGAGACACAACATTACAAATGTCCCCGCCCCATGTGTGTCCTTTCAGAGACGCAACAGTAAGCCAGACTCTCTTGCTGGCACGTCGTCAAATGCTGATGGAAATGCAGAACGATACGACATCAGCAACTCATCAAACTGCAGGGGAAAACACTGGCACGTCTCTCTGCCGATGCTGATTCAAATTCAAGTGCTGGGAGAGTATGTGGCTAACACGGTATGAAGCAATGGTAAGTTATCTTTGGTAATTGTTCTCCGGAAAACAGACTGCCGTGCGGTGAGGTGGGCTTTAAGCTCATTCACCTTTTTCTTGCCCAGCTCACTGCTTGCAGGACTTGACATAAGAACAGTGATTGGTGGTTAGGTGTCTCTCCAGGTTGAGTTTCTTTGCCAGCGCCACACAGTAAGTTCCGCCAGACATGACGTTCTAAATTAATGTTCAGAATAATGTTAGCAAAATACTGAACAAAGAAAAACACTACCTCTCAATTGTGTTTCTTGACCTGCACGGAGGTGAGTGGGCGGGGTTTAGGATGGAGGAGGAGACTTATTTGATTGTAAACACAGGACCAGACCAAGGCTAAAAGTATCATAGTGCACCTTTAAAGCTTAGTCTCCAAGCTTTAAACACAAGAGCAGCAGTGTCTCTAGATGAGGGACTCCTGCTGAGGCCTCTGGACCTATGTACAGATAATGAATAGACATGTATGTGTATCTGTGCTGTGTTGTGTGGTGGCACGCTTGACTTTTAATGTGGCTCCTGGGTGGTCAGCGGTGGCTGGGGTCAGAATGAGACATCACCCCCACCCCCGCGGGATGCTCTTATGTACCCTAGCAACGCCCGTCTGGTCTGCCTAGTAATCGTCCGCTTGGAATATTGCCGTGCCTGAAACAATGATAGGGGAAATACGGAGAGGCTGCCCCCCCTCTCAGCCCCACCCACATTGCCCTTATTGCAGCCAAGGCTCCATAGTTTTACTATTACAAGGCCAACCAGAGTTGGAACATTTTTAATTGTATTTATTTATTTTTTATTCATGAGATTTAAAAAACAAATGTCCTTCCAAGGGAGCACTAACCAAGAGGTTACGGCACACAGCATGGAATACAAATACATACTAAACACTATAATGTACTTGGATCTTCTACCATCTGAGACAAAATTTTATTTCCTGAGCAGTTTATCAAACTGTTATACCACCTTAGCAGGTTGTTTAATAAGGGCAGCGGGGCAGAATCACGGTTAGGGCTCCAAAGTTTGTGTCTGGACATCTGTTGGCTTCTACCTCAGAAAGGGGAACAGCTTCATAGAATTCGGTCAAGTGTATGACCTGATAATTCAGTAAGTGTCCAGCTGCACAAACAGATAATTATTGCATAACATGTCTGTGTGGGGACTGTCTGATGAGCAAATAAACTGCAATAAAGATGTAATACATGGGGAAGGTTATTTGGTCATTTGTCTGGGTTGACCTGTACATGTTCCTTTCCGGTTCAAGTAAAATAGTCTACAAATGAAGCCCAGTATGGGTGCTGTGTGGCTCATTCAGTTAGGAAACTGCTGTAGCGCATGGACAGGCCCCACAGTCTGGTTTGAAATCCCATGCCAACTAGCTGACAGCCCCGTGGGACGATGCGCAGTCGGCTCTAATGACACACCGGGGTTGTTTGTATTGAACTTGTGATGATGACGAGCTGATGGAAAGCCTACTCAATGTTCTCTGTCTGAGGCCGCTGAAATAAAGCTTATAGATGAGTGTTCTCTCTCTCACACACAATACTTTGTTATCGAATATTTATCGAGTCAATAAAATAATGCATTGATTCTTATTTGTATATGTATTTTGTGTGTAACTGGGTTGAAAATATGACTGCAAACCCCTTAATCTGGTAGAAAAGGGCAGGAGTTTCTCTGTTGTAGCCTATATGGGGAAATTGAGAGTTGCGCTGGACGCCATTGGTTGCTGCAACTCCTATGGCTCCTTGTCAGGAGGTAGGGCGGCGGGTCGCTCGCTGATCGGCAGCGGTTCGAACCGAACCCTCCTCCTGTCCACATGTCTGAAGTGTCCTCAAGACACTGATGAACCCCAAAAAATTCCAAATGCAGAGCAGCTAGCTTGCATGGCATGCCCGCCATGGGGTGTGTGTGTGTGGTGAGTGAAAATGGGAGTGAGAGGCCATTGTAAAGCGCTTTGGATAAAGGCGCTATATAAGTGCAGTCCATTTACCATTTTATGGCTCCTCCCGCTTCTCAAGTTCCTATATATGCTATGGGGCAAAACTGCATGTGATGCTCTCCCCATGTCCGCCCTGACACGTTCAAAAGGTGTAAGGTCAATTCCTCCAACATCTATACATTAGACATTGGTAGAAATTAATACAAATTAAAATACTTGTCCTTGACCGATTTGGAAAATATTAACAAGAATATTATTCAGGTCCTTGGCCGGCTGTCAACCTATGTGCGAAATTTAATCCAAATCAGATCAGAACTGTAGGCGTTAAGGCTGTTACGGACAGACAGATGGACAGACAGACCCGCGCACGCGAGTGATTGCAATGTGTGCATGGTGTAAACAAATACAGTATATTTGTGTGCGTGCACATGTGCAGGCGTGCAAGCGTGTGTGCATGTGTTTTTATAACTGGAAGGGAACTAACACTTTAAGCCCTGAATCAATGTGGACATTAAGTATCTGTTGTCATTTATTGTAAGGATCAGGGTGTCAGCCTATGGTCACTTTAATATATCATCACTGTGCTGAAGAGTGCCCTCTTCTGGCACCTAAACTGCTTTTTCACCAGCAATGGTGGGTGGCCAGCAGGTCTTCCACCCATGAGCTAAGCCAATCCTTGCTTATTTTTAGCTGATACAAGAAGGCCACCGGATGCTTACAATGACATGTTGTTGTGATTTGTGAATAGTAATCATAGTGCAGCAGTTTTGTCCACCCTCTTGACATCCAGTAACAAGTAAGAAAAAACTAAGCCTTGGCACATCACAGTCTGACATATCTCGTGCCTAAAGATAGAAACTATTCATCACGGACTGATCCGACACTCTTGACTGACAGCGGCTGTGACTGATTCATGTAAAACTCTTGAGGTTCACTGTTAAATGGCATAAACTTTTGTGGAAGAAACCCTGACTTAGAGCCCAAATGTAATGCTCTTGCATTTACAGGCTTTCCTGCCACGAGAGAAAATAAACACAGCTAAACAGTTTGTCTTATTGTTTTGACATCGTTTTATATCAACCGTTAAATATGTTGCAGGGAACAGAGCTTTGGGTTTTTACACTGCCTGTTTGGTTTACAGTGATGAGCAGTTCCAGCACACGTTTGTTTGTAATTACAATGTGTTGGCATGATGGACCTTTTCCTCCCTCCTGAAAACCTTTTTTTCTCCTCCTGAAAGGCTCGTTTTGAGGGGCTGCATGGGACCCAAGTATCGCCACAGTTAGCCTGATTCTAAGGAGACCAGCGGTCGTGCAAATTTTAGTAAATAGTGTGAAGCATGCAAAATGAAAAACAATGTGAACTAGCTTGTTTGCGGTTGCTAGGATACTAAAAGCCTTTGTTGTTTGTTGGAACACTTTTTGTGGCTGAAGCTAGAAATATACAAGCATGCATAATAAAATCAATTTAAATGTGATTTTGTGGCAAATAATGAATTTATTTGGCACGTAGCTATGGTATTAGTGAGCACATGTACAGTTAACTCATCAATTCCCTAACGGGAAAATAAAGGTTATTCTATTCTAATTGCTTCAAAATAAGCCCCTTCGCATCAAAGTCACATACATACAGTGCCCTCCACAATTATTGGCACCCCTGGTAAAGATGAGTAAAAAGGGTTATAAAAAATTCACCGTTTGGTGAATTAGCTTTATCTCACACTGAAAAAATTTGAAGAATCCAACCTTTAATTGAACTAAATTTATTCTGAGAAAAGAAAATCCCTCATCAAGAAATTATTTTTCTCTTTACCAGGAGTGCCAATAATTGTGGAGGGCACTGTACATACACACACACACACACACACACACACACACATAAAATGCCTGATTTTGGAAGACCTCAAACCCCTAAATCCCCAAGGATGTCCATGGTGGTCTGATTTTATTAACCTTTTGGACATGAGGAAATTATATAAACCTCCCATCTTCCAAAGTTAGATCCACTGTTCTTTTCTAGACATTCTGCTACCGCCCCCACCCACGGCTGCCCTTCTTCATGGTGGCTAATAATTACAAGCTAATACCTGTCACATGTCATCATTAATGCCAAAGTCCCTTAAGCAACTCGCATCCCGTGAGACCGCCCAACCGACGTGATGACATAGCCGGTGTGTGACAGCGGCCGATATTTAAACGCATATCAGAACAGCATTAGCAGCCGCCGCTCTGGGGACTGCAGCTGATCTATCGCTCCTTGCAGTACACCCTGTCTCCTGCAGATGGCAGTAGAGAAAGCTACCTGCAAAGTATGGGGGGGCAGGGTTGAGAGAAACCGCAGATCGGGGAATTCACGTAGGGATAGACGCTGAGTACGGCCCTTTTTCATTATCTTTTTTGTTGCATTGTACAGCTGCCGTTTGTGGCTCAGAGACCTGTGCAGTCTGAGTCGGTGTGGAGTGCTCTGAGAAGAAGCACCTGGCCAGGGAGTGGAAGCTCTTTAATTCCCTCTCTCTTGGCACTGAGATTCATCTAAGCTGCCTCACTGGGCTACTGAACAACCCTGAACAACTTGACATCCCTGAGATACCTGGCTTCTGTTGCCTGTTGCAATCAGGGAATTGGTGTGTGTGTGTGTGTGTGCGTATGTGTGGGTGTGTGCGTGGGTGGGTGGGTGCGTGTGTCTGCGTGCGCGTATGCGTGTGTGGGAGTGTGCGTGGGTGGCTGGGTGCGTGTGTGTGTCTGCGTGCGCGTATGCGTGTGTGAGTGTGTTTTCATGTGGAGATGGGCCCAGAGCAGGAGACTCATGTGGAGATGACTAAAATATCTGTCCTGACTACCATAAAAAAGTGGCTTAAGGCTTCCCCTGCCAGCATCGGTATTCAGCGCTTCAGTGGAATCTGGGCACACGTTTCATTGTTGCAGAACAGAGGGGTAATAACAGACAGAATGTGGTAACATTTCAGTGTTCCATTGCAATTGCTTGAGATTCCTCTGGAGTGTGTGGCTTTCTGCACAGAAAACAAAGAGCAAAACAACTGCCACAAGGCAATGAAGCTGGTTACAGATGGACAGTGGATAGTGTAAAGATTGTGTAAAGATAGATTATCTGTCTAGCGGTAGTTTATTTTGTTTGTTAGGTTAACATTACAAATATTGTTCATAAATGTGCCTTCTTAGAGATTTTTGCATGCCTGAGGCTAACACTGATGTTCTCCACTGCACATTGCTAATGTCTGCCAAGTGATTGTAATTTTGTTGAAAGAAGCAAGCATTATAAAAGCACAGCCATGCTGGACTGACATTGAAAAAAAAATATGCTAAGTGATTTCAATGTGAAATTCTCTGTGGAGTTCTGTGCATTTTGTATCCCTGTAAGCTGGGACAGGAGTGGCCACCTCAGCCGGCCCGCACAAGAAACACCTGGTCCGTCTTGCAGGGATAAAGGGAGCAGATGATAGTCTCAGCAGGAGGCAATCCGGGCCACAGACCCTGCACCCTGCTACATCCGCTCAGCGGCTCAGTGAAATAATGCTACAATGATGAGTTAGCACCTCATTAGCCCAGTAATTGAAATAGGGAGAGTCTCCACCTCAGACAGGCAGCCGGGCCACCTGGCACTCAGAACAAAAGCTGAGCAGAGACACGCAGGCTGAACACGAACCGATCTGGCCACGGCGAGGCGGCGCGGTGTGGTGTGGTGTGGTGAGCAGGGGCGCCGCCAGGGATTGTGGGCTCCGTGAGAAGATCTCACATTGGATCCCACCACCCCAGGCCACCCCAAGAAAAAGGAAAATAAACCATTAGTTAAATAAAATATTATTTTAATTTAAATTTCAATATCTAGGAGATAAAGTTATTTCTAAGCCCCCCCCCCCCTATATATATAAGCTCATTTGCTGAATTCAAACACTCAAACATACATTGTACTGACTGAGCATTGATACAGTACCAATGATACAGTACCAGTGTTTGTATATTGTATATAGTGTATGCGTATTCCCATGTATTTTAAAACATGGTCCTCTATTCATCATCCGCATACACATCTGTGCAGAATCCATGGCATGCTACAATGTTGACAATGTACACAATCCCAATGTCCTCTCTATTTATGTAGAACTATACCATATCTGATCTCCATCCAGGTAGATGTGTCTAAATATTCCCCTCATATGGTCCATGTGTCTACAAGCTGGAGCGAAATCTCAGACATGGGCCCAACTGTTGAACGACTGAATGCTGCTGCATCTACTGTGTTACAGTATTAGTGTGCAGCATGTGAACAAGTGAAAGATATCTCAATATGAGTCCTCAGCAGAGAGGACTGATGCATCACATTTCACACTTGCAGTGTACCAGAGCCACACAGCATGACTGGACAGCTTTACTCAAAATGGTTACCTTATTTCATACCTTCCCTCATCAGCTCTCACCATCACACCTTTACATCTCTCTATGCTTACTCTACTAAATATCGCTGCACAATTGCCCAGTATTCTTACACCCAGTCACAGCGAGCCAACCATTACCTCACACATTACACTACAAGAGTACTTCTGCTCAATTACTTATAACAGTATCTTACATGCAAGCTCAGCCCAGTACCTTTATTATTTTTGTTTCTGGGATCCCCACTTGCATGTGTACGTGTGTGTGTGTGTGTGCGTGTGTGTGCATGCATGAGAGTGTGTGTGTGTGTGTGTGTGTGTGCATGCATGAGAGTGTGTGTGCGTGCGTGCGTGCGTGCGCATGTGTGTGTGTGTTTGAGAGGAAGAAAGACATTGCAATGTATTTCTGGAAAGTATTTTTGTACTGTATGTGAGATTAGTATCTTTGCTTTAACCGTCTCTTCCTGGACAAGGGCACACTGGTGAATCTCCTAAGTACATTGACAAGCATCCTGGAGTGACTTCATTAATTTCCCTAATGGATGACCAAATAGCCCGTATTGTTATAATTCACATCATAGCCTTTAATCTTGTGTAAGAGCCACTGACTGCATAAGTGGGTTGACACGTAAGTACAGAAGGGAACAGTTTTAGAGGAAAAGGACCATCTGACTGGCAGAACTCCATAAGAGGTCCTTAAGAGGGTGATGTTCTGTTTTGAAATGATGCTGCCATTATGAATTTCAAAATTAGAAATTAGAAGCACATAAAATGTCACAGAATAATGTCACAAGACCTATTGTATTTTGAACACATATAGGTTGATTTGAAACTAAACCGTGTATAAACGCATATTTTCCCCCTCAACCTTCTTGTCTGCACAGTCCATTAGAGAAGCTTAACGCTGTTATTATAATCACCAGCAGTCACACAATCCAAATGCTAAGACAGCAGCAGGTACTTTTAAACATAGATTTGCCGATTTTTTTGTTTTTATTTAATCAGACATATTTGTTATATTAATTGCTGTCAACATTTATCACAAAACCTTAATTATCTTTCGTCGTTGTGCCATGGCATAGCCTATAATTTGTTACACATGCTTTTAACGAGTGCAAACTAAAGTGTCGGTATTTGAATGAATTGTTTTAAATCCGCGTTTCTTCTTCTATATTTCAATTTTAGGGTGAATTTTCTTCGTGCTACATGTTACGGTGTTCATTCGTATCACGAGTCTGGACAACAATAACTAATTATTTCCCCCCTCCTTATTTTCTGTGTGTGTGTGTGGGGGGGGGGGTGTCATTAAAGCTGAAATATTTAATAAATTATATTTCAGGGTATGGTTACCAGTCCCAGGGTAAATTCTCATTCCGCAGCTCTGGTAGGACACAATTACAGATGTCACATCTGACATCTGTACGCAATTACAAGAAGATGCGTCTCCTGCGCGTGTTTTCAGTTTACTTTGTTCTCGTCGAATGAAGGGGCATCACATTGTGGACAGGAAGTATGAGAGAAGAGTGTACAATCATCCCTTGTGAGTCGCTCTGTTGGACAAGGCTCAGTTCAAAACCATTTCAGATCTATTCCCTTTCTTGCCGTTAAATGTATAGTAGGCTACAGTCACAAAGTGGCTATGTTCCTTATAATGTTTATGCATGTAGTTTCCCAAGAAAATGAAATGCATTTAAAATAAAGAAAAAAACCATCTTATGGCTAGTTATTATTATTATTATTATTATTATTATAGGGTACAATAAATAAATACATATTTTGGTGTTTGTAGGCTAATGCATGTTATTTGTGGCTTGTGAAAAAAATTATTGCCGAACGCAATCACACTACATGCTTGCAGAAACACTAGCAAATGCTACCTGTCACTCTGCAATGTAACAGGGCAGTTATCGAATGACTAATAAGCTACAGGTTCTCAGGATGCATAAAAATGCAGGAAAAAATAAAGAACTTCTATGTTCAGTCAAATTAACGTGAAGGGCTATACACAAGACAACGATATGACCCCACAGTAGGGCTTAAAGGCTGATTAGAGTTTGTGTTTTATAAAGGTTTTCAGTTTCTTAGGGTTGACGATTAATGCGATATGGTCTAGATCACAATGTGATTAGGTCAGTAAATAATATCAACTGAAGTAAACGGAGAAAATACAGCATGATCGAAGCTAAACATTTTGTTGTTTTATCAGGTAGGCTAAGTAGGCTATTCGGCAGCATAAGAATCCGGTGACACAGGGTGTCTCATTAAGCTACAGCCTACTACCTGAAGATCACTACGTAGCCTTCATCATGTTTCTCAGTCGTTTGGAGTCAAGTTAAAATAATACAAATGTGAAATTTGTGAATTAATCAACAGGCTGCGTGACTTCAATGGCTGCTGGACTTAAAGTACTTCCAATGTTTATTGGCTAAGACAAAATCGCCGTTATGAAAGGAACGCGCTTAAGCTACTCAGTGCTCATGTATTACTATTGGCAGTTCTGCAACAGAGAGGCAAGCAGGTGGTTACGCAAGTTGGTAGCCTGTAAAACAATACATTGTGCAGACGATAAGCACACACATGCAGCTTAGACGAGAGTGGCCACCGATGTGTTCAACACAATTAAGGGAAAGCAAATAATTCAAACAATGAATGAATTGAAACACTGAATGTGTTACCGACAGCGCGACGCCGTACGCACCGTGCTTTACACATCAGGTGGTGGGGGTTAGTCTCATCTATGTTTTTTTCTTCTGAAAACCCCAGATAAATATCAAAGAAGATAGTTAATGTACTTACAAGCATACGTCATTCCAAAACTGCTCCCGATTTCAACCATATCCACTTGGGGCACCAATTTTGGGATATCCTGATGGTGCGAAAGAGCGAACCTAAATACCTCATATTCGTGGGAGTCGGTAGGGAACAATCCCCCTGCGAACGAGACAAACAACATCTTTTTACACAAACGCCACTGTTATAGTCGCCAGATTTAACAACACAATGTGAAATTATCATTTAACAACGGCAATAACAATCTTTTCAAAAATATGTTTTAAATACTTTTGAACACATCGGTGCTGTGAATGCCACTCATCTTGCTGTTGAAAGAGAGACAGTTACTGTAGTAAAAATAAAATGGCATGCGTTTTAAATTTGAGCACACTCACCAATGTTTATATTAGTTGGGAAACTTGAACCTAGACATAGCCCCAGAAAACTGGTGCAGAGCAAGGTGAAGCTTCGCTGCATATTTCCTTTTGCATTGGCAAAGAAGAAAGAACCCGAATTCCAACCATAGGTTTTGCTCGTGATTTGTTTATCTTTTTCCTGTTTTTGTTTTTGTTTTGCTCCCTTCCTTTAGCGCACTTAAAACGCACCCTTCACAGCAAAGACAAACTGGATTAGCCTACCGACGCTCCTCGCGACACTTGCTCTTCTTGCTCGCGCACACAGCTGACGCTAATATCTTTGGCTACCAAATAACCGTGACTGCCAGCCCTACCTACGCTCCCAGGAGAGACGGAGACTCGCGGGTACCCGCATTATGCGCGAACAGGGGATCGAGTCGCAATGTTTTTCCGCTTCTCAGCGCGCTGTCATCGACCCGGACTTCCCCATGACATATCTCTGTTAAGACAATCTGAGTGTGCAACGCCGACTAACCAACAGGATGATTATACAGTAGACGTTTTGTTTTTTTAACTAACACCCCCCCCACACACACACAGACAGTCACACATATAACTTGCGTGTGTTCAGAAAATGAAGACTGATGATGTGGTTGTTGCCATTTCGTTATCCCCGATTGGCGTGTGATGATAATAATAATAATAATAATAATAATAATAATAATAACAGAATGAACAAAATTAACTTGTTACGTGATAGATATACATGTTCGTGCTTCTGTTGACTAAAAGAGTGCCTGCCTCCCGTCCAGCAATCTACACGTTTCCATCTGATATTACGTCTTATTTACAGTACGGTTGTTGACCAGAATACGTGACACCCTCAGGAGTTCTGAAGACCAACAGCGCACACCCAAGCGCCCACATTCACTGTTAAACCTTAAAAACGAACGCATTGTTAGACTACAACTCTTTTCTGGCTCTTTATTTTCTTCTTGGATTAGCTGACTTTTGGAAATGTCGAAGCAGAGGGTGTGCTAGAATCGTAATAATAAAAATGGTCAGAGGACGTCACTAACATTGTTTCGGATATTGAAATTGTAATTGTTTTATTTTCCCAATCATGCCCACAATCAACATAGCGCACGGAAACTGCTAATCCAGGTAAGGGTTTGCCAAGTGTGAGTGGACGTCATACCTTTGAGGAGTTCCATTGGCTTCCACCGCCGCACTTTGCTGCCACAATATGTTACATCTGTTAAAAGAACCGAAAGCCATTTTTAGAACCGAGAACGTAAGGCGTTATGTTAATGATAGGCCTACTAATCACAGCCTAAACTGTTTTGTGAAGATTTCTGCAAGCCACAATTTATTTATTTGGAAGATCCTTTTTTTTTTTTTTTTTAATGGATTCTATATAATTTTGATGCACTTCCATTTACTTTAGTTAAATGCTATATAATCAAAAATAAATCATTTTCAATTTCAGAGAACATTGTTTGTATGAGCATTTAATTGACACATATCGCTGGTTCATATCGAACCAGGTATGTAACTACAAGCCAATACCACTCAAGGAAATCAACTAATTGATAAATTAAAGCAATATGACTTTGGATTAGTCCAATAATCCACAAAGTAAAGTGCCACTGTTCCTGGCACCTCTAGCAATCAGTATAATCAGCTCAGAATCTGCAGCCATATAATCCTGCTTGGTGTTGAATGCTGAGCAATGATTGATATCATTTAGTTATGATAGTCAAACAAAATGGTGGATTCCGGCTTTGCAGAGCACTGTTACAGAATGTGTTATCCAATGCATGAGAAGTAAAGGAGGAAAGTTGTAGGCTGCATGCTACACATCATTAGCATGTTCTACTGAATAAATCGAATCTGAAATGACTGGTGTCAACATTGCACTTCATTAAACAACTCAGTTGCTGCATTCTACTACAGAAAAATTCTGATTTTTAGAGTTGTCACTCAGAGCACAGAAGCCTGAGGTATTTGGATGAACAATATAAAACACGTATTGCGGTTTCTGGGGGAAATAAGTCTCTTGCACTGACTGACGAGGACTGACAACTTGGACATTTGTACTTCAGTTTGCAAAAAACTATTTTTTTTTAGTAGAACAAAGAATTTGTTTTTTTCTCCCTGGCATATAGCTTTGGGGTTGACAGATTACATGTCCATTGTTTGCTCCTGGCTATTTCCCCTTTAGATACAGCACACCTGCATTAAAGAGTGAGTCTTAACCACAGTGCAAACTCAAATAGAATTATGGATAGGCTCATTTTCAGTGGAAGGGTCAATCACTCTTTTTATTTTGCAGAAATCTTGAAAAAAATGGCTTTCAGTTTTTTGTGTACAGCTCAAGAGGGGCTATTATTATTACATTATCACTCTCTCAGGGAGGTGAAAAAATTGCCTTTTTTCTTCTCCCGATTTTTTTTTCCTTAGAGTTCAATAGGAAAATGAGTCCGGAGAAACAACTCTTAAAGTGATCCATCTGCGAGGGGTTGGTGTGAGGCTCGGAGAATCAAACGCGACCGATAAGGAATCTAAAAGCGTATCTAAAAGATACGCCACAAAAGCGGAAATAACAGCACCAGAGAAGGATTAAACAAAAGAATAGGAGAAAACCATCCTGGCAATAGCCAACTGACCTCAAAAAGAGGCGGACTCGGAAATAGCGAGTATAATCAACGAAAAACCTCACGCTCTAAATGTTACGTTCTCCGTAGTGGTAGAGGTAAGGACCCAAACGCAGACCACAGGATAAGGCACAAGAGTTCTTTATTCCGTTCAGGGGTCAAGCCAGGTGATCAGAGGTAGGTAGGTACAAAACCAACGACAGGCGATAGGGCAATGAGGGACAATCCAGGAAGTCGACAAACCAGGGAATCAGATTTCAGGCAATGCAAAAGGATCAGGCAGGAGAATAGTCGGTATACAAAACGTGGTCAAAGTCGAACGGCAAACTGGGCAGACAAGGGCAAGGCAAAAGAATAGTAGTAACAAAAGGGTATCGTTGAGGCAGAAACAGATCACTGGCATAAACACAGGTAGCAGGCACAGGAAAAGTAAAACGACAATCCGACACAGACTGGAAGTAACAAAGGGCTTAAATGCACAAGTAACTAATGACACAAGAGGAATCAGGTGTGTGAGGGGGAGGGACTCCAAACGAGAAACAATGAGAATACATTAGGGAACAATTAAACAATCACAGAGACAACTAGGGAAAACGCGGACTGGATTCCAAACATACACACGATAACAGATGACCTGGAGTTTCAGGAAATCGTGCATAGATTAAGATGACAGGGACAGAAGGTCAGATGCAGCTGAGAATGATTAACAAGGACAGAACAGCATGAAAATGTGCGCTCTAATATGTTAGTGAGATTAGTAACTATACACACCCCTGCCGTTAGTATGATTAGTAAGTATATACAAATTAGTCTGTTAGTGGAGTTAGTAGATCTAATCTTATCGTTAGTCTGTTAGTGGTAATTAGTAAATCTAATTGCTCAGAGATAGGTAAGAAGCAAGAGGGAAACCGAACACCAATGAAAACACCGGAAAAGTACAGAGACGTAAAACTGGGAGTGACAGATCGAATGTAAACAAGCAGACACAAGACAACTAAGAAAACACGGAAAATAAACAAGCCAGAATACAAACTAAGAATAAACAATAAATACAAAATAACGATACAAATAACAGGCATTACTCAGATCCT
This sequence comes from Ilyophis sp. 1 JC-2022, assembly GCA_022702515.1. Classification (NCBI taxonomy): domain Eukaryota; kingdom Metazoa; phylum Chordata; class Actinopteri; order Anguilliformes; family Synaphobranchidae; genus Ilyophis; species Ilyophis sp. 1 JC-2022. Next base: position 38,688,437 of record CM040401.1, on the reverse strand, counting down.
TACACTAAATCAAAAAGCACAGACGAGAGGTTGAGAAAACAAAACAAAAAACACAAGCGAAACGGGTAAAAGAAGGTATTAAAAAATCAAACCTGTCACGTGTCACAAAAGGCAACAGGTCAAGAAAATAAAGGACTAGCAAAAGATTGGAAAGAAAAGACTTAAACCAATCTAATCTTAAAAATAACCGGACTTGCTGTGTTTCTTATTTATAAAATCCAGTAATGCAGTGACCAAATTCCTATCCCTTACCGACTTTGTTGTCAAAATAGTTAGACAATCTCGAAGTGTCAGAAGGCGGAAATCCTGAGCTATTTATAAGAAGCAGGAAATTCAAAACAGGTGAAAAGGCAAATTGCCGGCGAGATTAAAACACCAGAAAATAAAAACCGAATGTAGAAACAGAATGAAGAGGCTGCTAAAAACCATGACAATATCTACTCCATATCTAGCATCAGAGTGATGGTTTAAAGCTTGTTTGATACCTCAGACCCTTGATGACTTACAGCCATTTCGCCAACCAAGTGTTCCAGGCTATTCCATTAATCTAGTCTCCCCCAATTCCCATAGAGATCAATTCAAATGCAGAGAGGTTATAGTATTGCTTGTAAGAGTAAAAATATATTAAAATAAAAATATCTTTTGATATTTTAAAATAATTGTATTATATAATGCACAACTAGCCTAGCCAGAGATAAAACTACGTTAGCACTTAGCAGTGATAAGTTGGCCTTATCTTCACAGCAATCAATGCTGTCGGGTGCAGCAAAACACAAAGAAAAAAGAAAAATGAAGAGCAAGAAAAAAATGACAGAGTGGGTTTTTTCTTGCTCTTTTTCTTGTTCCTGTTGGGGTGTGGTCCATCAGGGGGAGAAGACTTCCACGCTAATGGAACAGGCCAGAGAATGTGAACCAAATGTTTATTTTTCACACAACCTCTCGACCCAGACAGGGTGATACCAAGCTATTCACCCGACCCTGCTAAGTGGGATAAAATTGATGACAAAATGTGCGACTTCCTCACATCAAACAATCACTGTCAAAATATTGGTGATCTTTCCACATCACTGAGAAACAGTGTTGTCAGATGGGACATATGAAATTGTACAGAGATCTTAAAATTGTGTTTTTTTAAAGATAATGATAGTACATAGGTAAACAAGACAGTATACATGCACATATGTGGTTGCCCAAATCTACCATTTTTTTCCTAAGCAATAACCTTATAAAATATGTTTTGACACCATATACTTTCTCACCAAATTAATATTAGCTGCACACAAGGGGAAAGAGTAAAAAATATTATGTACACCTAGACGCACTAATACAACAACTACTAATGATGAATGTGCTCAATTGATTGACTTTGATTGGGTGCCCCTTGACATTTTTCTACAGTTTAAGTCTATGCTTGATACACAGCTCCGGGGTGAAGTTGCCCTTACAGCTCCGGGGTGAAGTTGCCCTTACAATTATACAGGAAAAATCTGAACTGATCTTGAATCAGCAGCCAGGGGCAATTTTGTAACTTTATATATCATATATGTGAAATCCAAAATTATTGTACATTTTGGCACATTTTGCATTATTGATCGTACATTGGACAGAGGATGATATTATGGTACACATACGATAATTATCATACATCTGGCAACGTTGCTGAGAAAATACGACTACAGAGGGGGGGCCTGAAAACAATAGTCTGCCTAGTGCAATCTGCCTAGTTTAATACGCCCCTTATTATAGCATATATGGACGCCATTGGTCATTGCAACTCCTGGGGCTCCTCCCACCTCTCCAGTTCCTATGTATGCTATGGGGCAAAGCTGCAAGTGATGCTCTCCCCCATGTGCGCCCTCCTATGTTCAAAAGGTGAAACGTCAATTCCTGCAACGTCCATTCATTAGACATTGGTGGATTGAATACAAATTAAAATACTTGTCCTTGAACGACAAGAATTCAGATCCTTGTCCACCTTTCAACATATACATGAAGTTTCTTCCAAATTGGATCATAACTGTAGGCGCTAAGGCTGATACGGTCATACAGACAAATGGACAGACAGACAGACAAACACACGGACGTGAGTGATTGAAATACCCCCACTAGCGCTATGTGTGTGCGGATGCAATGATTTGGTAACTGTAGTTTAGTCAAAATTACAAGCACTTCCAGCAGAGTGTGTGGCTCATTACTTGGAAACAAAGAGAAAAGAAACAATTACACTGAAATTAAGTGGTATGAGAGCTGTAAAATAAAGTGCTACTTAGTGCAGATATTCAAAACTAATGAGTACCTTTTACTTTAATAAAGTAAAAAATGTTTTTATTTGCTGACACAATATTTATTAAGTTGGTACATGTCAGGAATTTGTAACAATAAAATTATTGAGTGCAGGAGGAGGGGGGTGACCAGACCCATGCCCCTTTTGCCCCAAGTGCCCTTTTGATTTAAATACAGTCAAGCCGGAAAGTCTGAACACCCCTTTCACCTTTTCCACGTTTTATTACATTACAGACATATTCTACAATAGATTGAGTTCATTTTTTGTCTACACAAAATAGCCCATAATTGGGGGGTGAGACTAGATTCAGCTGTAAATTACACTGGTACAGTATGGAACACATGGCTGGCTAAATGGCTGTAAGTCATCAAGGGTCTGAGCTATCGAATGAGCCCCAAAAGCATCACTCTGTTGCCAGATATGGAGTAGATGTGGATGGATCACTGCAAGGGCTATTTCTCCTTACTCATTTTTCTATAGAACTCTATGGGGAACAAAGTCAGGAGAAACAACCCTTAAAGGGATCCATCCACATCTACTTCATATCTGGCAGCAGAGTAATGGTTTTAGGCTTGTTTGATACGTCAGACCCTTGATGACTTAGAACCATTTAACCAACCATGTGTTCCATACGGTTCCAGTGCAATTTACAGCTAAATCTAGTTTTACCCCCCAATTCCCATAGAGATCCATTCAAATGCAGAGAAGTTATAGTATTGCTTGTAAGAGTACCAGAAAATAAGATATCAAGAGTTTTTTTATATTGTTGGGTCACAGACATCAGGAAGTCATGCAAAGGATATGAGACCAAATATGAAAAATAATTACTTTATGATACATTATGTTTAACTGTCTGATATTCTTTGATGCCCGAAAATGGTGGGGGGGGGGGGGGGGGGGGGACTATGAACGGTTTTATAATTTCTAAACAGTTCATCTGATATGGATGAAAATACCCTCAAATTAAAGCTAACAGTCTGCATTTCAACCTCATTGTCATTGTATCCTTTCAAATTACAGAGTACAGAACCAAAATAACAAAAAATGTGTCATTGTCCAATTAATTATGGTGCTCACTGTACATACACACATTGTAAATAAATATAGACAATGTGCTGAAGAAACATGTCTGCTGTCTAATCCTGGAAAGCAAGAATGTGTCATTTTTATTCATATACTTTTCAAAAAAAAAAAAAAAATACTCCCATCATTGCAATACAAAGTTCTGGACCCTATTTCTAATTCAGTTCTGTAATTCCTCCGTCCGGGAGATGTGAATGAATAAATACTCTGCATGGACTTTGAGCACTGGTTATAAAGTACCTTGTTAAATCAGGTGTTTATGTAACATGCAGAATATTTGTTGGATGGGGCAGCATGTAGCGCCTTGACAGCAATAACATCTCATTAAGAGTCAGAGAGGTAGTGTGCCAGTTCCCCTGGTGATTAGGAAAGAGAAACACGCCTTTTGGGACTCATAGTTTTTGCAGCTCATTCAGAACATAAAATATATAAATAATTGTATTATAAATAATACATCAAAATTAAATAACTGAGGTCCATTTGAGGGTGGATTACCCTCCAGTTATTGTTGCCAGGGTATTTCCATAATGTTATCTGCAACGCATGAATCAGTAAAGGGCCTGTGTCATCAAAGAGATGCTAATAGTGCTAATGATGCTAATGGTACTGCATGTACAGCTCTAATGGACACTTGGCAGTGACCACTTGGAACAAGAAGGAATTACTGATTCTCAAAGAGACAATGTTAGCAGAGTAGCTGTTTCAGCCATTTATAGAAAACTATTCCATGAAAACTGGGGAGCAATTTGGAAATGCCTATCAAAAGTATTTTGGTTAATTTTGTTTTGTTTTCTATTCCCATTAGACAGACTCAGTTGGTTGCTCCAAAACATTCTCTGCATTAAGTGCAGAACAAAATTAGTGCAAAGAGGCTTTTTGAGACCACAGCAGAACGAGCCTTGACACCTAAATGACAAAGAGTAGGCAACAGGAAGTTTGGGATTTGTGCTATGACATCATCAAGCGGAGAGTCTGGTCCCAGGCCTCCTGTGTCACAGGCTGTGTTCTATCTGTGTCGGTTGACACTGAATAACCAGATATATGCAGATGGGAGAAAGGCGCAATTCCCCCAGTGCAGATCACTACAAACATGCAGGTTCGAGGTAAAGACACAGGCCTGGGTTCCATCAGCAGTTTACCATTAAAGGGATATTTATTTTTTAGACACAGGTCCACTGAGCTTATCACCACAAGTGATAAATCGGGGAACATATGGGGCTCAAGCCCTCCTGCTTATGCATAGCTCAATCTCTGTTCACGGTTAGCTTTTTTAGCCAAATAACATTGATTTAAGGGGGGCTCAGAGTTACCCCCTGACAGCTACTTAACAAAGACACTTAATAAACCAAATAGTATGGACTTCATCATATGTTTATTTGCTTGCATAAATACAAACCTTGTAATGAAAATGTGCTAATATAGCCAAAAAAAAGTGAAAGAAACAAACTATCCCTTTAAATTTAAAATACATTTTAGCAATGAGTTTAGCAATGAACACAGCCCAACTCAGGCTCGTAGTCTATTCATCAGAACAACCTAAGCCTTAGACTGCAGACCACAGCCCCGACCTGGAAGCAGCTCAGTGCCGTGGTAAGAAAAGAGGGTAATTTGGTGCAGTCTGGGTGACACGGTGGTGCAGTGGATAGCACTGTCACCTCTAAACAAGAACATCCTGGGTTTGGTTCCAGACCAGGGGCCTTTTTGTGTGAAGTTTGCATGTCCTCCCTGTGTCTGCATGCGTTTCCTCCAGGTACTCCAGTTTCCTCCCACATACATGCATGCTGGGATAGGCTCCAGCCCTCCCATGACCCTGACCAGGAGTAAATGGGTTTGATAACGGATGTTGCATCTGAGCGGCCGGCCATGGAGGAATCAGACCACAATGACCGCACGTTGACAACTTGTGGCCAGCTCCATAGTGCATATGAGTATGACAATTGGTTTTTTATTTTGCTCACGGCCAAAATACAGTTCAGTTTTGATGGGCTGGCAGTGTAGCATAATAATCAGGGAACTGGGCTTGCAACTTTGATGTTGTCGGCTTCATTCCCAGGTGGGGTACTGTTTTGGTACTTTAGCAAAAATATCCAGCTGTATAAATGGATTGTATGAAAATGCTGTGTATGTCACTCTTGATAAGAAAGTCTAAATGTAAAGTGTTTGTATGTCGGTGTATTTATTTGGGGAGTGCTGAAACACAGCATGTTGTTTTCACGAGGCCCAAATGCTGAAATATTAAATAAATGAATAATTGAACAAGCCCTCAGAGCAGCTTGACTCTGGCTCGCATGGGCGATGGCCATGTGCTCATCATCTGTGTAGAACTCAAAGCCTTATTTATTTATTTGTTTATTTATTTATCATTTTGCCTATGGCTAAAAGTGACAGGGTGGGCATAGCTAATTCCCCCAGCAGGTAAAGGTATCACATAATTAAAAGCCTTTCATTTTAAAGGGTACTTTCAGGGGCATGAAAACGGTGTGCTTTCTCTCTAAACAAGCAGCGGAATGAATTGCCTTATCATTACAAAAAAAAGCAAGGTGCGGTGTGCGAGGAAAGTCAGCCTTTCCTTTCATGCTGATTTTGCAACAGCCTCTCAGCTGCTATATACTGTTATTGCTCTGGGTGAGAGAGGCAGCGTTTGTCTTGTAAAGTTCCAGAAAAGCAACCAAGCCCCCTCCCCCCACGCCTGGCATTTTTCACGATGAGAACGATGAGGAATTAAGAATCATGCTGATTTTGTCTGTGCAATTAACTTATGCGAGAGTGAGAGACTGCAAAATCCATGCTGGCTCATCTTTTAGGGGTTGAACGTAACCTTTACAAAAAGTGGGTTCCAATATTTCTTTAGAATGTGCCCTTATCTACGAGTACTTCCCGTCTGCAGTTTACTCTTCCCCACATCACCCGTTACACATCTGCATGCTCACAAGACCAGCTGTCACCCAATGAACAGAGGTCCTTACAGTCACCTGATTTGAACCTGCAGCCTTTTACCTGACTGTAAGACCATCTCTTCAGCCACAATGGCACACTCAAACCAGCAGAGCAACACAATATCAATTGCTTCTAAAGTTCCTGAATACAAACAATTACAACATCATCCTTGACGAGTGCAGGGAACAGATTATTCAGTGTCAAGAAATTAAACAGTATTGGACCTTTACATGGCTGTATGGTTGGCCGGGCTTGGGTACGACATGCTCAGTTAAAAAAAGGAAAGATTTTCATTAGACGGTCAAACGGTCTGTGTCTGAAATGTTCAGCAATTATCCACGTCTTGCAACGAGTTCAGTTATATTGGAGCTTCCCATCAACGTTTCCCCACGCAGTACTTCCAATGTGTTACTGTAGTCTTTCCAAACCATTCCCCTTATTAGCTTGCAGACTGCATCTGGAAGAATGACTGATACATGCTATTGGCTTAATTGCATTGCAATAACCTAACCTGACTGCTCATTTCAGATTATTCATTGTAACTGAATGAGGAGACAGTGTGGGGTTGTAATTAGAGAACAATATTATGTAGCCAGAATGCTGCGTTAGATTGTAGTGCCTGATAAGCGGTAGAAACTAACAGAACAGGATATAAAAAAATAAATAAAAAAACCCATTTGTGTGTCATTCGCCGCAGTTCTCCAGGGTCCCCCATAATTCCCCTCACCCCATAAAAAGAGATGAAATATGATGTCTGAGTGTGCTTTATGTTAAAACCTGGCAGTGCCTCTTATAACCTGGCTATTCACATGTGTTTTGGCATTTCGGCATCTCACTCACCGTAAAATTGCCTTTCCACTCCACTGTTTGGGACCCAGTGTAATTCTGATTGATGGAGTTGACACCCCCGCTGCTTCCCTGGACGCACAGCACCACCACCAAAAAGGCAAGACAAATTTAACTGATTAGAATATCCTGGCTCAATATTAATTCCCGCTGGGGAAACTAATATTTATCCAAAACAAGACCGCGGACAGGAAATGATTTGTCACCAACACACGGCTCTCACACACTCATTTTCCAGTACTCAATTTTCACACACTCATTTTCCAGTATGGGTGGGGTGCTGTTGTTCTCAGTGCAGTGAAAGTTGCAGTGTATTGGGATATTGTAATGCTGTGTTTTTAGGTCATGATCCTGCTTATTTGCTGTGCAGTCTGACAGTTTGAGCAGTTTCAGTTAGCTCTGGCTGCAGTTCATCTGATTTGATACGGGATTGAGCTGTTAATTGAATATTGATTCTGGCACCCCAACTGATGTGTGGTGAACATGCTGGTGCAGAAAGGTGGTTGTGTAACCCCCACACCCAATTACCCATACCCTCTTATCTGCAAAGTGCTTTAAGATCCTTACTGAATCGATTGAGATTTTGTACGGCTGAAAGGCAGGCATTATTTGGGTGCAATCTATTGCGTTATAATTATAATCTGGATTTAAAATCTGGTTTACTAATTATCTGATGAAAATGACTGTGAAAAACACACCTAAAACTCAGATTTTTTCCAGTTTTTTCCTAATTTGGCAGCCAATTGTACCCGATGCTATTAAATTCCCCGTGGAGCAGCCGCTTGAGAGTTCGCTGCTACACAACCCCATCAGCCGGTAGTAGGAAGGAGGTGCCACATCCTCTTCAGGGTGCAACACCTTGAGCTCCTGACTGCGATTCCAACTCGCCCGGGGCCGCTTGTGTGCCCCTGCACCAATTGCCACTCCCTCAAGGCACCGGCTGTACTCGGATCTTGCACGCCTTAGCTGTATCCGAATCAGAGCCCCATCTATTGCGTGCTGTCTCCTGTGTACTGTGTACTGGCAGATGTGTGCTGTTTAATGTGCACTGTTTAATATGCGATGTGCAGTATGCAAGAAATATCCTCTAAACGTCCCACCCTTGCACAGCCATGTCACGTGTTGTTTTTGTTGTTATTGAAGGAAAACATCAGCAAAGCCGTTCCTCATTTTTTAAAACGAAGCTGCGCATCATATTTACGCAATCAAAATGTTTGCGTACTTCTTGAAAAGTGTGCTCCCGAATACACTCAGTGAAACCCTGGAAGTAATTTGGGAGGTTTAACTGTACTACATTTATGGAAATTTTGCCTACTTTCTCTTCCTGTCTACTTAACAGCCTACTCAATAGTATGGAAGGGTGCTGATTCAGACACAGTATAGTGGTGTGAACCCCTGATACTTGGTGTGAAACTGTTTTTACCACCGTGCCACATGTATTTTACACACATATTTTAATTAAAAGATGGGCAGGTTGAAAATGTATAATTTTGGACTTTGAAATTAGGCTAGGCATACTGTCAAATTGTATTGAATTGCAAGCGAGAAGCCATCTTTTTACAAAGAACACATCAATGGTAAAATACACATAAATAATAATAAAACAGAACTTATTTAATGGCTTAATTAAATAATAAGTAGCATGCATTTGTGAGCAGATAATTGAGAGCAACAGAGTACAGCTAGAACAGTGGGTTTCCTGGGCCTGTTCTGTTCCTGTTCACTACTCAATTTCACACTGGAGATTCACAATAGTGTCTTTTGCACTGTGAGTCTGACTAGTGCTTCATGTACTGATGAGTTTCTCTTTTGTGAATCTCCCACCGATGTTTTTCAAACTTGTTTGGTTCACACTAGTGCTTTTCACACTTGTGAGTTTTTACACTGGAGCTTTTCCCACATGGTGAGCTCCACAGCAGTATATTTGAATTTGGTGCATCAGGTGTGAATATCAGCCTCACATGGTCTTGGTGCTTTGTGCAGCCCAGTGTTGTACAACACACACACACACACACACACAGACAAACAGACAGACAGACAAACATACATATAGACAGACATACAGACAGACAAACAGACATACAAACATACATATATACATACAAACATACATACAGACAGACATACAAACATACATACAGACCGACAGACAGACAAACAGACAGACATACATACATACAGACAGACAGACATACAGACATACAAACATACATACAGACAAACAGACATACAGACATACAGCAAAACTGCTCAATGTTCACTATAGAGCAATAAAACAGTCAAAGCTATTCAGGGGATGTCAGTACTGGAACGTTCCAAAACAAGATCGGACACAGTGGGAAAGTAGCCAAGAGATTATAAATGAGTCTGCCAGCAACAGGACCTAGCAATCGCTTCTCTTTGTCCTCTCTGCACAAAAAGGCTAACTCTGCTGAAAGCCTTTAATTACAAAGCATTACATGAAGGTTCGGTTCATTAACCATTAATTAATTAACATTGTTAAGGTTAACCTTTCGAACATTCATTTGAATGAACATTAATTATTCTGCTGTGCACATTACTAAGGCTAAATGATTGTTTTGCAGGGCCTGTCCTAAAGTTTATGCTACTCGCCTTTTTTTAATAACACATGGATTACTTTATACTAACATCACTTTAATGAACCATTCATTAAAAAAATGTTCTTAAAACATTAGCGACATTGATCACAGTCCTGTATACATCACCCTTGCAAATGACTTGGAATATGCATAGTATAGCAAGTTAGCTAATGCTTGGCATTTACTGATTAAGAGACCTCTGAATTCATTCATAATGGGTTATTAGGGTATCCTTAGCACAATCCCTGAAAAAAATAATTGCTTTTTATAAACGGAATTGCAATTATATATTAATGTTTTTTTGTCTTTGGCTGTTATTTGTAAAGGGTAAATGGAATCTCAAAAAAAAAAAATTTAAGTACAAAAATGCCAAGTTACTCATGCATACAAAGCACTGTTTATAATAAAACTAACACAATCTAGGCCTGCCATTAAAAGTATTGATATCAATATGAGGCCAAGTTACAACAAACAATATTAGCTTACACAAATTAAGCAAGCTCTATTCCAAAGCAATGGTGCCCAATGTTTTCTAAATGATTTAATGTAACTTTGACCTGTGTTTTTTCATCTTACCAGCTGAAGAAAATGTGGTCATTCAAACTTTGTGTCATGTGAGAGTGTCAAAAATTCTCTCATAGAAAAAGACACCATTTAAATTAATGTTGTAAGTAGCTGAGGGAAAATGGCAATCCAGAAAGAAAGAAATATGTTTATAATTACTTGGTTGTCAAGTACAAAATGTACAAGTTTTAAATTGCAACTTTGTCCATAGATGTTGAGATATAATTTACAAACCCCAATTCCAAAAAAGTTGGGACAGTATGTAAAATACAAATAAAAGCAGTGATTTGTAATTTTAATTTTTTAAATTGAAAACTATAGATTAAAATATATTTAATGTGTTGCCTTTTGTAAATATAATAATAAAATAATAATAATAATAATAATAATAATAATAATAATAATAATAATAATAATAATAATACATTTGATTTGTAGAGTGCTTTTCATACAGTAAAAACATGGTATAAAAAGTCAAACGTAGGGCCGACTGGAAGGGGAGGGGGAAGGGCCAAACTGAAGACTGAAGGCAAGATGAAAAACGTGGGTTTTGAGTCCAGTTTTGAATGAGATGAGGGTTTGGAACTCTCGCAGGTGGTTAGGAAGGGAGTTCAGCTGCACTAAAGGCACGGTATAAAAGGAAAGAAGGAGATTGCCCACACAGCCAATACCAATCAACAGAACATTTGTTTAATGTGAAAAGAACATTCTTATATGTGGAAAGCATAACATGTGCACATCAATTTTGTCGAAAAGAAATGTAATGTAAGAATCTGGCGGGGCTCAAACACGGGTCTCCAGTGTGAAAGTCTGTGACGCTATTCACAAGGCTAAGGCCGCTTCTTGGCAACTGCAAGGCAACATAAGCGATTGTCTACTTAGATCAGCCTACTTTGATCAGATGTTGTTATTGGCAGATCAGATGTTGTTATCCAATGGGGAGAATTATTGTTTGAGGCCATAGAGCATTTTTGATGATGAAATTGGCAGGAAAAAGAAGAAGAACACAATAATAACACTAGTTTGGGGGTTTATTGTGTGGATGCGTGAGGTTTTAATTGAATTATGTGTGTTTGCATGAGGTCAGAAGGTACATAAGTTAATGTTTTCAAGGGTTGAGAGTCTGTGGTCATTGTGGCTATTTCTGTAAGAATCCCTGAAAGGTAACAAACTCTCGGTGCTTTACAGGTATGGGGCATGCCCCACCAAGCTGTAACTTGGCGGATGGCATACCTGCCATCCCAATCTGTGTAAGGGACAAGCAGCACAATCGATGTGGAAAAAAATGGAAAAAGAACTTGCTGATGTATGAAAGTTTAATTAAATGAATCTGTCATTTAAAGGTCTGCTGATTACAGGATGGATTTATAATTTAGTTTTAGATCCATATTCAGTTTAAACCTCAGAGAGCACTGTGTGTTATATGAGTGGAAACCAGATGAGCCCGTGGTGAGGTTTGTGACAGTGCTCTGTCCCTTAGCTCCAACCACCTTTCATAATATCAGCTTTGTCTTATTCCAGTATGGCAGCAGAATGTAAAAACCATTATTTTCTTGCCCGTTGTGTCATCCACCGCAACATAAAAGAAGTGACATGGCTATGGAGCCATTCAGGGGCTTTTATTACCAGGCGGTTTTTTAGTTTGTTTATTTATTTATGTTTTTTTTGTTGTTGTTTTTTTCAGCATCAGGGAGATCTAGTATCTTTTTTTTTTATTAGCTAACCTGTAAGTTGTCATCACATCCCATTCAGTGGCAACCCTAATGTAACCACTTGCTTGTATTTGTGAAGTTGCAGCAAACAATATACTGTCCAGTGCACCGCAACTCTCAATTTCCCCTTAGGCAACTGAAGGATAACTAAGTTAGTGCTCAAGTGCCTCACAAAATCAGTTTATTTCAATTTCACTCAAGTCAAATCCTGAGCTCGAGTAGCTACATGAAAAGTTAACTCAGAAAGTAGGCTACTTGGTGCAACTGCTGAAGTTGTACAATTTAACATTTGCCTAACTTGCTAATGTTATAGTTATTGTACATTTGCCTAACTAGCTAATGTTATAGTTATTGTCCATTTGCCTAACTAGCTAATGTTATAGTTAGCAGCAATGTCTGAGTACCGGATAGTGGCAAGCAAAATGACAAGTGACAACACAATCTCATACCAACTAGCTAGCCAGCTATTTGTGTCTGTGATTATTGGATCACTGCTACATCTATTTTTTATTTTATTTTGCAAAAAATAAATCCAAGAGACCAGAGTCTATTGTTGACTAGTGCCAAGTCAAAGCATGCATTGATACTTATTCTTATATGTATTATGAGTATAACTGGATTGAAAATATTACTGTAAACCACTTAGTCAGGTTGAAAAGGGCAAGAGGTCCTCCATTATAGCCTATATGGGGAAATTTGTGTGAAGTTTAATCAACATCGGATCAGAACACGGATGCGAGTGATTGCAATATCCCCGCTCACAGCGCTATGTGTGCGCTGGTGTAATAATATGACATCTTACACTGCTGCTAATTTCAGCCCTCTTGTTTACTAAAATGTGTTCATCCTTATGTCTTTATGCTTTAAACATGATTTCACCATCCTTAGCAGATTTTTGGGATTATGGTTTATGAATATTAACAGCTGAGATATTTGGCTTTGACTCAAAATTGTAAGTCAGTGGCGATGTGGTTAAAATCCTGCAAGGAGACTGTTGGGTAGCTCACATGGTAAAATAACCGTTTTTTGATGGTAAAAGCACCGCTTTTTTGAGCAACACAGTGCCAGATTGAATCCAAGCCGTGCCAGCGCCGACTGTGGCCAGTGGCCCTGCAACGGTGGCAGACAAATGGCTTTGCGTCGTCCAAGGGATATAAAGGAGGGTTTCAGTCGGTTGGGATAGCAGTGCTCATTGCTCTAATGACCCCTGTTGGCCGTCCGGGCGTCTGTGGCTTGCTTTCTGCGTACGCGTATGAATGGGTCTCTTCCGCCCCTGCGCTGTGCGTGTGCGGCTTGAGGCTGTGGTGTGTAAAAAAGCAGAAGTGTCTTCACTCTCCAGAGCTGGCAGCAGGGGCATGCCTGTACATAGTTTGTGAATTGGACATGCCAAATTGGGGTGGGATTAAAGATAAGCCTGCAGGGAACTTCCCTGTCCATCTCAATGAATCATATAGCAATAAATAAAACAGATGAACAAATGAAAGAACATATATTTAAACATGCACTTGCAGATGTTTCCTGGGAACATTAACTGGATGGATCAACCTTACCTGACATATTGTGCATCTGTATATCTGAGACAGCAGGCCATCATAACTTTCTCTGGGGAAATCAATGCCTCCAGAATCAATTTAGCTCTGTCTTTATGTAAAGTGCATGTCTGGCACTCTCCATTCATTAAATAAAGAGGCCTAATGATTTGAGCTTCTCAGCTGTCTGATCAGATCACTGTAATTTAACAGAAGAAAGAGGTTGGGGAGGGGGGCGGGCGGGAGCAGAGACACATGAAAACATACATGCACATGCTCCACATGCGAGCAAACACCCACATGCAAGCATACAAACACACGCAAGCACGCACACAAACACACTCACACACAAGCATGTGCATTTACATACAAATTACTTGCTGGTGTAGTGTAGATACACATGAGTGTGCCCAAACACACACACAGACATACACACCTGCCCTCCACACACACACACACACACACACACACACACACACACACACACATACACACGCACGCACTCACAGACACCTGCCCTCCACACACAAAGACACCCACCCTACACACACACACACTTGCCTGTATACACAACACAGAATAACTGCATTGAGAGAAAATGAACACCTGTTACAAACACCTGTGAAGGCAATCAATCTGTTCTACATAAATGTGCAGCCCTGCTCATTTCCATGTGATGAGAAAAGAGAATATCCCCATTATTATCAGATCCAGACAGAAAATGCCATGGTTTTCAGACAGTACGAGTTCCCAGTAACTGAAGCAGGAGAACTTGCAGAACTTCTCCTGCTTTACTTCGCAGGATAACTCTACACGTACACTGCTGTCCAACAGAATCAACGCTAACAACTGCAGTTTTGGTATGGAGCCAAAGGTGTATCAGTGTGACTTCTTGTCCAGACAGACTCTCAGTTGTGACATGACACTCTGTAGCACTTCCTAGCACTTTGTTCAGTATTGGATATGTTGGCAGGAAACAGCAGTTGAACGTGTTCGGGATAGTTGATTATGCTGACAAGCCCTTCTTGTTTGCAGAGTTGATGTTGCGTCTTATCCCATCTTTTTTATGCAGTTAATGCTGTTAAAATTATTGCATGCACTCATGCACTTAGTTTTGAACGTCATTTTCAATAAGAACATCTGCCAAATGGATGTAATGTAATTTAATGTAATGAGGCGTTACATTTCATGTGCCAAAAACATACAGACAACTGCATTCCCCTGTCAAACACATATTTCAAGCTACCTGAGATGCTCAGATGACTGCAGAAATGAATGATGAATTTTCTTTAAAATTAAAAGATAAGAGCATGCTCACTGTAAAAAATACTGCAACATGACATCTTGGAAGGATATTCATCCTGCTGAAAAGCATTTAATGAAATAGCTTGTTATTTCTAATACGTCTCATATTGTGGACCCTGTTATCACAGCCAAGACACAACTGTCAATTAGTAACTCATGGTTGTGGCAAATTAAGGTGTGACCCACTAATTTCGGAAATTTAGTAATGAGAGACAGAAACGTACCTGCAGCACTTATAAACTAGGTTGGAACCGTTGGATTAAGATAAATCAATCAGATTGGCTACTTTCTTTCTCTTTAATATGACTGCTTCAAAAACATAGCAAACTAGTAGTTTTGTAATGTCTGATATACTTGTCTGGGAGATACATAGTCATCCCATGAGCATTTATAACACCTCGAAAAAGCCTCCTCAGAAAAATGATGCTGTCAAGATAGACCAGCATCAGACCACAAAACTGCCAAACAGTAAAAAAAATAAAAAGTATTCTGTTTTGTACAAGACAAAACTACTAGTTTTCCTGTCTGTGAAATAGGTCTGTCTGTGATATTGAGCTAGGATTGTGTGGATACAAAAAAGGGTTGTTGGGACACACAGCTGAAAGCCATATGTTGTAAGGTAGATACAGAAAAACCTTTGTCTACATGCCTTTTTGCTGTTTTCACAGCTTGCGCTTTATCTTTTCAGCCCTGAACCCCGAGTGCTTCCAACGCGCACTTAACAAGGGCTGTTCCGCGAAGAGGAGCTATTTCCGGGCTTGTTTGGGAACCGGATTTAACAAAGCCGGCACTGTGGTCGTCTCATTTTCCGCAGAGCCGAGAGTGACAGTGAAAATGTTCTGGAATGGTCCCGAGCATTCTCTATAAACAAGCGCACTCATAGCTGAGGTACACAGTTGCCACAGATAGGGAAGGAGAGGTCCTGGTGTAAGATGATGGGATTACATCAAAGGGCCGTAATTACTACTGTTGGGTCATAGACCCTCAGCGAAACAGGGGAGAAGTGTGCTCAGCCAGCTCGACTTCCAGAGTGTAGTGACCCCTACACTTCTGGTGTCAGGAACCTATTAGCTGAGAAAAATGATTATGTACCGCACGTTAACTTGAGTGCAAAGACGCCAGATTAGTCTGCTGATTTAAAAAGACCAGTGCACCTTCGTCAGCATTACAGGCGAGAGTGATGATGAAGACAGCAAGTATCTCTATGAGTATGTGTGTGTGTGTGTGTGTGTGTGTGCGTGTGTGTGTGTGTGTGTATGTACTGAGCTTAGGCTGCAGATTTACTGAGGCCAGTGGGAAACTAATAGAACTAAAGTTCTTGTCCCTACATGACTCCCAGCATGCAACGCGTCTGTGTCTGCTCCTCATCTAAAGCCTCTCATCTCATTCATCTCTCCTCCTCCAAACTTCAGACACACGGCATTCCTTCCAGCGCCAGTCACTGGAACACAACAGCACCAACAGAACAAAGCTAGTCTATGTGAAAGATACACCTTACTCTCTGAAATTCCTTGCCCAGAGCTGAAAGCAAGAAGAAGGCTAACCTGAAAAATTTCTCTCTTTCCACCCTTAAGCATGGAGTTCCAATATATAATAATGCATTTATTCATCATAAATATTGCACTGTATAACATAAATGCAATTTTACTAAACAAATTGAGTAGTCTCAATTTCAAAAATTGAATTAGTTCTTATAACTACACAATAATAAAAAAATAAAAAAATTAAGTTTACCCACTCATGTGATTCAATGCACTTTTTTCAAACCATTTGAGTAAATGTACCTTTTTGCTTTACAGTGTAGTATAATCTGTTGGAAGAAAGGGACCTACAGTTTGTGTTTGAAATAACCTCACGTTTCCTATAGTGCCTTCTTTACAAATTTCTTGGCAGTGTCATACAAGTGTCCTACAATCAAGTAATTGTATGGCAAATGTGTTCCTCCTCTCACCAAAGGTGGTCCCTATGGTAATCATGTTGTACATGTATGTCTGCATTTAGAACCTATTACATTGAACCTTAGCTGAAATTCTTACTTTTATGTTGTTTTTTTCCTGATTTTGCCCTTTTCCTCCCAATTTGGTAGCCAATTGGACCCTATGCAATTCAATTCCCCCCGTGTAGCAACCGCTAGAGAATCGCCGCTACAACCCCTTTGGCTGGTAGCAGGAAAGAGGGTGCCGCGTCCTCTTCAGGGCGCGACTCCTCGAGCTTCTAACCGTGATTACAAATCTCCGAGGGCTGCCCCCCCCCCCACCCCGGGAGCAACCGCCAATTGCCACTCCCTCAAGGCACCAGCCACACTTGGACCTCGGGGCAACCGCACAGACAGAAAGTCTACGACTTTGTCCGCTGCACCACCGCAGTGCTACCTTTATGGTTTTTAATGCTGTTCCTCATTTTTCACTCAATTTAGAATTCCCAACCAACTGCCTATCCGGGAGGGCCGAAGACAAGAATGTGCCCTCGACCAAAGCACGTGAGGGCACCGCCTCTTCTTATCACAATGCGGTTGACGAGTTGGGTTCACATAGACTTCACGTGGAGCTCAACAGGTGAACCGCCACCACCCAAGCGACCACCGCCTCTTCTTTTCACAATGTGGTCGACAAGTTGGGCTCACAGACTTGGAGGAGGACACTTCACGTAGAGCTCAACAGGTGAACCGCCACTGTCCAAGCGACCAGCAGGGGGTTGTTGGTACAAGATGAGACCTTTCTGTCCTGGCTGGTTGAAACCCTCCCATCCTGGGCGATGCAAAAGCCAATGCATTGCCCAGCTGGGCTGCCGGCCACAGACGGCACTCGCTCGGTCCAGATGTGATACCAGACCGCGGGGCTCACCCATGCACTGGAACCGTGCCTTAACAGGATCAGTCATCCAGCAGCTTGCTTTTATCTTTCTTTCTGTAGGAACAAACTCAGAAGGGAATCATTTAATGGTGACCAAACATTATGATTCTTTTTTCCTCAATATCCTGTGAAGGGCTAACAACTGACAGCAGTAGTATAATATCCCCTTTAAGGGCTAACTACTTGTAATTTTCTTCAAGAGAAATGATGAAAACAATATAACCCTTAGTGCCTTTGAGTTCTGTAGACATTGTCGAGTCAGTAAAGTGAATTTCTGTGCAACAGCAAACATGCTTCTAGCAAATTAGCCAATGGTTATTCAGTACACATGCTTCTAGCAAATTAGCCAATGGTTATTCTGCAAAAATGTTTCTAGCAAATTAGCCAATGGCGATTCAGCAAAGCTATATACAAGCATAAGTAGAAGAGTGTCAAACATGTTTCACAGTGTGACATAATGGTAGAATTAGCACTATTTGAGTTGGGGGTAGTGCATTACTAAAGTAATGCGTTACTGTAATAATATTTTCGGGTAACATGGTAATATAACAGATTACTATATAAATGTGTGCAATAATATTAATTTACATTTTCAAAATTAGCAATGCGTTACTCAACCTAATATTGTAGGCTACATTTCATGCTGCATTTTATATGCTAAGGCTTTTTATTATGAAGAACTCTCCAATCGAGTAATAGCCTAATCCTTGGCAGTGCCGACGTAAAGTAGGCTATTAGTTGTCAATCAACTCAATCGTGCGCAGTTCAATGAAAACAAGATTGCAGCTGCACGTCCGTTTTCTATTTGGAGATATTCCAAACAAGCGCTAGCTTACTTTACATGAAAAAAGTCTGCATGTAGCATGTTGCTATAGGGCTACTGGCTAGAAGATGATACATTGTCAATCGTTTTGTAAAACAATCTACAACATATTTCAACAACATTTTATATTGAATACGTAAGGTTAAATGCTCATAATAATCATAATTCTGAAAGGGGAATAATTTAACACTGATTTAGCCTAAGCGATTTAATGACAGAGTAATGCAAAGTAATATAACGGGTAATATAACGCATTACCTTCATTGTAAAGTAATATAGTAATATAACTCTTTACTTTTTTAAAAAGTAGCCTAACTAGTAATATGTAATATATTACAATTTTCAAGTAACGCCCCCAACTCTAATCACAATACATATAAGAATAATAATCAACGTGTGATTTTAGTTATAGTCATCGGAGAGTCAACACTTGATGAGGACTATCCAGTTGGAGCGAGCAGAGAATGATTTTCTCTTCACGTAGTGTCAATCTAATAAGCTATGTTCAGCAACTCAATGTTTTTTTTTATAAACCACAGTTTTTTTAGGTACATTTCAATTTCTCAATTATTGATACATATATTTTTAATTAAATCAATGTGCCAGAGTACACGAAAAGGCATCAAAATAAAGCTTGTTCATCAAAAAATTTTGCCCAGGGGAGGATGCCCCCGGACCCCCCTACACAGGAGGATGAGCCCCTTATGTCTTTACATCCTAAAAATGACCCTGATAGTCTCTAATATTTACATAAAAGCGTAGGTTAAATTCACTGTTTTATAAATTGTAAGACAGCATTTAGAAAGGAACATGTTTTTTTTAGAGGCTGAAAAGATCCTTTAAGGCACTCGGATTATTGTCTTTATGAGTGCTACTGATTCAGTCATGAGGGAACTGTTTACCTCCAGCAATTAATAGATGTTCACACCAACTCAGAGTGAAGCACAGCCCTAACAGTGACACAGACACTGTATTGCTTTCCACTTCCTCGCACCGGCACATTTTTGTATTCTGTTGGCGATGCTGTAAATATAATAACAATAAACTTTATTTGGATAACACATTTCATACATAAAATACAATGCACAGTGCTTCGCTTTGAAGACATGAAAAAAACAAACTTAATAAAAGCAAACAAAACACGCTATCAGATTAAATAATAAATAGCTACAGCAGTAAAAATTAGGAAATTAAAACTGGGCAGAGACAAAGAAATATTAAGAAGAAATAAGATGAGATACAAAATTAAAATATCAGCAATGCCACAGTATGCAGAGCAATCTGGAAGGTGTACTTTGCATTCCAAAGGCATACCAGTGTGTTCAGGTTCCCAGGCCATGCAGAGAGAACACTATGAAGGAAGGTTTCTATGCAGTTCCAGGAAAATGTTGTGTAAGAGGGTTTAGCAATTGTAATATTTAAATAATCGATAATAAGTTATCTACAACCCCAAAACAAAATGAAAAACAACACAGGTTACATTATGAGAATTCAAAAATATTGCCCTTGTCAATTTCAATGTGTTAGGTGATCCTGCAAAGGGCAGTATCACCTTGCTTTGTGTCTATATAAGGAGTGTGATTCTGTTTGTGGCGTGCAATTCTTCTCCCCTTTATAGCAGAGTGGGTGCGTGCAGTTATCTGAGATGATTCAATGCTAATCAAATCGTAATTCACATTCGTAAAACAGAGTAAACCCAAATTTAATTAACAAGATAATTTAATACAGGACACATCAAATTATCTTGTATTGTTTAAGCGATGTACGTGAAACAGGGCCCAGGAGTACTTTTACTTACTGAGCCACCTCGAATACATATGTGCATTTCTGAACACCTAGTGGTTTAAAACAACGTCAGAAAAGACCTGAAATAGTCGCTTAGTAACACCGCAGCATTGTATATCCAGCATTGTATTCGCCATTAAGCCACTCTGAAAAGGGTGTAAACAGGGAAGAGGACGTTCAGGAGTTGAATTTAATTTGAATGGATCTCAAGTGAGAAGTGGCAGAGAAAATACAAAAAAATTATCTTATGGGATGGGTGGCAAGAAAGGTATGCTGAAAGTGATTGTCGGTCCTCTGTGTTTAAACAGATGCTCGGCTAAAACCCCTTTTTGTCTCCTGGGGTAACATATTGCCTCTGTGCAGTAATATCAAAGTATTCTCAGATTGTGCTTTTCTATTTTTATGTTTTCATCCTGAACTCATGTACATTATATTTGTACAAGTTATGATGCAATGCTGGGGTAGCCATTGTATCATGTGGGGAACAGACAGGCAACATTAAAAAAAATAAAAAAAAATTTATTACTAAATCAATACAAGAATATAAAAAATCAAAAAATAAAAAAGAAAAAAAAAATTAAGAATCTCTTTTATCTCAAAAAAAAAAAAAAAAAAAAAAAAACAAATTTTTAATTAATTAAATTATTAAAAGCATAACATACTTAATTATACTATTATCAAATACTAATAAAGTTAAAAAAAAAAAAAAAAAATCCAAAGCAAAAACCTGACCTAGATATAAATGAGACTGGGAATAAAGATAAGAATGAGAGAATTATTGATTTTTTAATATGATTATTGGCTTAAATGGGCTCTCTTGGCTGGCACCCATGTACATTAATCATGAGTCAGTTTGTAATTAATTCAAAGGTTCAGTTCCTCCTCCTCTCTAAAATTGTGATGTAGCTAAACACTAAATCATAATTCATCATCTAAGGCTCTCTTGGAATTAAAAGAAATAATAAAAGGAAACAAAGAAAATTTAAATTGATTCAAAATTATATTATTTATTACTTTTTCCTTTTAATTCTATAATCTTCCAATATTCCTCAAAATCTCTAATCCTCAAATCAATCAAATATATACCATAATATAAATCTGGTAAACTAAGAACCTACTAAAAAATATCTAAAATATCTATCTAACCCTCTATCTAAAAAACTTCTGAAACTTGTTGAGAAACTGGTGTATGCCAAGAATCAAAATCTGTACAATCAACAAAAATTCCAACAACAATCTCAAAAAAAAATCCGTAAAAAAACATTCTACCGAAACACTTCTTCTTCAAACTTGTGAACAACATTTCTTCTGCCCTAAATGATTCTTATTTTCTTTTGGATTTGACCAAGTTTTTTCGATCTTTTTGACTTACTGTCAACCATGCAAATCCAATATATGAAAAATTGAACAAGGATTTGTACAGTCCTGTGTTGCTCAGAAGTGGAAGGACATCAATCAATTGTAGTCAATCAATTTTTGTTCAATCAATTTTTGTCAAAATTTTTGTTCAAAATCCCTTTTCGGGGTTTTTGGGTTTATTTTTTTTTTATTTTTTTTAATTTTTATTTTTGTTATTTGATTTTTATTTATTACCACCTGTTTTTTTTTTATGATACTACTATGATGATGATGATCCTAATCTTCTGATTGACTTAGCAAACAATGAATATTGACTTAGCAAACAATGGTTTAAATTAAAAATTTTTTCAATTTAACTTTAAAAAAAAAAAAATCAAAAAATTCAAAATGCACATTTCATGCAATTTTGCTGCAAAAAAAAAATTCTAAAAAAAGAAAAAAAAAAAAAATTTAAATTCTTCAAAAGAAATTTTCAAAAATATTAGGAATCTAAATTGATGAATGTTTAAATTGAATGTTTAAAAAAATTATAAATATATATGAGATCTAAGAAGAAGATGATTGAAGATGCTTGGCATCTTTAGAAGGATCCATTGATTTCCATATTTCATTGTACTATATTTTTCATTTTTCTGCAACTATTTTTCATAATATCAACTATTGCAATTAACATATCAATGCTACCTCAACCAACAACCTCAACAAACTCAACTACTCATAAAGAAACATTTCTTCAGAATCATTTCTCATTCTAACAGACCACACTCAACAACACAATTATCATTATTATATATATTTATAATTAATTAAAAATTAAACGTTTTTTTTTTTTTTAAATTTATTTCACAATCATTCAGATCTTCTGTTGCCTTTTCTACTTTTGTTTACTTTCTGTTCTTTTCATCATTTCATCATCCATCCATATCATTCTAATCGTCCGTCATACTTCATTTACCTTTCTTTTAGCCCAAATATAACCAATCAAAATAATCAAATTCAAAGATTGAAATTTTGAAGCTGACTTGAGCTTGACTCTGAGACACACATCAGCTTTCTCAAAAAAACAACTAGAAACTACCTCATTTCATCTTTCACATGACTTTATTGACTCCTAATTTTTCTTCTTCTTCTCTAAATATATTATTATTATATTATATTTTTTTTTTTTTTTTTTCTTTAATTTTCTTTTTTCTTTTTTTGTTTTTTTTTTTTTTTTTTTTTTTTTTTTTTTTTTTTTTTTTTTTTTTTTTTTGTTGTTTTTTTTATTTTTTTTTTTTTTTTTTTTTGTTTGTTTTGTTATTGTTATATCTTTTTCTTCTTTTCTTTTTTGATGTGATGTGAGGGGTACAACAAGCCCTTTTGAGCTTCTTTTCCCCTCCTAGCACTGTCGTTTTTATGTACTGAATAAATAAAAAATTAAAAAATTAAAAATTAAAAAACATTCAGAAAATACTTGGTTTGACGCCTTTTATTAGGCCTGGAACTGAAAAAACAACCAAAGACCCTTCTTAAAACAAGAAACAAAGAATACTCCACGGGTCAAGGATTGGTCAAACATCCACAACAACAAACTCACCAAACACAACAGTAATCATTCAGGGAAAAAGGACTCCACTAGGCCTGGGAGCAAGGCCCTTTTATAAGGCCAAGTAATTAGGCAATGGGCAGCAGCTGTGATGATTGTAATGGGAGCCACAGCTGCTGCCCTGCCTGTGAGCATGACCGGAGCTGTCCTTGGGGCTGCAGCTCACCCAGGTTGATGAAGGACCTTGGGTGCGGAACGGACAGTACACTACTACCCTTCTTAGCACCACAGTGTACCTGTATGATGTTCTATTAGCATCTTTCTCTCTGAAATCATGCACCAGTTGACCAAGTCTGCTAATATTACTTTTTTGTGTGAAAGGTATAGCAATTTATTTTCTACTATAGCACTGCTGGTGTTGCATTACATGATATCCACTGTGGCTTGCATTTTTCAATTTGAAATACACTTGAGTGTTTAGTGAAAACTTTGTAAAGTGTATTGTACATTAGATTATGTGAATTAATGTCACAGAAGATCTAATGTCATGAAATTAGACAGGAAACAGATTTAATGGATTACTAGGGATCTCCATATGGTAGTTTGCTACAACACATCCAGTTTTACACAATTATCTGACTCTACTCAATCTGTCTCCTTGGACTCCTGATCTTCTAGATCAATGGAATCATCTGGATTTCAGTTGGAATTATATGAATTGGAAGCCTTTAAATCACCTGAATATGTTTATAGATTATTGGGGGGGGCTTGTATACTAACAGGAATGCACAATATTGTTCAACAGGACATAATGGCGGTCAGTAAAAAATTTTTGCACATAGGAATTTGATTTGAAAAAATCTGCAGGTTGCTGAGTGATTACAGGATGCAAGCAGAGGAGTCAAGGAGCAGCAAACTGAAATTCCCAAATGGGCCACATTGTAAAATAATGTAGTGTGTTTTATTAAGGTTTTTATTAAACACATTTCAAGTGTCTTCATACTCTATATTTCTCTTTCCCTGAAGGTTTAGGCCAGTTATTTTATTATAATAAAATTACAGTTATAGAGGTACATTCATAGCCACATAACAGAGGTAATGATCTGCCTTTTAAATTGGATCATGAAAGGGCATAATGACACAGTTATGAGGGATAATGCTTGTCTATTTTATATAAAGAAGTTTCAAATGACCTGCCGGTTTTACAATGGCTGTTGTAGGAACATCAATTAGTTTGTGGTTTAAAGCAAAAAAATATATAAATTACTTCAAATAACTCTTGAGAGCGGCTTTTACAGTCAAATTGATTCTGCTACGCCAACCATTGTGAAACCAGCAGAGAGTAGTCTGCAAATATATAAAATACATTTCTGAAGCTGAGCAGTCACATACATGTGGCTAGGTAGGGTAGCTTTTCAAATGTTTCTGAAGCTAAGCACATTCACATACATTGGGCTAGGTAGGCTAGCTATTCAAACATTTCTGAAGCTGAGCATATTCACATACATTGGGCTAGGTAGGGTAGCTATTCAAACATTTATGAAACTGAGGGCATTCACATAGATTTAGCTAGGTAGGGTAGCTTTCCAAATGGTTCTGAAGCTGAGCACATTCACATACATTAGGCTAGGTAGAGTAGTTATTCAAAGGTTTCTGAAGCTGAGAATTCTAGCCATGTCTATATGCCCCGAATTTTGATAAAATTATGCTTCCCATACATTTGAAATTTGTTTAAATCAATATTATCATGGAGGGTTTTTTAAATTTGCTTGGACCCAGTATTGGGTCCTTCCTCTCCCACAGAACAGTTCCAGCTGCACTTTTTGAGTACATGATTTTTAGGAATTGTGTTGAGGAACAATACACGGGTTCCCTTGTCACAATTGTTATTTTTACTAGAAAGTGAACGTATAGCCTGTTGTCTGCACTGCAATCAACAAGCACAGTGTGATGAGAACTGCACACCAAGGGAGCAAGAATATGGTACTTTCTTATTTCTTATCATAGTTGGCTTATTGAAATCTGTGTTTGATAGGGTTCACTCTTCTTCTTCTTGCAGTTGGGGGTGGGTAGGGGAGGTTCTGGGGGCTTGGGAGTGATCACACTTTGGGCGGGAATTATTTTCACCAGATTTACTGTGGTATTGATGTCATCACTGCAATATTGCACACATACCATCAGAGGAGCACACGCACTTTAAGTTCCCTGCAGAGAAAATAAAACTGCTCAAATCCCTATTTCTGAGCTAGCATTAAGGGCAGTAAATGATGCGTTTCTTCTTCAGTCAGGAATGTGCTCATATAATATCTAGAAAGGTTCTCTGCCATCTTATTTCTGTTGTTGTCATGCATACATATTGTAGGTTGATAAAAGAAAATATGAAGACTTTTGGGTAAAAGCATTAATAAATAAAACATTACATATGTATGTAATATACATGCATGCAATGTGTATAGTAATATATTAATATGTATATAATAATATGTATAATAATAATAATAATAATAATAATAAGCTCTGCATAAAGAACACAAGGTGCAATAGCTTTTTTAGGTGCAGGTGACACGAGAAGCACTAACACTACAGTCGCTGAGGGAGTCCAATGAGGAAAGGGAATTTGCCCAAAAAGGTGACTCTTTTTGTCATGCTTTTTGGCGAGCAGGAATGTCATCAATGCAAGAGATTAGAGGGGAATATCAGCATCTACCCAGGAAAGGAGATTTCCACATTAATGAAGCTGAAAGTTAATATGATCTAATGGTCTTCCAGCCAGCTGTGAAAGAGGCAGCAGCAGCAGCAGCAGCAAAACATTCTTCTTATTTTTATTTGCAGCTGTTAAAAAAAAGGCCACAGAGACCGAGAGCTCAGCTCCTTCCCAGTGTAGTGCTTAGTTGCCACTGGAACTGCTTAATTGCCACTGGAACTACAATGTCTTTGAAGCCATTTTTCACCACTCGGGGGGGAGGGGGGCGATGTGTGGGGCTGGCGGTGGGGGTGGGCAATGATTCCCCAACTTCATTAACACACGGTGCGCGTGCGCGCCCATGTCATTCTGGGTTATAGAAGGGCAGTGATGAGGTCTACTTGACACAACTTTGAGTGCAAAGATTGTGAGATGCCTTAATGTGCCCAGCTTTAAGTGCTTAAAAAAATATTATTTGTGTGTCCTACTGTAATATGAGCTGCATTGTTGATCCTGAGACTGTTTGTGTAATGTTGTGACTCGCCAATGCGCTGAAGTGGGAGGAGAGTCACTGTTGGGGGTGTGTCAGTGCAGATAAAACAGCGAAAGTGCAAATTTGGCATCAGCTTACTCTGTGATTCAGGCCAGGATTATGGCGCAGCCCAGCGTATGGCAGGTTGCTCATTTCTGGGCTTTCCCAAGAAATGCGTGCATGATCATAGCCTATTCAAAAGCCAATTAACCATTTTCAAGGATCATATGCTGTCCAATTTGACTTTTATATAAATACCACAAGCATGTATTGTTATTGTCTTTTTTTCTTTTTTATAATGTTAATTCCTGTATTTATTTTTGTTTTTAATTGTTTATGGCTGTTCTTATACTGCACTGTGGTCCCGGGGTACTGTATTCTGTTCTTTTCTTACACCCGTCTGTACCGAGAAGAATGACAATAAACGCAGTTGTGTAGTTGCAATGCTTCTTCTACCCACCCACTCACTAACATCCAGGTAACCTGCGCTGCACACTGTGAGCTGTGCACTCCTCGCCTCTGGTCACAAAAATAACTCAATTCAGTAGCCACACCCAGTGCCCCATGCGCTGTGCCATTGGCTGCCCCTATGCACCTTTTGCAGGAAAATAGAGTCCAATGTGTTATGTGTCAATGTAGTCCCAATGTTCACTCAAAATAACTTATGAATTCAGAGAGCACGGTTTTATTGCATATTTAAAAGTGTCCTTGTCCATTTGTTACATCCAGTAATGATAATATTGGCATCATTATACACAGTATAAAGGAAAGCTTGTTATGTTCTTTGTGTAAATTGCATACAGTGCTCCCAAAGAGCCTTGCACCCTGTCACACAGTGGCCTGAAAAACATGTCAATGAAAAGTGTGAGAAAGCACATGCCCCTGGACTCAGGGTGGACGTTGGGACAAGGCCATTGTCTACGTGCATGTCCATTAAGCTTGTAAAAGTTTTTAAGTTTTTGTATACATTTGTATATTTTTAACTGTATTGCATCTGTATTTAAAATGATGTATCTATTTGGATGGAATTTAATATTCGTATTGGTATTGCATCATTCTCTATTTAATTGTATACTGAAAATTACTTTCCAATACATGGATCTGTCCTTAACTACCTCACACTTCAAAGAGAACATTTTGTTGTCCCGCTTCTAAACACAGTTCAGAAATAACCAAACTATCTGAACTGCGCTCTGTGAATGAAGAAAAAAGGAAAAGGAAAGACAGCTTAAAATTAGAGGTTGCTTTGTCATAAAACGCTATCGTGAGAGCATTATTTTACGCAAACACACACACGCATACACACACATGTATGCATGCACACATGCATATCTGCATGCAAGTACACTGTGATATAGTGGTATGTCATGTAAATCACAAATACATTTTCAACCTTTGGGGCTGAGGGAAAAAGCATTCATTTGGACTTATTTGGAAATTGGATTTTGTGATGTTTTAGCAGTTGTTTTTCCACCATGCATAAAATCATGTGAAAGATTGTACCCACACACAACCATAGGCGCTGGAAGTAGGGGTGCTGAGGGTGCTGCAGCACCCTCTCTAAATGATTGCTACAATATATTAAATCTGTATGCAATGCATTTAATAGGCTACCAAATGTAATATACATACAGGGAATAGTTCTGTATCAGTGATACAAAACAACTTAAAGTTGCAACTTACTGCAGTCAAAAACCGACTTTTCCCATTTAAAATCAATGTTTTTAGTTAGATTATACGATCATACACAACTGTTTATGTCCGAAAATTTTATGTATTTTTTGTGTAGGCTTACCATAATACGTTTTGTGTAAGCTTATCTATATCGTCTTGGTGTGGTGTGCTCACTACTAGGCTCTGATTTCATACTGAACTAATAAAAGCAGCTCATAAGTTCTTGTATTAATTTAGCCTACGTCACTCGCGTTCGAGTGAGATCTTGGTTCATTACACATCCCAGCCTACTACACACCCTTTCACTCTTGACCGTATAAATATTCATAATATGACTATGTGGCAACATCGTCATATGACCACACCTACTCACGAGTTCCAGTTCAAATTGAAGAACTATAAAAGGCCTTAGAAAAGGCTCTGCAGTATCTCTTTAAAATATCCGTTGCATTATAGCAAACGATTTGTCATTGAGTTCAAAACATCTTCCCATGCCTATGCACACAACCACTCACATCTGCATGCACACTCACATAAACACAGACTGGCATGCTCATACGGGCATGTTTTCCTGCAAGCACACACACACACACACACATGCATGCGCATTATGGAAGGTTGGAATTTTTTAATTCCCTGTGTATTCCCAGAAACAGGGGAAACACAATTCAGTGATGCTAAAGTATGCAGTGCTGAGAAACTTAAATTGAAGAAGTACTATGTTCATCACAAATGACAAACGCCTAATTAATATAGTTCTTCAGTGTCAACACTTTGCCTGTAGCTACGATATCAGTCATCCAAACCTCAAGTTATTCAGCGTGAAATATCACAGCAAAACAGCAGCAGATGGGGCCTTTTCCAGAAAACAGAAATATCACTTAGGCATTCTGTGCACTTCTAGCTTTTAAAAAGCATCCTTGATCGCAGTCTCCACAACCCTTCCACACTAATGTAAAAAGTCAGCTTGTTTCTGAGCTGTACAGGGGGGCAAAGTCAAACTAAGAAGATGCAGATGGCTCTTTTGCACACATGGATTTTGAGTTCATCGCTGTTCAGCAAAGGAGGCTAAGCCTCATGCATCTGCTCAAGAGGCAATGTGAAATGGACTGCTCATAAAAAGCTTGAAACCCTGTTCCGCTGGGATGTGTGGTGCAGCCCATCCAGCCGCCGACTCTCGAGTCGTGTACGAGTCCGCCGCGCGCGGGTGGGGGTTTGATCTCCTTCCATGGCTCATTCTCAGCTGTGATTCTTTCTGAGTCCGTTACCCTGTCTGAATAAAGCAAAAAAATATGAAAGGAGAGTGGACTATCTGCTTTTCCTTCTTCCCACCAGAGATCTCTCTGTAATGGCTCTTACACACACCTCTTTTGTTTGTCTGAAAACACCCCGGGGTAGATGCTTAGGACACAGCGGTGGACGTACTGCCTTCCTGACAATAACCATCTGAAACTCAAGAGCGCGTCCACTTTTAATGGCCCTGTCAGCGGCCGTGGGGACAGTTCCATAGCAACAGAGGCGGCATTGATTTTTTTCGTGTAATGGAGGCGAGAAACGCGACGGTCGTTTCCACTTAATGAGGGGTTCCAGAAGTAACTATCTTTTCAGATGCTATATTTAAATTCACAATGTAACTTTAGCGAGTTTAAATTGCACCAAACATGATTATGTTTGGTGCAATTTAAACTCAATAAAGTTAAACTGTGAATTACAGACAACTTTAGACATGTAGGAACTGTGAATAATATTTTTAAACCCTTGACACTAGTTATAAATCTCTGACCTTTGGACAATATGGTGCAACATCAATTTATATGGCTGTGTGCAGCCCCTTATGGAAATGTAATATACTGCAGTATATTCTAAATATATTGTGATTATAATTTTGATATATTTACAATATACTGCAGTATATAACATTTCCATAAGGGGCTGCATAAGGGGCTGCACACAGCCATATAAATTGATGTTGCACCATATTGTCCTAAGGTCAGAGATATTCTTTTTCCATAAGGGCACATTTGGTATATTTTACCTGCTAGAGGCTTTGTGATAGAGGTTTGTGTAAGTGTAACACATCAGGTATGAAAACTGGGCACCCAAAAAACAAGAGGAAAAAAAACTAGAAGAGAAACCTGATATATATGTTGAGTGGAAAATGATTAAGGAAAAGCAAATACGGATTTAAAATACAATTGTGTTTATTAGGTGGCAAGAGCTTACAGAGGAGAAGACATTAAGAATAGATGCAGAGGTGGCACTTTTTCTGTGACTTGCCGGTCTTTTTTAATGCTGGTTTAATTAGAATTTAAACAGGAAGTACAGATCAGTACAGGAAGTACAGATGTCCCACAATGGCGTGAGTGTGAGAGTGGCGTGCTCTATCTTCACGATCTTATCACTTGGGCCGTGTCCGAATCAGCACTCTTCCACACTGTTGAGTAGCCTTGGTGAATAGATAGGGCGAGAAAGTCATAGACTATGTGAAAATATTTCAAATTGCAGTATACTTCAAACACCCGGATGACACACTTACTTCCGGGGTTTCGCCGGCAGTAAGAAAAGACGAGAGAAAAGAACAGGAGGAGAAGGTAGCAAAGCTCCCTAAATTAGATAATTATTTTATAAACAGTCGCCAGCCCGTGGACGACCCCCCTCTTAGCAGCAATGCCACAGTTTGGCTGGCATCAGCATCGCTGCCCTCAGTGGTGTGGCAACAATCATGCAGCAGGTAACGATAGCAGGCTAGATATAACGTTAGTCCTAAATAATCGTAACGTTAGGCTATTGTTTGATATAAATTTCAAGACAAGTTATACATACATTATGGTAGGTTACTAGGCTACAAGTTGGGTAAATTATTTATTTATGGTTTATTTGATAGGGACAGATACAATATACATAGACAAACTGAGAACAGCTATCCGATGCAAGTATCATAGTGTTTATAGCAGATGCTAATTTGCAACACCCGTCCCTAGAAAGGATTTTGTGAAAATAAGAGATTAAGACGGTGAGATAATTATGGTCGCTACCAAGTGGATAGCCAGCCTATAAATTATGGTAAGCTAGTTAATAGCCTAGTAGATGCTAGGTAGGCTATTCCAAGCATTAGATAACCCTTTGTATGATTAGGAAAGCAACCTTGAACAAATGACTTCATTACTGTACTCGAAATACTGTACAAATAATTTATACCATGACACATGTGCACTAGAGAATTTTGAATTGCAGTAATGACACATCAGTGCATGTTTTGATTGTTACTTCTTTGAAAGTTTACATCGCTTTCTGCTGGCTTAAGATAGCAATGTGCCAAAAAAAATGGGGCTGAGTGGAGATCAGTTGTGCTCAATTACTGTCCCCTTTTCATTAACAAGCCCTGGCAATAGACCTTTGAGCTTTTATCAAAACAAAACACAATATAATCAACCTAGTGCTGGGAAAGCCTGATAATAAATTAATAAACCTTATTTTATCATTATGATATTGGAGCAAAACATACTTAGACTAATGACATGTGAATTAGAAACCAGCAGTACCACCATAGACTTATAGAATAGATAGACAGACAGACAATACAAAAGATATGTCTGAACAATATGTTTTGCACAAAAAAAAAAGAAACTCATAACCAAATGTGACTGGTGCTGGTAAAATGGGGTCATTTTCCTGTTTTTTTATAGTTTATGAAAGTACAGATCCTGAGCTTTCAAATTATGTCTCATATACTGCAATATGTATGTATTTGAAGAAGATATGCTTCTTTGAATTTTGGTACACCTTAAAACACTTTCCTGAGAAAACAGCTCTCAACGATTTGCAAAGATTCACACCTGAGGCTTGCAAATTTAATGGGTGTGAAAAGTAGTTGGCTAATCCCACCCCCAACCACTCCCCCACTAGAGTATCAGACTCTGGATTTCAAAGGCTTGTGTTACTAAACAAAGACTGGTAGAGATGCGGAAATCACGATGAATACGCTTGCAGATACATTGTTTGGACTTGCGGCTAGCGAGAAGGCTAACCGTTAGCTTAGTCAGCAAGGGCTTAGTTTGTGTTAAACAAAGACAGACAGATAGCAATATTACAATGAAAATGCTTGCAAATGATACATTGTTTGGACATGCTAGATAACTGTTAGCTAACTTGGTTTCTGCTAAACAAAGGATGTGTCCCAATTGGTCTGAATCAACGCCCTTCTATAGGCTATTATTGAGCCTATGCTAGCTGTGAGAAAGTTGTTAAGTAGACAAAATGTTATCTAAATGTAGTGTACTTTAAATTCGCAAATGATATAGGCCTACTTATTATGCTTAGGTTTTTGCTGAAAATAGTATTGAGGATATTTTTTGCATAGGCTACTGTATGTCACTAAACAGTAGGCTACACTGTAAGCAGTAATGTTAGCCAACCTTATCAACTACACAGGAGGACGCAGTAGATTCAAACCATTTTTATACGGTCTATGACTTGGACACAGCTCGACTAACAGACAGATTGATAACAAAAACTCAAATTTACTCGAGTAACGTTACAAACCTGACAGGTTTCACGGCAAACGATAGTAGCTACTTTGCTCCATCTGGACCTCTGGGGGTGGCTGCGGCTCAGGAGGTAGAGCGGGGCGTCCGTTGATCGCATGGTTGGTGGTTCGATCCCCGGCTCCTCCTATCCACATGTCGAAGTGTCCTTGGGCAAGACACTGAACCCCAAATTGCTCCCAATGAGCAGGCTAGCACCTTGCATGGCGGCTGCCGCCATTGGTGTGTGAATGTGTGTGTGAACAGGTGAGTGAGAGGCCGTTGTAAAGCGCTTTGGATAAAGACGCTATATAAGTGCAGTCCATATAAGTCCATTTACCATTTACCTCTGGCTTTCGATATAAAACCAGACAGAGTTTTTTATATATAAAAAAGCAAACGCTGTAACTTAACAGCCGTTGGAATCGATGGAATCAATTACGATTTCCGTAATTCAGAAAGTTTTTACATATTCTGGCACTTGTCTTCTCCACAAATCTCCATACTTTTAGCGAGCCATAGGCGATAGTTTCTATACAAACTAGTGAAAAATGTACAATCGACGCCACAGACTTCTTTGCTCTGACTCTGACAATGAAACACATGCGCTCAGCACTGAAGCCGCTGGCTGGGGGTGTATTGAAGAAGTCACTAGTTTGTATTGAAATTGTTAGTTATGGCTCGCTTAAAGTATGGATTACAGGCAAAACTATTTGTGGAGAGGACAAGTGCCAGAATAGGTAAGAACTACAGAATTACTCAATTCCGTTCGGCCGCAAAACGGCTCTGAAGTTACAGCTTTCGCTTTTTTCTATGGAGTAATATGGAGTTTTGTCTGAAGATATTCATATCAAAAGCCAGAGGTCCAGATGGAGCAACTGTGAATCATCTATATTCTCAACTTGGAATTCTCCATTTTCTATGCTTTCTACCGGCAGCTACATTATTCAGAGAAGTAGGCTCTTTGCGGGCGAGGCATCCCGAACCTCAGAGCCAATCGAAACTAGGAAGGTGTTAATGGACAGCTGATTATAGTCTGTCCCTCAAATTGAAGCCCGCCTCTGGCAAACATGGTTTAACAAGCATATTTGTGTTACATATTACAGGTATTTAGAGATCGTAAATACATTGTATATTATATTATGCTACTTCTAAAACACTTAAACTTTCTTTATATGGAAAAAAACAATATTTTTTTTTCATTTTTCTCCCTATTTTGCGGTCTACTGTGAATTGCAGATGTGCGACTTGCAGACCGTTTTACCAGCATGCGTCACAAATGTCAACTTCACAAGAATGTTCACCATTGTTCTTAAATGTGCCTTGTTAGCAGTGCTTATGGTAATGATCATATCTCTTCATGCACAACTATGGCTCCACAAACTCAAAAAAAGCTTTGTGGCATATCTGTTTAGTTGCAAAGATGCCTCTTCAAAACCACACGAACTGGACCTGTAGTGAAAGGCCTCTGCAAAAAAATACTTATAGAAGAAATACACTTTTAAAAAATAAATTTGCCACCCAATGTGGATAT
Organism: Ilyophis sp. 1 JC-2022; assembly: GCA_022702515.1. Classification (NCBI taxonomy): domain Eukaryota; kingdom Metazoa; phylum Chordata; class Actinopteri; order Anguilliformes; family Synaphobranchidae; genus Ilyophis; species Ilyophis sp. 1 JC-2022. Next base: position 38,654,287 of record CM040401.1, on the reverse strand, counting down.
GTTCAATTTCCACCCTAATTTGGGATATCCAATTGACCATGTTCATGAACAATCTACGCAGCCGGTTCAGGAGAGTGAAGACATTCACCATTCTCGTCCGAAACACGTGCTGTCACCAGCCTGCTTCTTTTCACAGTGCAGCCCACGGCCAAGCTAATACATTTGATATGCGGCTTTGGCCATGGGCTCTCAATCAACCAGCGGGGGTCACCAGAGAGTAATGAAATGCAGACCCAGAACTGCCTGAACCCTCCCATAACCAATGCGATGCAATCACCAATTGGAGTTTACCGGCCACAGGCATAGTCCGGATTGAATCCGAGACCGTGGGACACATTAACGCACCGCAGCGTGGTACCTTAACCGAATGAGCCACACAGCAGCCCCATACACATGCTTTTGATGTTTTGTGTTCAGAGACTAAGGTTCCCCCTACCTGCCAGGCTTCTATCCGTTATCAGCCGGTAAACTGCTCGGATTCTGTAAGCTCCTTTTTAAATTCCCTCAAGACAGAGAAGAAAGCTCAGTGGCTTATCAAGGTTAAAAGCGTATAATGTAACACATACAAGCTTTTTTTTTTCTCCCTTTTTCTTCCTTGTTTTACCACTTTCTTGGCTGCCAAGAAATGGCACAGGCAGGAGGCTTAGTATACTGCCAAGTAGGTGTAGAATGCAAGCACACTTTCCCTCACAACTGTTGCAATATTTTAGGAAAGCTTGCTTTGATATAGTTTATGTTTTTGTAGCATTCAGTTACATAATTATTTAATATAAATATTATATATATATATTTCTAAATATTGCAGCCAATAATCTTGCTATATACTGTACCTGTGCTTTGGGACATTTTTTCTGCTTTATTGTCTGTTGTTAACAATGAAAATATAAATGGCACAGCAATATTAATGCTACTACCACTCCTAATTCATTATCAAAACCATACAATATATTATAAAATATTTTATGGTACTGTTAAAATACATATTGTATGCTGAAAAAAATATACTGGTAACATGCATCACATTAATATACATTAATGCTTAAATATAACTTTAACTGTATTGAGCCTTAATTACGCCACTATTTCTTTGACAGATAAATTTGAAAAAATGACAAAATTGAATTATGTTAAGTTTCTTATGAGCTACATACTGTCACAAAGAGAGGTATAGGTTATTTCAGCTACATGAGGAAAGATGAATTATCCTCAATGTGTCATCCCATCCTAATCATATTGTGAGCAATGTCAAAATTCAGTTTTTGGTATTATTTATTTATTTTGTTATTTATTTGGGATGGGCAAATTTATGGAAAGGTGTGTGTGTGTGTGTGTGTGTGTGTGTGTGTGTGTGTGTGTGCGTGTGTGCGCGTGTGTGTGTGTGTGTGTGTGTGTGTGTGTGTGTGTGTGACAAAAAGAGAGAGAGATAAAAATAAAATAATTGCCCTCATTACGGTTTGTGTTTTGGCCATCAGCAGGGCGCCCTGCTTGAAGTGCACACTTTGTCTCAATCGCTGCCAGCTGGACATAAAAATGAATCCATGAGGAAAGATAGAAAGAGCTATGGAGGGTAGAAGCAGAGACAATGTGTCAGTGAAGTAAATTGTGAGTAATAGGGATTAACACATGCTCTGCCATTAGGGCTTTTAAGTACAGAATATATGTAGTTCTGTTTTTACCTCAAAATATACAGTAAGTGGTAGCTTACAGATTTTGTAATTTGGTCAAAGTTGACTAAGAGCTATCTTGGTGACCTGGCATCTCTGCGTAAGCACCGTATAAAATCACAGTCCCCCGCGGGGGCGTACTAATCGAACAAGGAAAGAATTTCTGACCATCAGTAAGTGATGAGCTTTCTGAACATCATGTTCATGACTCAGCATAGTGTCGCCTGGACGATCTGTTAGAAAGGGCTGTGGTCCCATATCTGTTAGAAAGGGCTGTGGGTCCCATGTCTGTTAGAAAGGGCAGTAGTCCCGTGTCTGTTAGAAAGAGCTGTGGTCCCATGTCTGTTAGAAAGGGCAGTAGTCCCATGTCTGTTAGAAAGGGCTGTGGTCCCGTATCTGTTAGAAAGGGCTGTGGGTCCCATGTCTGTTAGAAAGGGCAGTAGTCCCGTGTCTGTTAGAAAGGGCTGTGGTCCCGTATCTGTTAGAAAGGGCTGTGGGTCCCATGTCTGTTAGAAAGGGCAGTAGTCCCGTGTCTGTTAGAAAGGACTGTGGTCCCGTGTCTGTTAGAAAGGGCTGTGGGTCCCGTGTGTGTTAGAAAGGGCAGTGGTCCCGTGTCTGTTAGAAAGGGCTGTGGGTCCCGTGTGTGTTAGAAAAGGTTGTGGGTCCCGTGTGTGTTAGAAAGGGCTGTGGGTCTCGTATTTGTTAGAAAGGGCAGTGGGTCCCGTGTGTGTTAGAAATGGCTGTGGGTTTTGTATCTGTTAGAAAGGGCTGTGGGTCCCATGTCTGTTAGAAAGGGTTGTGGGCCCCGTGTGTGTTAGAAAGGGCTGTGGATCCCATGTCTGTTAGAAAGGGCTGTGGGTCCCGTGTGTGTTAGAAAGGGCTGTGGGTCCCGTGTCTGTTAGAAAGGGCTGTGGGTCCCGTGTCTGTTAGAAAGGGCTGTGGGTCCCATGTCTGTTAGAAAGGGCTGTGGGTCCCGTGTCTGATAGAACGGGTTGTGGGTCCCATGTGTGTTAGAAAGGGTTGTGGGTCTCGTATCACATGGGAGATGCTCTGGAGGTCACACATACACACATAGGGGCAGAGACAGAGACAGAGACAAACTGTCGGCGTAGACTGTCCTTCAGGCTTCCGTGACTCACTACTTCACCAACGCTTCTTTTCTACCCCCCCCCCACTACCACCACCAGCTCTCAGTCATATCTTTATTCAAGGATTCATTTTTATGTCCAGCTGGCAGTGACTGAGACAAAGTGTGCAATTCAAGCAGGGCGCCCTGCTGATGGCCAAAACACCAGCCATAATGGCACGGATTGCTTTTATTTTTATTACTCTCTATTTTATTATCTCTCTCTCTCTCTCTCTTTCTTTTTCTCTCTCTCTCTCTCTCTATCTCTCTCTCTCTCTCTCTAGCATAATTGATTGATGTTGGCTAATGATCAGGGCTGCTGTCAGAGGGGGGCCAACTGGGCATGTTGTCCTGGGCCCTGGAGGAGGGGGGCAATGGTCTGTGAGCTTGTGCTAAATATTATTGTCCTGGACCCAGGAATAATATCCTTATATAATTTTGTCCAGTACCCGGGAATAATATTATTATATAATTTTGTCCTGGGCCCGGGAATAATATCATTATAGAATTTTGTCCCGGACCCGGGAATCTCACTGCTAATGATATCTACATCTATATATCAAAGTGCCTATTTTTCTCTCTCTCTTTGGGCCATTGTTTCTGAAGAAGATAGGGTAGTCTTTTTGAATAAGAGTAGTACTTATGGAGTGCACTATATTCATATGCTTGTGTGTGTATGTGTGTGTGAAATGCCAAAGGAGAGAAAAGTTACAGAAAGTTACACAAAATTAAAACTAAATGAATGTACAATTCAAACAAGTATAACATAACATTCCAGATATATTTGAATTCTACATAAGCATGACGATACATATTTAAATTGATAAAATTTCTCTTTCCTGGTGCTGACCTGAAAACATTAATGTGGAATAACATCATCAACACAATATACACTGTTGGTTTAACTTTGGATGCATCGGTAAAAAGCAATGGCATCATTTAAATTTACAACAAGGGCAAAAAATATCCTTCAGGAATTAAGTTTGACATTACCATTTAACTGTTTAAATCTATTAATGTCTTGCAGCATACAAGTGGTAATATTAAATAGGTATTCTATAAAAATCACATTTTAACAGAAAATGTAAATATCTCACCACAACTCTGTGTCATGTTTGCAATTTGATGTGTCCAGATTGTATGATTGGAAGAAAGTTCCTAAGTAAAATTCTGCTCAGGGTCCCCCAAAACTCAGGGGTTCCCCAGGGTATGCTGGTTTTTGTTTCTTGCAAAACTGCAATACAATCATTTTAACAAGCTGTCCATTTCTTAATTACATTCTTTTCATGTTTTGAGGAATTATTTACCCTCTTAAGCCATATTATGCCAGAAATAGCTATGCACACCATAAAGAATAAAAGTCCCATATTCACATTGTGCTTGTTGTGCTATATTGCAAATTATTACATAAAAAGAGGTAAAAAAAAAAAAAAGAATAAATAACTGATCAAATTAGAAACTGAGGTGAATCCAAATTTGAAAGACATCTGGCCACTAAAACTAAATCATTGCGTTAATACAGAAAAAATATGAAACAATTGAAACACGTGTTCAACAACTTTAATTGATCAAGAGATTGGCTATAACAAACCGATTAGAGGAATGGCGTCATTGTGATATTACTGGAACATTCCGTCTGGAAATAAACTAAGCATGCAGTGTGGTTCAGACACACATCCCTCTTGCTAAGTTACAGTTGCTAAGCAGCAACTCAATGGATTTTTCTCCTGCAGCTTAGCCTGGCCATGTCAGTTCACAAAAGCACTATAGAATCATGTTTAATTATGCATTTTGAACAGTGTATTAGCATTTTTTTTCTCATAATTGTCTTCTTTCCATCTGGGATGTGTTTAAAGTTCTGGGGGAGTAGCATCACACTAGCAAAATTTGAGCCAGAACAACACTGGGATAGATCCAGCGTCATGAAAAAGAAAACAAAAAGGATACAGGAATTGTTGTATTCCTGTGAGTTAAACAGGTGTTCTCCATTTATGTACGTCACTCTGGATAAGAGTGTCTGCCAAGTGTTTGTAATGTAATGCAATGTAAGAATTTTCAGAAAGCTGTTTAATTTGCCAAAGAATTGGAACTTGTGTGTGGAGTCCTCAAAATACATGTTCAGAGGATGACTGAAAAAATTTAAAATGTGGCATGAAGTGCAATAGTGTGTCTGTTGTTTTAAGAAACACAATAGGTTCCATTCACATCATGTCTTTGCTCTGAAGCACCGGCAGTTGCTTAAATTTCATGGTATCGGGCACAAAAGACTGAGGGAAATGTTGGCTTTTTTACTTATTTACTTCTTATAATACTAACCTAATGCTCAGATGCAGAGATTTTGGGGCCTGGTTTCAGAGAGGCAGGTGCGACAGGAAGGGGAGTCAGAAAAAGCCTCCCGTGTCTGCGAACGGAGCCAAAAAATATTAAAGGGAATAAAAACTCCTGGCGTGTAGCTAACAAAAATCAACCCAGGAAAAGCAGGCGAGAACTCGAAGGCACGAGTAGAAGAAAAAAAAAGAAGGGTAAACCTCTCGTTCTCACAAAGGGTGCACTAACGGAGGTAACAGAAAAAGAGGATAAATAATAGTAACCCAGACAATTTGGCGAAAAGACTCGTAGGCTTGAGTCAAAGAAAGAAATAAACGATACGAATGTCTTGAGCTCAGCTAGTAAATGCGAGCGAGGAAAACGAGACAAAACGAAAGAAAAGCAAACAAAGGTAATCTACCCAACGGAGGATAGGAGGAGAAAAAAATAAAACAAAGGAACAAAAAAGGAAAAAAGACAGACAGCTCTAATTAAACTCTAAAGGAAGTTCCTGCGTTCTTGTTAAGAACAATAAAGCAGTCCTCCAGCTATACCTTTACCGGCTTTGAGATAGTGGCAAATAGACATCAAAGCACCGGAAAAGAAAAGCATGACGTTTATATATCCGGAAGAATACTTGTAACTTGTAACAAATACCTGTTCCGAAATGGACCCGAGGACCGTCAGACCCGTTCAGAAATTAACCAGAGGACCGTCAGACCAGAGGAAATTTGGATCCGTTTTGGAATAGACCCGAGGGGAGTCGGACCCAATTGGACCCGACAGATCATAAGAGAGATAAATGATTTCGTGGTAGACGTGGCGCTGACCAGGATACACCATGTGCCATCAGTTAGTTAAATGACTCACCGATACCGTGATGATGAGTGAATCATATTATCAGAGATCTCGGACAGAGGGTATCTAACTGTTTATTTAGCTCGTTTAATATCAATGAAACAAATTTTTTGAAAGTGTTTTAAATGGGTTATTGTACACAGTACAATGGTTACTAATGGTTTGAACCAGACAAGAGCAGCGCTGGGAATAGCAGCAAGGGAGAAGTCTGACTCTTACTTTTAAACGGGGCGCTCCATTACTGATGTGTGCATATGATTGTTTGAGTATGAGGACAAGTGTTTGCTGAGGCCGACCACTGGTAATAATAATAATAATAATAATAATAATAATAATAATAATAATAATAATAATCATCATCGTTGTTATTTTTATCATGGCCAGTCATCATTAGTACCACCACCTTTTTCTGGTACTCCTCTGTACCAATGCAAGTTGGTGCCAAAATGTGAATATAAAGTGAAAAGGTTCTGTGAGAAATCAGTATCCAGCGCAGAGCTCTTTCAGCTGTTAAATAATTATCAATTAGCCTAACACGGCACGCAGTTCAAGGCAAAAGGTGCAAGTCAATTAATAGCTCATTGTCAAGTCTGGATGACCGTCACTGTGAGTTTCATTAGAAAACAGCCTTATCTTATATGGCCAGATGGACGAAGGAAAAATGATCCAATTTAACATGTGTAACAGAATAATACTGATGATCCCTTCCTCTTAGCCTGGCACAGTGGACCAACCATTAAACAAGAGTGAAACCTGAGCTTCTGGAATCCCATTGTGATGCTCTGAGACCCAGTGCTTGTATTCTTCCGAAAGGTACTTATACTGGGGCCTATTCCTCATGGATGGCTAACTGAGTTTGCTGGCTAACTGCGTTGAGAAAAACCCATATCTGGGGGTTTTCCAAGTTATTCCTCACCACGTATGAGGAATGGAGCCCTGAGCTGGTTCCACAAAGATCCAGACGTAGAAGCACGTGAAATTGTACCAAGGAAAGATGTCAGCTCAACAAATCAATAATAATATTAATAATAAATATTATTTTTATTATATTAAGAAGAAGAAGAACAACAACAAGCATATATAATAATCAAAAACAATAATCATCATCTTTTGACTTTTAAATCCCCGATTATTACCAGTTTAGGGTTCCAGGGTTACATTTTCAAACCACACTGACTACATTTACTACAATTCTAATTTACTATAATTCATCCTAGAAAAAACAATTGTTTAAACACCATCGTGACTCAAAAGCCCCCAAATCCCTCATCAGTGCATAAAAGGTGAACTCCAGCTTTATCCTGCAAATGGTGAAGAACTGTACCACATTACAACATCTACTGGACCTGTTCTGTTAATCTGGTGCTTTCTTGTGGTCCATATGGTCAGTTTTGCCTGGCCTAGCACATAATTCACCAATTCAACTTTGGATTTTACTGCTTTTCTATGATTGAAACCGAATATAAATATTTTTTTATCAACAATGACCCAGAGAGAGAAAGAGATAGAAAGAGATAAAGAGAGAGAGAGAGAAAAAAAATTAAGAATGTAAAAGGTTATTATTTTGAAATCCAGGCTGCTTTATTAAACACTGTTTTAGTATTGTTTTTAAATGTTTGAGTGTTTAGGAGCTGAAATGTGTTATCTTCCTGAGAAACAACAGAAAAAAAGTTAAAGTGTTTAAATCTTGTTGACATAATACATAATGTCTTGGATGCGAAAACTGATTTTATTTTTAATGAATGCCCCTTGTAGTGTAGGTTTCAGCAGAGTAGAATATGGTTCTTGAGATTTAGACCAGATACTAATGTCCCCTTCATGGGACAAAAAATTAATTGCCGGGTCAAATGAGGATAAAAAATGAAAAAAAAAAAAAACGTCCTTCCAATAACGATCAATATAAAACATAACAAAATATTTTATCTGTACATAGCTTAATATCCGTGGCTGGAGCCTGTAGAACTGATAATGGCATGCTCAGTGCTCTATACGTATAGTGTAAATGGGATAAGTAATTTCCCAGAATCCACAGTGCTCGGCTGTAAAATATTTTATGTGATATCTTGAGCAATGTTCAGAAAATGAGTCCTGCATACAGTCAAGCCGGAAAGTCTGCACACCCCTTTTACCTTCTCCACGTTTTATTATGTTACAGACATATTCTAAAATAGATTGAGTTCATTTTTTGTCTCAAAATTCTACACAAAATAGCCCATAATGACAAAGAGAGAACAGGTTTTTAGACATTTGTGCTAATTTATTAAAAATCTAAATGTAAAATATCATATGTACATATGTATCATGTGCACACCCTTTGATATGACACCCAAAAGTGAGCTGAGGTGCAATTTGTTTCCACTGATACTGCTTGAGATGTTTCTACAACTTAATTGGAGTCCACCTGTGATAAATTCAATCGATTGGACATGATTGGGGATTGCCAACACCTGCCTATATAAGGTCCCACAGTTGACAGTGCATGTTAGAGCAAACTCCAAGCCATGGGGTCAAAGGAATTATCTGCAGACCTCAGAAACAGGATTGTGTGAAGGCATAGATCTGGAAAAGGGTCTAAAAACCTGTTTTCACTTTGTCATTATTGGCTATTGTGTGTAGATGTTTGAGGCAAAAAATGAACTCAATCTATTGTAGTATAAGTCTGTAACGTAATAAAACGTGGAGAAGGTGAAAGGGGTGTGCAGACTATCCGGCTTGACTGTATATATATATATATAAGCCCTCTGCAAGGAAATAATATAGGATTACAATGTCCATCAGCATTATAGTATTTAGAAATGTAGTATTGGGATACATACACATAGGTAGCACATCAATTATATATTTGTGTGTGTGTGTGTGTGTGTGCCTGTGTGCGGACCTACTAAGGCGGGAACTACTAAAAGATGTACAGACACACACACACAAAAACAGGGACACACATGCAAGCGCACTGACACAAACACAGCAATTGCGCCACTTTGATCTACTTTGAAAATCTGCCAGTTGATGCTGAGCCACTTGTGAAGAAGACCGGAGCCGAAAAGCCACCTAATTGCCGTGTTTATACAAATGTGGAGAGATGAGCCCCTCGTTTGCCAGGAAGCATTTGTCTTTCTCAGTCAGCAGAGTCGCCCCCTGAGCTGGTGGGTAGAGCTTAATTCCCTGCCGTGGTCTGTGTGGTTGAAAAAAACGACCTCCAATCTGAGAAAAATATTCAGGTAGCACCATTATGATTTTCTTTAATTATTTTTCGCTATATGGTTGAATTATATTGAATACATTCTGTACATTTATTTCTGGTTAACCTCCTGGCCTTCAAAACTAGAATGAAGTTTTCTTCTTTTGGGCCGTTATTACCTTTTCATATAATTGACGTGGTTATTGATCAACATAATTTAGGAACAGTCAAACATTACAGACCCATGGCGTCTCATAACTGTAAGCTTGTGGGTGATTATGAGAAGTTAAGATAGTGTCATTTAAAGTTAATTATACATTATAACACTTTTATAATGTGTTATTATTATCATATACAATGCTATGAATATTTTTGATGAATCATATACAATTGCATCATTTGAAGTGCTACTAAACTTCATAGAAAAAAGCTGTTAAATGAAAGGTCAGTCATTCTCATTCTTTGAATTGTTGTTTTGTACATTATTGCCATGTAAATGACACTGCCTCCTCTGTTTTTAAAATTATACAGTGCTGTTCATTTTGCATAAATAAAATGGCTGCATAAGCCAATCAGTTTGGATGCACCAGTACATGCCCCATGATGGACAAACAGAGTTGGAGTATCACTGTGTGCTCTGTCATTTTGTTATTTAGCTTTCCTTTGTTCTTTTGTTGTCCTACAGGAACAAAATACAAATAGAAAAATCATTCAGGACATGACTGTCGCTTTAGTTCAGCACAACAATGATTTTGTGTTTCACCCCATGACTCCCGAAGAGCACAGAGAATGGACGATTTCTATATGTAAAGTATCCCAAGACAGTCGAGTGGGACATTATGTATTGACCATGCTCTGAGGCATGGAACTGACCCAGCCACAGGGAACTGCCCCCTAGTGGTGGATGTAGGATGCACAAGCAGTGTCAGAATTCACTCTTCATCAAGGGTGCACAACTCCATTCCTGGATGTCTGGTCTACGTGCAGGTTTTTTCTCTCCAATCAATTACCTTAGTTTTAGTTTTGTGGCAGTACTACAAACTATGCTGGTTAACTTTCTGTACTTTAGCACAGTAAAATATTTTGGATAAACTTGCAGTCTGTAGCTTTAGCCTAGCTGGTACTGGTCAGATCAAGATTGATCTTATTAAATAATTAAGAGCAGAAGTTGTCGCAAAATCTTGAAATGGATTGGCCCTCGCTGTGCAGCCCTGCTGTACATTGACTTAGATCCAGAACAATTATAAAAATTACAGATGATGCTGAACTCTAGAATGGAAGTCTTTATAAATATTAAGGTTATGTAATATAAGGAATGGATTCAGGCTAGCACTGTGAAAAGTTGCAGCGCCCCATTAGTATGGATTATTGCTCATGAACAATAATTGGACTGTGTGTTCAAAAGAGAGAACACTTGAGCACTCCCTGTAGCAGTTATGTATCACATACATACACACTACACTGTGGAGGTTTTTCCTGTCAAAATAAAAAAAAATACATGAATAAATAAATAAATGTGGAAATGACTTGTGAAATATCCCCCATGAATCAATAACAACATTAAAAAATACAGTTATACAGTGACCTCCAGAATTATTCACACCTTTGATGAAGATGTGCACAAAGAAGGCTATATAAATAAATGTATCAGGAGAAACAACCCTTAAAGTGATCCATCCATATCTGCATATCTGGCAGCAGAGTGATAGTTTAAGGCTTGTTTGATACCTCAGACCCTTGATGACTTAGAGCCATTTCGCCAACCATGTATTCCATACTGTTCCAGCATAATTTACAGCTAAATCTAGTCCCACCACCCAATTCCCACAGAGATCCATTAAAATGCAGAGAGGTTATAGTATCGCTTGTAGGAGTACCAGAAAATAAGATATCAAAAGTATTTTGATATTGTTGGGTCACAGACATCAGGAAGTCATGGCATGCAAAGGACATGCGACCGAATATTAAAAAGTGACTACTTTGTTCTACAGTATGTTAAACTGTCCAATATTTTTAATGGGGGTGGGGGGGGGGGGTGGTGTATGTACAAAAGGTTCTATAATTTCTATAACGGTTCATCCTATATGGTATGAGGAAGATGCAAAGGGCGTGAGGAATGTATGTGAGAGCTAATGAGGTAATATAGTGAGTGTGGAATGCGAGCGGAGGGGGCGAGTGATAGGCTGAGTAATAATGGGGAGAGAACGAGGAAGAAATCAGGGAAGCCACGCCCAGCCGGCACAACACGGAATTAGATGGACAGGGTAAACGGAAAAACAAGAGGAATGGGGAAAACTAGTACTGTTCTACTAAGAACCTAGTTGAAGCAGGGGGACTGTGATCGAGAAGGCCACTTTTTCACACGCTATATCGATACCTGAAAGATTACTTTTTTGCTCTGTATTTCTGTCTTACTACTCTCCCCCAGTTAGCCTACCACAGACCCATGCTAGATCATCACTGACATTAATTTTATCCCCGGCAACATTACAACTTTATATGACTGGGATGTAGCTAGCTAACTGAATATCCTGTATAGCTAGCATAAGTCCTCGAGTAATAACTTACAATGGTTCACATTCAATTTATGGAGCAACTCAAGGCTGTGTTTGGCAGCCTTTTTGCAATAACGTTAGACACACGCAGCTAGGATTGCCACCCGTCCAGCTTTTACATTGAATGTCCTTGTTTTTGACTGTCCCGGAAAATCCCGCTAATTCTGTCATTTATAGGCTTACATGGACAGAGTTTCTTGGTTCGCGGGCAACGTAGCCTCATCCTCACGTTATTTATTTATTTAGTGAAATGCACTGTGCAGTTTTTTTGTGAGTTAAAGTTTGCAATCCTACATGCAGCGACCTAAATGATCAGGCTTAAAGGAAAGATACATGACAGTCAATTTACGGCCATTTAAGTAAGTAAGTGTTTATAACCTAATTTCCTTATGCAATATTTATATCCAAAGTATATCAGAAAGTTCATGTTTGTTTAGGAAGTCACAAAAGGAGAGCCATGGGGGGAGGGTGAAGACATAAATACAGATATATAAAAATGACAAATATTTAGGCCTACTAAATGCATATTGAATCTTATTAACATATCATATGTTCGTCAGATGAGGGCAGTCAGTCAATTTGTGAACACAATTTCCTGAACAAAATATGAATAATAATTATAATAATAATGCATGTGTTTTTCACACACCCAATAACCTGGTTACAAAGATATGGTATCCTTTTCCCATTTCTTTTATCCTCTACTGTTTTATTCCTGCACGTGTCTGCTGCTGCCATTTTGTGCTATTGGTGTGGAGAAGCAGACACGTTTCCTCATTCCTATTAGGGAACAAAGAAAAGAAAAGACACAGAAAAACTAATGTGATGCAGCCCGTATACAAGCTAAAGGTGAATCTTTACAAACAAGGTTTGTTTGATTGAATCTGTGGGGAAAAGCGGAAATTTTATTTGATTAGATTGAATATGCCCTTGAAGTGGATAAGTGCATTTGATTGAATTTAGGGGTATGTGTATGTGCATATTAGCAGTTATGAAATTTAAAATCTTGCAGTATATCTTGCATCTACTGCTTACAGCTAATTCCCATTTTGTCATATACAATTTTGGTAGAAAAGGTGTAAAGTCTGGTTCAATATATGTCTGCCATAGAGGTGTTTACAGTCAAAATATACAGAGGTATACAGTCACAAAGGAGGGATGGGACTCAGGACTGTTCTATACAGAATTATTTGTCAGTGTAAAATGTCACCTCTCTGTGAATCCATCCTATGCCTTCAGATACACCACCACCCGTAGATCGCGTATGATTAATGAATGTTCCATTCCGGGTATTGTAAGAGAAGTGCCTCTCGCTCTCCAATGAGCCTTGAATGTGTGTCATCTTCCTCTTTCTTCATTTCACTGAAAATCACTGAACCTGTCTCTACATCTCAAATGTACACAAACAACATCAAACAGCCTTTGGTTATGAAAATATTTCTAATATTCCCAAAAGTGAGCATATTGGGGTATTTTTGCAGTGGTGCATAAAGTAACAAATATTCCTTTACAGTTGACAGTTTGAACATATTGAAAGGCTTTCCATCATTCATTGTGCTTTCTCAACAATGCCTTGTCATTTTTTTTTGGATTGGCATGCATTTAGTCTGATAGACAAAAGACTTGATTAATGCAATGAGAGGGGAGTGAATGCTACATGTCTCAGCCAATCAATGACAGAACTGCCTTTTTAGTATTCACACAAGCTGCCAACTGAATTTCTACCACAACAAATCACCCACCAATTATGTATAACCCCCCCCCCAGACATATGTAAAAGGGAAGAGTAATGTTCATAAGATTGGGATATAAAAAATGATGCCACAATTCTGTTTTACAATTCTGCATTTTTAATCTTTCTCCTCAAATTGTATGTCATTGTTTTTCACATAAATCTTTCACATTGTACATAAAAAAATTCAAATAATTTGAAAAATCACTTGGACTTACAAGTAAATGTTTATGTTAGTTTTTGTCCATTGCAAACAAAATATGTTTTAATTAGCTTTGCATATTTCTGAGCTCAGACTCAAAACTGCACTATAAATGGCTGAATACAAAAAGGGAATTAAACATTGTTTTTCTGTCCCTTTGGTAGAGTTTTAAGAACCCATCACTGACCTTGCTAAAACTGACATAGAGAACAGTGACTAACAGCACTTTGCAGAGAACTTTGCTCAGCGAAATAGCTCGTTTTCACAAGGCCTCAGTTATTTTCTCCTTTTAAAAAAGGCTTCTCAGCACTGTAAATCGCCCAGTCCATGTGATTTTATTCAAAGCAAAGTGAAGGTTAAGGTGCACTTTCTCTCCATGCTCAAAGCATCTGTGAAAGCCTTTCTTCAAGATGGCCTTCACAACCATCACTACATGAATCCATCCCCAGAGCCTGTGTGTTTGAGAATGGAGCTATGTCATCTTAACTTTGATGAGGGTCCTTCAGAGCAGTGAGAGAAAAATATGTTTGAGGTAATTATCTCAAGAAAACAAATGGCAGACTGACATTATGAAAAATACAAATCAAAGTCAGTCAAAGATGGACAAATCCTTTCAGCTAATTACTAGCGCCAAGGCTTCAATTTGTCCATCATTATCAAGTGAACGATTAATTATGAGGTATGTAGTGCTGGCACCTATATGCTTTAGAGGCTCTGAGTTCAATGCAAAAGCACAGTGAAAGGACTGGGTTACTGTAGGTCATTTTGAGCAGTGCATCTGATGATTATCAGCAGCAAACCGTTAGCGTAGCTGTACTGGACTGCAGTCATTCATAAATAAATATATGTATTTTAAAGGCATTTAAATAACTACAATGGATATTATTTATATTTTTAATCATGTAACTAAAATATTATCTTGATTTAAACCAGATTATTTAACTCATTAGAAAATTAAGGTTGGACTGTTTTTTTCACTCATGAATATTGATTTAATTGTGAATGATTTATTCTACATCTCACGTCACAGCAATTCTTAGCCAATGCAATGTAACTAACAGACAGCTAGCCACTTTTTGGACCTTAACCCCTTTGTGCAGATTCCGTATTCTAGCTTTATTAGTATACAATTTGTGACAACATATACCAAATAGGGAGTTTCTATGTGCCACTATTGTCATGTAGCTAGTCAAGCAACCCCCCACCCAGCCTCAGCTGCAACTGTACCTACTCATGCATGACAATAGAGTCTGTGAGTTCATAAAAAAGTTTTTTCACCACCAAAAATTTGTATTCTGTCAGTGCAACAGGATAATGCAAACAATAGCCTGAACATATGCCAATACAGCCGTGAAAAACCCTGTTCACTCAACAGCAAAATAAGTTAAATTCTTGTCTAATTATACCACGTCATTGTACTATCAATATCTGCTAATATGCTCTATGGGACATCTCTATGCTATGCATAGGGAGATGTCCCTTTCAAGAATCAGTGGTTATTTATTGGCTTGGACAATCCATTTGGGAAATACACACCCCTTAATAATGCTAATACATCATCTGAAAACCCCACGTGTAAAACCCCACAAGTTGTTCTTCCAGCTGTTATGTATTCCAGTTCAACTATTTTGTCCAATAGAATACATTATAACCTTTGCAACAGTGTTTGCAATGTCTTATTGGATGAATTGAACAATAAATTACAGCTGGGTGTAACAGCATTTCTAGTTGTATTCGTTTAGTTTTATGCAAACTACAGAAAATGCAAGAATGTACATTCGCTTGCCGAGCCATAATTGTTGTCTTCCTGCAATTTCTGCAAGATCTTCCTAATTTAGCCAACTTGTCAGCATGGGTAGAAAAAATTGCCACGGACCATGACAGGCATGCTTGAACATATTCCTTTCCAAATGGCTAGCAATGGCTTTACTTATTTGGGCATATTTGTCTCTTCTAATCTTGATGACTTAATTAAACTTAATGTACAGCCTGTGGTAACTAAGGTTAAAAGTGATCTCCTAAAATGGTGACGCTTTCCGGTTTCTCTAATGGGTTGAGCAGGGATTAAAGTTCTTACGATTGGCGTTGTTTGGATTCCAGGCGATTCAGAGAACGGCTTACAGTAAAGTATAGCCTACATGATCCCGTTCCTCTGCTTCTGTGACTGATTGCTTTATGCTTTCTAAACTAGCATCAGCTACACAACAGGAACCAGGTGAAAAAGTAGTATACTTCAGTGTAATATAAATATAATTTAAGTATACAAAGGTTATAGAATAGAATAGAATAACATTTATTTTCCCTTTAGGGAACTTCAATTGTAGCCACCATCATCAACAAAAAAGACATTGACAGTGGGGCAAAAACATTTTGCCAAGGACTAGGCTCGTGTGGTTAGGCCATATCAGTGGTAGGCTATCACAGTTTATGGTCACGTCATCATAGTTTGCATATAGCAGGGCAATTAAAACAGTCCTAATTGAATACCCGATAGTAAACCCAATGTTTTAAATTATCCTTATATTGAGGTTAAATAGATCAATTCAAGTCCAGATGAGCTAACTAAGCCTGACACACAGCATAACACAATAAAGGAACAAGTTGAAGTAGCCAACATTAGCCAGTATGTTAGTGATGATCCCTTCCCTATCAAATGACATGCTATAGCAGTAGCCTAGGTAGGCCCGCTTCACAAAAACAACCCAAGCAAAAGTCTGCAGGCTTCTTTCTTCAATCCAGCTGTCTTCCGCCTGCTCAGAATATGTGACTTAGAATTTGCACCCATAGTCCTACACCGCACAAGCGCTGATGTTATTCAGCGCAGTAGCCTAGCTAACGCTACCACAGCCGGTTTAGCTAATGTTACATAATTGCTGGACACCCCAGCAGCTTTCCATTTGTTACCATAGCGGAGCAAGTTGGCAGATAAGCATGTAAGAGGTTTGCTCTAGAGGTATGGTTGTAGCTAGAAACAGACATGCTAATGTATTAGATAAAATAAATAATTAGATTAGAACATCTAATTATTAGATAGCCACAGCATTAACTATGCAACCTATTACATTTGTAAGGATTATTAATATTATTAATATTATTATTATTAGGCGTACAACTATTATTATTATTATTATTATTATTATTATTATTATTATTATTATTATTATTATTATTATTATTATTAAGCCATGTCTGGGCCGATAAATAAGGCAGGTTGATGAAATGTTATATATATGATTATTCTTTGACATAAGTGCTTTTTCAGCGCTTCAAAAATGTTGAAGAAAAATAAATGTAATGACTAGAGTATTGATTTTAATCCCTGCAATTTAAAACTGTTTTATTGTAAGTCTTATTTTGTATTTAAGTAAAGCACTTTGAAGTGCCTCTGTGTATGAAATGTACTATATAAATAAACTTGCCTTGCCTTGCCTTGGTCGTTTAGATCTTAGAGGTAGAGACACAAGACATAGACTGATGAGGGCACACACATACTATAAAACAAATATATTTAACACAACTGTTTTTCCAATTCTAATAAACATATTTTTAGTGATAGTGATTATAAAGTATTCTGTTTCTACTTAATGCTATATACCAATGCTAAAGTTTAAACACCACAATTCATAATTCACACATTTGTAAGGGAGTGGACTCCCCCCTTGGTTTATCTAGGTAGAGAATGGTCAACAATTACCTGTATTGGTGTTAATAGATTTTTGTTTTCATTCTCTCTTGATGTGTGATAATGAGTATAACTACAGCCTTTTTGCCGACCCTCTCAATTTAAATTTATATATATATTTTAGGTGATGAATTAGTATGTGTATATGGGGATATAATTTGTGCATATATTAATGTATTCATGTAATGTCTACTACGTATGCATCATAAGTATGTCGGTATATCCTATCGATATTTAGTATTTTAAGATATCTGTCTTCTGTGTCACAATATGTAGTTACATTTGTTATATGTAGTTACATATATTGTTATATGTTATATGTAGTTACATTGAGGTATATGAGTGATGTGTTAATATGTATATTTAGTGGGGTTTTTTAAATTAAAAAAATGTTTTTATTCTCATTGAGATTATGAAATATCTGTGATGATATATGTTCATAATTAGTGTGTTCATCATGTATTAATTATATTATTTTATGTGTAGCCCTCCTGAGATGCTTCGCTTGAAAAAAACAATTAAAAGAAAGTGAAAGAAAAGAAGCCCCCCAGTTGGTGCTCCTGCTGCTCTATTATACTTTCCCTAACAGTTGTATCTCTCTCTTTTTTTTCATTCTGCCGGCGGGGCTTATGTCCTGCATCTCGAGAGTTACTGTCCGGCTTCCTGTCCATCGCCGCTTGCCCCTCTCTCCTCACCACCGCTGCCAGCTGCTCCCACCGCCATCGGCACCCGGTTCCCCACCGTCATTGCCGCCACATCTGGACTGTCATCTAGCCGCTGCCAATTCTATTATCATGGACATTGGCTGTTTGTACCATGCTGGCCATTAAGACCTAGACCCTGAGCCAGCCAGAGGGGGATGGGTTCCCCTCTTGAGTCTGGTTCCTCCCAAGGTTTCTTCCTAATTACACCAGGGAGTTTTTCCTTGCCACTGTTGCCTTTGGCTTGCTCTTGTGGGAGTTTAGGCTGGGTTTTTCTGTGAAGCATATTGTGACAACTAGTTGTGAAATGTGCTATATAAATAATTATTGATTTGATTTGATGCAGCAAAAGGTTACGTTCTCTCCTTTCCTCTACTCATTTCCTCTCCTCCTTTCCACCACATACTTCCAGGTAGGAAACAGGTGGTAGTGGGGGAGTGGAAAGAGAGAGTGAAAAATATTTGAATGTACCCCCAGGGTTTCTTTGCATTAGCTGGCTTGACAAAACCTAACCACTGCAATCTGACTTAACCAGTAAAAAAAAAATGCTGATACAAACAGATATAATGGGATCCTACAGGATACTAGAGAAATGACGGTGCCTTTTTCCAAAAGCCAAGGAGTTGATTGGTCAAAGGGCTGTGCTTTTATATGCTTCATTCCATTAGCCTGAACATAACCTGCCCCGGAGCAGTTTAGCCATGCAGGGTAAGTTACCATGGCGATATACTCTAAAAGTGAGTACAGAATTCCAGGTTTACAGAAAAATTTGTGTTTGATAGCTTAATTAACCCTTAATCTCACTTTATAGACCTTTCCAATACACCCAAGTTTTGTTTTTTTCAAATTTTTTTCGGCTTTATACTTTTCGTTGTGAATAATGTGGAACAATTAAAAAAAACAAAAAAATAAAAAACGGCTCGGCCGCTCCTCTGCTCCCTCAAATGCTCTCCCGGCGCAAGGCAAGATCAACAGAAAGTAAATTGAGAAAAAAACAAATACCTTCACAGTTCTTTTCTTTACTATTTGAACTCAAGTCTGCCCATGCATGCATCTCTACTCTCCTCTCCCTCCTATCTCTCTTCTTTCCTCTGTCAGTCTCTCTCTCTATCTTGGGTCCATATTTATTAAAAAAAAACATAATTCCAATCCCCCTTTTTTTACTGAATAGATAGTACTGAAATTGAAAACAACTGGTTAGGTCTCTGAGATGGGGATCAATCTGTGGGTTGGTCATCATTTTATTACTTAACAGCAGTTTTTTTTTTTTTTTTTTTTCCATAACCATATTATATTTTTTTTTTTTTTTGAATAATACGTATATCAATATATGATATTTGTGATGGAGAAAATAGCTGTCCACTTGAACTGTGTATGGTTTTAAACATACAGTTCTTTTGCCGTTGGTTACAAGCTGAAGTCACTTTTTTAAAACTGTTCATACAACTCGCTGCACTAATTGCAGCTTGGCACAACAGGGAATTTCATGCACAGAATGGCACTTCCAACACACAACATCCAAGTCTGAAAATAAGGAAGAAGAAGCTCCTCAAATAGTTTATTAATTAGCTTAAGTTTAGAGAAGGCTCTTTCGACTGTCACCACGGTGACAAGAAGAGTCAAAATCAGAAGGAGCGCTTTTCCAACTTTGCCAACTGTTGTTGCCTCTAAAATCTTTTTTTTGAAGGAGACACGTAAGGACAGCATCTGATATGGTAAGTCAGACGATAGGTCGTTTATCCACTAGTCGTTGCGCTCCATCATAAAGCTGATCTGTTCCTTCACTACAAAGTGTGCATGGCTGTATCACTCGAAAAAGGTCAGCAGTTAATCGCAAAGCTGTGAATCGGCATGACAGCTGCGAGATGATGGTGTCAAGGCAGGCATTGAATACGTTGACTCTGAAGGAGCTTTCAGCCTCTGTCAAACATTTGTCTTCACATAGTTCATGAAAATGATGCCTAACTGTTCCCTTTCTTGTTTCCGTAAGCTTCTTGTGCTTGCATCTCCCCGTTTGTCTGCACAGGGTCTGTGCTTTTTTTTGCTTCTTGGAATCTTTCTCTCAATGCAGTCAGGTCAGTGACTTAGTTTGGAGGACAATGAGAAAAAGGAAATCAAACTTTTCCATTAAGTTTCTCAAAGCCATAGCCTAGTCGTGTTCATCAGCCTTTTTTACTTGTCAGAGCCTGCATCGCGTCACCATATCTGTATCAGAATGTAGCAATAGCATCACCGCGCGATGGCCACCATGTACAACAGAGTCTCTTTAAGGTAACATTAGGTTTGTCTGTGTCTTCAGATAGTACAATTTCAGACAGCCCTGCCCATCTCTACTATGTCCAAAAAAGACATAGGCCTACAGTGCAGCCCACAAGTATTTGGACATTTTTTGTTGTTTTGGCTCTGTACTCCAGCACATTGGATTTGAAATGGATCAGTGACTATAAGGTTAAAGTGCAGACTTTCAGCTTTAATTTGACCATGTTTACATCAACATTTCAGAAAACAAGTGCTTGCTACCTTTGATTTCAGACAACTGTAGTCTCAACACACAATGGATAAACAAAGTCCATCCATCCATCCATCCATTATCGAACCTGCTTATTCCTGCTCAGGTTCGCGGGGGGCTGAAGCCTATCCCAGCATGCATTGGGCGAGAGACAGGAATACACCCAGGACAGGTCGCTAAACAAAGTCACCATTTAACTTTTTAAAATTGCAACATGGGCCTCCAGTAGAAGCATTCGATTGAAATCAGCAGCGTTGTAATGTTAGGCTAACGATAACATTACTGTCTCCTATTGCTAGCTAGTTAGCAAGCAGGTTGCCTTGTGGTGAGCTTCATCTTAGGCTATACTTTCAGCTAGCTAACTAAAGTTAGATAAAATTGGCGACAGCGGGCCAGTAACAAATCTGTATTGTGATTCACCAATTAGGCTACTTGTAGAGGAAGTCCAAGGGCAGCAACATAACGTCAGTTTAATTGAACCGGGAGCTATCTAACTTTAGTTAAGTTTAGTTTAATAAAACCCTTATTTCCGGGGTTTTGTTGAGGGGATTCAGGAGCACACTAATCCGAAAATTTCAGAAAGTAAATCGTAAATAAAAAACTTAGCCTGTGACCAAATATGATCCCTGTTCCCTACCCCGGTCCACTCAGACCCCTGTCTACTATGTGCCCTGTCCCCTCAATTTAGAAGCAGTTTGCGAAAGAAATCCTGCAAAACTTTTTCCAAACTAGTGAGGACAAGACAAATCTTTTTTTGTTTTATTGAGAATATCAATCAGTTCACATATGACAACGGTCACAAAGTGTTGACCATGAATTAAGATAGAATTAACAAAAATAAAAAGAGTAATTTGTATTATGTCCCACCCTCATTTGTGAGAAAAAGTCGCCCACTCAAAAACTTTTTGACAAAGTTGACTCAAATATGCGCCCTCAATATTCAGTCACGGCCTACAACTTGTAGTACAAGAGGACCACATATTATTAATTACTTCCTCACTAGTTTGGAAAGAGTTTTGCAGGATTTTTTTTGCACACTGTTTGCAAAGTGAGGGGAGAGGGCACATAGTAAACGGGTCTGAGTGGACAGGGGGCAGGGATGATATTCAGTTACAGTCTGTGTCACTGGCCTAATTTACGACAGGTTTGAATTGATGATTTCTGTTCTAAATGATTAGAACGTTAGATCACGGGACGCTGGTGGTGGCCTAGTCTATAAAATAAATTCACTTTATAACCGTTTTAAGAGGTCTTTTCACTGACTGCAATAGATGTTTATTTTACGGCTTTTAGTCTGAAAACTGCTCATTGGGAGGGAAGAGGTGCTCTAGTAGCTCAACCACGTAAATCGCATGTCATCAGCAATTCCTGTTTTCCACGACATGGGTTCAAATCTGGCTCAAGATAAACCACAAAGGCCATTCTCTCTTTCCCTCTGATTTTATAGTCTCTCATTGATTACTGTCCAATAAAGCCAAAGTGCCACAAAAATAAATGGCCAAAGATCTAATAATAGTTCCACAATCAAGTTGTAGGAATGTTCTGCCTGAAAGGATGTCAACATTATAACATCCAGGAAACACATTGCAACATTTGTGAAATTTATGGGATGTTCCTAGAATGTTATCTTGGAGTAACATTCCCCTATACACCCAGAATGTTCCCAAAATAACATATTGTAATGATGTGGCAATAATGTATGGGGAATGTTAGCAATGTACTCCAGGTCTAACAGTAAGGGAAAGTTAAGTCATAGCATTAGAAATACCAAAAGGGAACATTTCTACTAACATTCCTAGAATATTCCACTTATGTTACATATAATGTTTTTGTAATGTTTGTGGAATGTGAAGTTCCACAATCAAGTTTTAGGAATGGAATTAAAATTTTAAATGGCTGTAAGTCATCAAGGATCTGTGGTATCAAACGAGCCTCAAACCATCACTCTGCTGCTAGATATGCAGTAGATATGGATAGCTCACTCAAAGGGTTTTTCTCCTGACTTATTTTTAAATAGAGTTCAATCGGAAAATGAGTCAGAAAAAACAACTCTTAAGGTGATCTACATCAACTGCATATTTGGCAGCAGAGTGATGGTTTGAGGCTCGTTTGATCCCTTAGACCCTCGATGACTTACAACCATTTAGCCAACCATGGGTTCTATACTATTCCAGTGTAATTTACAGCCTAATCCAGTCCCACCCCCCAATTCCCATAGAGATCCATTCAAATGCAGAGAGGTTATAGTATCACTTGTAAGAGTACCTGAAAATAAGATATCAAGAGTTTTTTTGATATCCTTTTATAACCAGTCATATATATACACCTGTGGAATGTTCCAAACAAGTCTTTTTTTTTTTTTACTTCCCAGTCTTTTTTTCGCCCTGTCCCAACTTTTTTGTAACGTGTTGCAGGCATCAAATTCGGAATTAGCATATATTTACAAAAATCTATAAAAGTTAATAAGGTAAAACATTAAATATATTTACTTTGTACTGTTTTCAATTAAATATATGTAAAAAGGAAATTACAAATCACTGCGTTCTGCTTTTATGTGCATTATACATACTGTCCCAACTTTTTTGGAATTGGGGTTCTGGGGGGGTATTTGGGGGATATTTCTGGGAGTTTATGGTATGTTAGAAAAAGCCATTAACCTAACAAAAGAGAGTATATTGGAAAAGCTGAATCATAAACAAGGGTTAGATAACCTGGCAACCTTGGGAGTTGTGATGTCACTGCCAGGTGGTTCTGTCGAGCAGCTTGCCTCCCAGTGGCAGTGTAAGTGTGAGAGAGGAGCAGCACTGGGAGACTGCTCACTTTAAACACAGAGCTATGAGGAGGGATTCACAGGCTTCTTTATTCGTCATACATATGAGATATTCCCCACCCACTGCCACTGCCTCATATGTACAGATTTGTGTACTCATACATATATGTACATATTCCCCTCTTCAAAAGGGACTACACAAGGAGAAGGTCCCAGTGGAGTCTGTCTTCTGAGAGCCCTGTGCACGCCGGATCCCCGACTGAGGCAGTGTGCGAGCTACACTATCTCCCACTGATCTCAGATCATGTGTGGGTCATACAGGCAGCCCAGTGTGGCTTAGCTGGAGCAAATGAGCTGCATGTCAGATGCTGACGGACTGTGAGTGGAGATAAGAGCAGGATTTCATCATATTACACCCGGGACAAGCCACATGCTGCTCCTGTGTGTGTGTGTGTGTGTGTGTGTGTGTGTGTGTGTGTGTGTGTGTGTGCGCGCGTGTGTATTTGTGTGTGTGTGCATGTAATGCATCTTTAAAGGCAATTCAGAACTTTCTTCGCTGTTAATTTAAGTATAAACACAAGATTTTCATGTTTGATGTTTAGAAAACAAAACTTAATATTGGAGGTATGTGGTACTGGTGGAGAGCATATCATTTTGCATAATAAACTATTTTTAAATATTAATTTGCATGATTAAAATGGTAACTCATATTTTAACATTTCTCACTTAGACTATTAAGATAAATCTCAAAATAAATAATTAAATATAATTGGTTATTTTCTTTCAGGTTGACATCCCAGATGATCATTTGATCAAGATTTTTTACAGGCCCTAATTATACTTGATTAGAATTTAGATTAAATAATTTTTTGTTTGGTCTAATAATGAGAAAGGCCTTTGAAATGAAACCATACCAGTGTTACAAGCATGCCAGCATACCCATTGCTACTTTATACAGTTAAAATTATAATAATATGCAAAAGATGACAGATGACCTTGGAGCCGAGAACTCTGTTCACCATCGACATTCCATGACTTGCTATACTTAATATTTTTGAATTAGAATCTATTACATCAATGCACAATGGTATGCAAGTATATGATTTATGGCTTCATTAGGTCATATTAAATCTAAATTACAACAATAATTTTGACATATTTACGTCCATGCACAGACACATATGCAAACATATAACATATACAAAATTAATATTGATATATCCATTACTGAGAATGAAATCAGTCGCTCTGTTACAGTGGGAAGGAGAAAAGCATGGATGTCTGAAAAGGTCCAGGTCATGAGTTCACATTTTTCACATTACAAGTCCAATACTTACTCATAAACAGTGTCACGGTATGTTAAGTCAATTTCCAGGGTGAAGGACATACGTGTGTAACACTTGTTGCATTTTATTTATGGTAATCTACCCCTGTTCTCCCATGACAATACGTCCTGATTTTGTTGCAAAACATTATCCATGCGCATGCATGCAAATACATATTACTCTGAGATTATTATCTGGAAATATCTTGGGAAGTAAAATTGACTCACAAATAAATGGAATTGTTCTTTATTCCTCCTCAAACACAGTTTAGCAAGTTCAGCCATCATGCAAAATAAAGTCACCAAATGTGTTTGGGAATATAGCAATACTTGCCTATTTGTTAGTCATACTCATATTTAAGGACAAATGGGTCGGAGTCCCTCCTCAGCGCATCTTCCATGAATTAGACTTATTCCTTGCAGAGCTATAAATGGGAGAGGGAAAAAGAGTGCCCTATGTGTTCTGAATTGTTACAGACCGGCTTCATAAGTGCACAGAGACCATTGAATTGTCGGTCCACAGAGGTACCCCCCTGCTACACACACACACCTTCACAGGCCAACTCGCAGAATAAATCACCTCAATGAAAGATTGCAATGCAATCAGTGTTCATATTAATCAAACACATTTTCTCCAAAAGGGATTATTTATCAAAGAAAAACATCCTTAGCGTGCATAGTGGCACACAAGACTGCGAGCCCAAAAAACTTGATTAAATTTGCATTATCAGGTCTGCTAGAGGAAGCCAGCGGTTAATTTGATTACCATATTTTTCCTTTTTTTTCAGAACATAAGTATCCAGAAATCTTCTTGTGAACTTTATTATGTGTATTTATTATTTGAACATACGTCATCCATCCTATTTTATGTTCAATTATATTGCTTTAATTCCTGAAAAACAACAATTGTCTTCCACTGTAAATGTTCAGCACATTTTCATCCCATAATTATCCTTGCATCCAATTGGCATTCTTTCCATATGGTGGCTTGATGCACTTCTGCTCTTGAACATCTCTCTTGCTTCATCTCCGGGATGAACATTTGTCAAAGGTGATGCTGTCTTGCACAGGCATCAATCCTGTTTTTTCTGCTCATGCTGAATGTGTGAATTTTTTATCATTGCCTTCTCGACGTTCAAAAATGTGAATAAATAAAAAAAATTCAATCCTGGGCAGAGGTCTAGCTTTCATGGTGCTGATCAGAGTAATTCCATTAAGCTGACTCTCTCCTAGAGTAAAGTCACACCTGGGCTGACTCTCCCCTGGAGTAAAGTCACACTTGGGCTGACTCTCTCCTGGAGTAAAGTCACACCTGGGCTGACTCTCCCCTGGAGTAAAGTCACACCTGGGCTGACTCTCCCCTGGAGTAAAGTCACACCTGGGCTGACTCTCCCCTGGAGTAAAGTCACACCTGGGCTGACTCTCTCCTGGAGTAAAGTCACACCTGGGCTGACTCTCTCCTGGAGTAAAGTCACACCTGGGCTGACTCTCTCCTGGAGTAAAGTCACACCTGGGGTAAAGTCACAACTGGGCGTCCTCTCAAGCTCTTGCAAAGAAAATGTCCCTGAGGTATAGCCAGGGGCTTGGAGAGTGCATCCAGCAGAACTGTGTGTAATGTTCCTGAAGGGGCTACATTAGTGTAAACGACCTTTTTTTCCCCTGTTTCTACTAAACAACAACAAAAGTACTTGGTGCTCAAGCCCAGGTAAAGGCAATTGGTGCTATCTATGGTCTATGGCACAACTAGATTGAGATCCCAGATAGCAATTAAACAATGGCCCAGACCTGGCTCACAGCCCCACATACTGCATAGAATGGTGGCGATTAACTCAAGTGATTTGGGTTGGGTCATGTCAGCCTGATGTCAACCCTAATATAGTCCTGCACCTTAGCCAGATGAGTAGATGTTGGCCTTGATGTGGTTGTATATATATGGCCCACAATAATCGTACCAGATGTTGCAAACATAATTTTTTCCAAATGCAAATGCTGCAACGAAACCCTAACTTTCACAGCCAAACTCGGCCCATGTTTGTCCCACATGACTCTTGCCATTGCCGACAATATAGAATACAATACAATACAATAGAATAACCTTTATTTTTTCACTAGGGAACTTCAGTTGTAGCCCCAGCATCAACAAAAAAAACATAGACAGTGGGGCAGACCCACAACACACAAAGAAACATATCAAACAAAGACATCCAACAAAATCATTACATCAATCAAGTGAATTAAAGTGCAATACAGCCATGATTAAAAAAATAGCCCCGCTGTTATGATATGTCCAGTGTCACCAAGCAGTCCAACCAACACACAAACTCTGCCTCCACGACTCCGCCTCCATACACGCAGCGCCGCGGTCTCTGTCCACCGCCGAAACAGAGCACCGAACTGCGTCAATCTTCCCAGTCGTCTCCTCATTCCTCCCTCACATTATGTTCTCCTTCCCTGGTTTCCTTTTGAAGATTGCCTGCACTCCTGGATCAGTCCTTGAATTCAGCATATGTCTCTGGCTCTCCGACATAGGGTCATATAAACTTTTTTAACTTTTGATTGACTAGCGTTATAAATTAAATATATATATATACACATTATAATGCTGATGATGCAATCACTAGTAATGGAAATAAATGGTTCTAGAACACTGACTTTGAATTTTGAAGAAAATATAATTCCAATAAACCTACAGTGCTTTTCAAAGGGTTAATTTGCATTTGTGCTTTTGTGATGTTGCATAGACCTGTCCAGATTTGGCACTGTTGCTCAGGTGAGTGGATTATGTATGTAATGTATTCTGGTCATGGAGTTGCTTAGATGAGATATACACATACTGTATGTCTGTGGTGCTGTAGTTCAGGTGGGATGTTTGTTGGTTTCTGCCATGCAGGAAGAGGTTGTGGCTCTGGTAAGTATGCATTCAGGGTAGCACCCTGCTGTTAGGTAAGGTGGAAATAGGGACCCAGTAGCAGGCAGGGAGTACAAAAAACCAAAGTTTAATGAGGGACAGGGCAGCAAGTCGTAATGAAACAGGCAAGGTCGAACACCGGAGAAACAGGGCAATGGTACAAAAACAGAGTCCAAAGAGTGGTCACAGAACAGGCAGAGGTCGGAACCAGGAAGGCACAGCAGAGGTACTAAAACAGAATCCAAAATCAGGGTTGCGAGAACACAGACAGGAGTCAAAACCAGGGAGGTCTAAAGGGAAACAAAAAAACAAAAAAAAGAAGACAGCAATAAAAAACCAACAGGGAAAAAGACGAGGGATAACAAAAAAACTCAGGAACAGAAACAGAATGACACTAACGGACAACTCAGAAGATTTTCTGAAAAAGCTAGAAACAACAAAACGGTGAGGAACTCGCGAAGAACTGCTGTGAAGACTGGGTTAAATACACAGAGGGAGACATACATAATGGGAATCAGGTGTGCAGAGGGAGGGAGGGGAGATAGTTCACAGGTGAGAACAATGAGGGTTAACAATAAAACAATAACGAGGGAAGAACAAATACATGGAAGGGACTCGGAAAACATGCATGACAGACAACGGGCTCGAGTAGGAGCGGAGTGTGCACAGTAATAAGGGGAGGCGTAGTCTCTAAGGATAAGCAGCGGAAACAATTTCACAAGTAGCTCAAGGACAGCTTAGTAATGCAGGTAGAAAAGAGAAAGTGGGAAAGCTGGTAAAATGCTAGTATCTAACTACAAGACAGACAATTTACAATTTGTTAATACACATTTATGTTAATGAGTTTAGTAAAGTTCACGTAACTAATAAAGCACCCGAGTGATTGTTAGCGCGAGTTGGTAATATATACAATTATACACGGGAACGAAAGCAGGAAGTAGCAGAAAACGAGACTTCGGAAATGCAGCGTTAACCCATGGAAAATCCCGAAGTTACCCGAATAGTGCATGCACGAGACTGGGTAAACAAACACACAGCTGAGACTTGGACAACCCACGGACAGAGAGGAATGCACTGATATGTGGAAAATAATAAATACATGAATGATAATGAAAATAAAAATACAGAACAGACAGACAGAATCTCAGAACATAACACCTGCAATGTGTCACCAACTGCCACTTTTGTTTACTAATGAGCTTGGATTAAATAACATTCATTTAGCAATGCATTTTATAATAAGGGGTGACAGATGTTCTCAACTCTCTAATGAATAGATAATGAATGCTCAACTTTTCATTTCCCCACAGGAAAAAAAAAACTAAACATTTATTTTGAAAATTAATCTGACAACTTGTGTTTTCTAAGTTCCTGAAAAATGATTTGTTTATTTGAAAATGGACAGGCCCCACAACCTGGTACAGTCCACGGAACTCTGCCAGCAGCTTCTGCATCTCGCCAGGCCTCTGTGTCTACCTCGGATACCTGTGATCCACGGAACCGGACCCATGACCTGGCAATGCAAACACAAACCCGTGCTCAGATACTGATGTGGAAACCCCCCCGGTACTGGCGGCACTGGCACAATCCCGGATTGGAACCCAGAACGTGGGGTTCATCCCTGCCACCCAAGAGCCTGCGCTACAAAGGGGATTGGAAGGTTTCCGTTGGCTAAGGCCCGTATTTACAAAAAATCTTAAAGCTTAAGTAGCTCCTAACGTGCTGATTTAGAAGAAACTCTTAAAAGTAATGGGCGTGTCAGTTTAGTTTTTGGTATAAGAGTAATATATATAAGAGTAAGCCATTTAGCTCTAAACCCAGCTTCTAAATCTGCTGCATGTTAGGGCTAGTCAAGAGGACCAAGTTTAGTTTAGTTTAGTTTTATTGAAGTTATAAAGGACAGTGTGCATATACATTAATTGTTTCAAATAAAACAAAGAGATGATTACACCAGATTTAGCAGAAGAGCTAATTTCCATCTGTAGTCCTTACAATGAACATATACACAATAAAATACACAATCATGAATAGACAAAACCACCTGTTCATTCAACGAGGACAATACATAGCATAAAACATACTTCAATGTGCTATTACTTCTATTACCACAGTTATTTCTACTTTCTAGTAGCCTACATAAAATGCCAAGGGGTCTCAGTTCTAGCCTAACCTACCTAGATTCACATTAAAACAACATGGAATTTAGTACCCCCCCCCGGACAGCACCCCCCCCTCCCCCCCCCCCCGGCAGCGCAAACCCAATCAGTGCTGACACTGTTGATTACTTAAAATACTCTTCTTAACCACATGGGAGAAATTGCGATGATCTGTGATAATTTTAATGTGGTCAGGGAGCTTATTCCATTCCTCAATGGCCTTATAGGAAAAGGCAGTTTGACCAAAAGCTGAGGTGCGTTTTGGGATGTTGCAGTCACCCCTAGAGGTGGACCTAGAGGCTCGGCTGGTTGATTCTGAGCGGAGCTGAACAAAGGGCTTCAGGGGTGGGGGGGCTGCATTATGTATTATCTTGTGGACTAAACGGACATTAGAGTAGATCATTAGGTTGTCTAGACTCAACATATTATACTTCTCTAAAATTCTACAGTGGTGATACTGACGTGACTTTTTGTCTAGAACCTTAAGGGCTTGTCCGTATAGTGACCGTACTGGGTTCAGGACAGACCTGTTGGCCTGAGACCAGCATACTATGCAGTACTGGACATACGGTAGTATCATGGCATTGAGATAGGTCTTGGCTGCTTCAACTGACAAGGAGTTTCGAATGTGACGGAAATTTGCTATGCTAAATTTAAGAACATGACACATCTTTTTAATGTGTCTTTTGAAGGTCAGTTGTGAGTCTAGAGTGACCCCTAAATATTTGAACTCTTCTACATTTTTTATCTCTTGGCCCATTATATAAATGCTTGGGTGTTGACACTGTTTGCGCTTTGAAAAATACATGGTGACCGTTTTATCTGTGTTCAGAGTGAGGCTAGATAGTCTCAGGCACTCTGCTACCCTTTCCATTGCTGCAGATAGTTTAGCAGCAACTGTCTCACTATTTTTCCCATGTGCATACAGGACCGTATCATCAGCATACATCTGTATCTCCACATCCTTACAGACAGCAGGAAGGACCAAGTCACAAACAGTCTAATAGCTGCTGCAGGCAATCCGCCTTTGTATGTAGTCAATGTTTTAGAAACATTAAATAACATCAATCTTTTAAAAAAGTATCAATCGCGACGGTATTATGATTATAGTTGGATGGTGTCAGGGATGCAGTCACAAATCTCTTTGAATATGGCATGATGATTTGTAGCTTAAACTCCCGCTGCAGCATTTCTTTGATGAATTTGACGACACAGACCCGTTCCCTATCAACCAATCACTGTGGCCGTAGTAATTAAGCATGTTCATGACACATTAACTTTTACTGGTTAGGTAAAATGTTTTGTGAATACGGCCCCAGGATTACACACCATTGTAAAATCAGCAGGGTGTTAGAAACAGTAAGCATCTAAATACCCTCTGCACACAAACCGGTCTTGGCCAGTTGAAAACAAAATAAACAAAAAACATATAAAACAAACTAAAACAAAGCAGAAAGTGAAGTATCCCTTTAAGCTACATATGGTGTACCTTCCTCTATCTCATGTCTCTGTGATTCTGACTTCCAAACTGCGCTGTGATTAGAAGCGGCAGCTGACTCTTGTGTGAATCTTGTGCTTTGGAGCACATTGTCATGGTTCGTGGGTTATTGTTTCTTTTTCCGATACGATTCTCGTCCTGTTTTCCCGATTGAGAATCTATCGGATTTTTTCCTCGTTTCGTTCTGGGGTTTTGCTTTCCCTCACTCATTTTTTTTTTTTCACCTGTGCTTCTACCTGCGGGGTATTTAAGTTCCTCACTTCTGCTTCCCCGGTGCTTTTTTGTCATTCGACATTGCATTGAGCCAGGTATAGCCAGGTACTAGCGACCTTGTGATATTAAACGATGTTTATGTTCATGAGGGACTTGCTATTAGCTTTATTTCAGGTATAGGTTTTATTCCTCCTGTTAGCATTCTGTGCTATTTATTTAGTTCTTTGCTGTTCTCTCTGAGAAAGTTTTTCTTTGTTTCATATTGGTTTTACATGTTTTCGGCTGCCCAAACTTATGTGCCGAGGGTGTTCTTTTCTTTGCTAAGTTTCCCGTTTTGGCTCCAGTATTGAGCTCGGGAGATTTAGTTTGTTTTTCACTCGTTATTCGAGTTTGCCCTATTTTAGTGGGTTGCATTTCGTTTGGCTGTTTAGCCACAAGGAAGTAGTTTCCTGTCTTTTCTTTCTTTGCATGTATTATTGTGTTACTCCCTTTATTGGCCCTCACTGCGTGAGTGACTCGTTCTGATCCCCCTACCTTCGCGTTTGATCATCCGCCACAATAAATCCATTACACACATGCTTGTCTCTGCTGTTCCCCATCAATAGTAGAGGTTGCAGCCAAAGTATATTGGGTATTCCAAACTGTTGAAAAAGCACAATAAAACAACACCAAGGGACAGTACTACTGAGAAGATAATGCCAGGATAAAATAATGGCAGTTTTCTTTTTAATAGTCCCAGTGAGGTAGTAAAAAATGAAAAGAGAACATAAACATAAATCAAGTGGCGAGAGTAGTGATCACATAGTTCCTTCATCTCCAATGGGTTCACATTTGCTGAGCATACACCCCGTTACGGATGAAATGCCCCTGACATAAAAATAGACATATACCAAAATACGGTGCAAAAACAATTTCATTAAATAATAGAGATGGATGTACATGCAAGAAAAAAATATAGAAAAAAGCTGTAAAAAAAAAAAACTGATGAATCAAACAAACTACAAAAAGGAAAACTTTGTCAAAAACAGAACAAAAGGTTGGAGGAAAAATTTAATTACGAGGGAAAAACCCGGTGGTGTGCCTGGCTGCCAAGCGTCAGCAAAGTGGCCAGCGTCAGCAAAGTGGCCAGCGTCAGCAAAGTGGCCAGTGTCAGCAAAGTGGCCAGCAGCCCCAGCAGTGAGGAGCCGCCCTCTTATAAGGCCTCCCCCACAGGTGCACCCAATCTCCCTGATTACCTGTGGGGAAGGAGGGGAAAAAACTGAAAGGGAAAAATTGGACTGCAGTTCTCACATCCCCATACAGACATCGCCTAACATTCACAACATGTGATTTAAGCCTGATACATACTGAGGCAGTTCAGATTGAGGACCATGCTTAAAGGGACAGTAGTAGTGCTCCATCCCAAGTTTCAGTGCGTGACCTTGAGACGAGCATTTCCCTAAACACCGCTGCACTGCACACCACACGGAAACAATTAGATAGATTTCCACTGCCATTTTTGTTGTGCACACGCACTTGTTCCCACACACATTCAAGCTGAGTGATACCAAAGACATACACTGCTCAAAAGAATTAAGGGAACACTTAATCATCACAGTATAACACCAAGTCAATTAAACCAAACCGGTCATGCTGGATGATGTTGCAGGCAGCATAACATTCGCCACGGCGTGTCCAGATGCTTTCACTTTCAATGTGCTCAGTGTGAACCTGCTCTCATCTGTGAAGAGAATGGGGCGCCAACGAACTTGCTGTTGCCTCTCCTGTCCATCTGTTGTCACTTTCATTTGCACCAAAGCAGTGGAAATTGATTCACAATCGTTTAGGCTTCCTAACTGGACAGATCGATATCCCAGAAGTTTAATTGACTCGGGGTTATACTGTGTTGATTAAGTGTTCACTTCATTTCTTTGAGCAGTGTATTTGGCAGCAGTTAGATCATTAAAATTAGATAATAAAAGTTTTCACGAAAGCACAAAACACTCCTGTCACACTTTAACTGGATGCATTGTCGACCCCGAAGCAATAAATGAATTGGATACTTGAAAAACCGCATTTGAGCTAATTCCATAATTGTCTATTATTGGTAATTGAATTAAATGAGTCTTGTGCCTGGATACTGGTTGAGGGGTGCTTTATGGATGTGAGGCAGCATTCATTAGTGATACAAACTATACGCACAAACCCAACTGCATAACTAGGCTACTGATATGCTCTGAATGGCCCTTGCTGCACTCTCACAAACCCTTTCATTCTTACTGAGCACTGATACAAAACTGGTGGACCAGGGTAAGCAACGAGGCAAAGTCAGCAATCTCAACTCCTCCCGTCGTCAAACTGAACCACAACAGCAACGTTCAGCTTCCCATCTTGGCTGTCTACAGTGATTTATGTGTGTTTTATTCTGGTGCCTTTGTCAGTGTTTGTTATACCGTTACCACAAGTGCATACACACAAACCACCACAAACATACATTTGTGTACACACACAAACAAGCAGACACACACACACTCACAGACACACACTACCACAGACATACACAAATGTATACAGATACATACATTTGTGTTCACACAGACAGGCAGGCAGACAAGCTCACACACATATAAAATGCACACACACACACACACACACACACACACACACACACACACACACACACACACACACACACACACACACACACACACACACACACACACACACACACACACACACAGCAGCAGCATGTGGCTTGTCCCTGGTGTAATATGATGAAATCCTGCTCTTATCTCCACTCACAGTCCGTCAGCATCTGACATGCAGCTCATTTGCTCCAGCTAAGCCACACTGGGCTGCCTGTATGACCCACACATGATCTGAGATCAGTGGGAGAAAGTGTGGCTCGCACACTGCCTCGGTCGGGGATCCGGTGTGCACAGGGCTCTCAGAAGACAGACTCCACTGGGACCTTCTCCTTGTGTAGTCCCTTTTGAAGAGGGGAATATGTACATATATGTATGAGTACACAAATCTGTACATATGAGGCAGTGGCAGTGGGTGGGGAATATCTCATATGTATGACCAATAAAGAAGCCAGTGAATCCCTCCTCATAGCTCTGTGTTTAAAGTGAGCAGTCTCCCAGTGCTGCTCCTCTCTCACACTTACACTGCCACTGGGAGGCAAGCTGCTCGACAGAACCACCTGGCAGTGACATCACAACTCCCAAGGTTGCCAGGTTATCTAAACCTTTATCTAACCCTCTGTATGCTTTGGCTTTTATAATTTTTTATTATTTTTTTTGGGGGGGGGGGGGGTTTCATTCAAACTGTTTCATTTATCTATATCCAGGACCAGTGTTCAAATTGTCGTTGAACGCAGGGGAGCTCAGGAAATTGGGAAAATCGTCCCCCTTGTTACGATATGCAATTCTGCGTAACGCATAGGGTAAAGTAATCATTTTTAATATGTGGTCGCATGCATGCCATAACATCCTGATGTCTGTGACCCAACAATATCAAAAGACTCTTGATATCTTATCTTCTGGTACTCTTACAAGCGATATTATAACTTACAAGCGATATTATAACTTACAAGCGATACTATAACTTATCTGCATTTTAATGGTTCTCTATGGGAATTGGGAGCTGGGACTAGATTTAGCTGTAAATTATGCTGGAACAGTATGGAATACATGGTTGGCTAAATGGCTGTAAGTCATGAGGTATCAAACGAGCCTCAAACAATCACTCTGCTGCCAGATATGCAGTAGATATGGATGAATCACTTTAAGGGTTGTTTCACATGACAAATTTTTCTATGGAAAAATAAGTCAGGAGAAAAAACCCTTCAAGTTATCCATCCATATCTACTGCATATCTGGCAGCAGAGTGATGGTTTAAGGCTTTTTTGATATGTCAGACAGCCATTTCGCCACCCATGTATTCCATACTGTTCCAGCTATATATTCCATAATGTACAGCTAAATCTAGTCCCACCCACAATTCCCATAGAGAGTCATTCAAATGCAGAGAAGTTATAGTATTGAGTACCAGAAAATAAGATATCAAGAGTTTTTTTGATATGGTTGGGTCACAGACATCAGGACGTCATGGCAAGCAAAGGATATGCAACCAAATATTAAATATTATTATTTTATTCTACATTATGTTAAACTGTCCAATATTTTTTGATGCCCGGAAATCGGGGGGACTATGTACAAAATGTTCTATAATTGTATCCTTTCAAACTCAAAATGCTAGAATAGACCAAAATAACAATAAATGTGTCACTTTCCAATTAATTATGGTGCTCACTGTATAAAAGGTCCTGTGTACAAGTTCTGTGCTGATACACCTTGATGGAGAGCAGGATGCTGCTAGCGTGAGAGTCAATTTAATTTTCTGTATGTTGAGGCTTTTGGCAAATGTAAACATTTCACTTAAAAAGTAGTTTTTGTAATGAATTAATATTATTGATGTTGTTGCCCGAGTTATAGTCAGCATTCGTTTTCATCTCCAGTTTTTCACTGCTGTTGGTAGTAACACTGGGTATCGTCTGTGTCCCTGCACGCCCTGACTTCCACATTAGCATTATTGTGTGCATCTGTTATGAATATTAATAGTTACACACTCAACACTCATAAACAGCATGTGCAGACTGTTTACTTTATTCTCTACCATAAGAGGCTGTACCATTGCTGTCTTGGTGACATTTTCATATGCGATGCAGATACCTACAGTTTGTATTAATAGTTTGCATAAAAAGTTGTGTTCTTTAGAAGGAGGCTGGGGAGAAAAGCTCCACACAAGGTTAGTTAGGCTACAATTTTGCAATGTTGAGATTGAAGATAAAGTACCAACACTGCTTGTGTGGGATCTTTCAAATTGGCAATTCTGCCATACTAAACAACAAACTTTTAAAAAGATTTAATCGTGTTTGACTAAAGGCAATGTGGCAGTGATTTAAAGGCAATGCTTCAGTATCAATAATTAGAGAGAGAAAGAGAGAGAGAGCATTATTCAAGTTGAATGTGTTTAATGTTTATGTAAAGCTTTGGTAATACATTGTAATATATCATGCCAATAAAGCAATCTTGAATTGAATTAAGAGAGAGATGTATGCAGCTGTGGCGAGAGTGTTGTTAATTGCTTTGTATATGTTGTGTGGGGTGTTTTGTTTCATCAAATCTCTCTCCCTCTTTGGTTGGAGGGCAAAGGCTGAGTGGTTTTCCTGCTGTGCCCACAGCTCAGATGGGCTGTTGTTTGGCCCCCCAGGCCTCTCCTGAAGGGGCCAGTGGTGCTCTCCACCCCAAAGGCTCCAAATGAAAGAAGGGGAATAAAAGAGAAGGATGTTTATATTTGATATAGCCGGGAGTGCCTCAGGGGTCCACGAGGACGGCGAGGAACAGTTCTGAAACACTGTGAAACACAAAATGCTACATGCCACTATGCTACAGTAACTTCCAGACAAATACGCATTTGTTTCTAAATACTCAGGCAATACACCTCAACGTCGATACGCCTGTTGGAACGAGGAATGCCAAGAGAAACGCACACCGCAAGATTTCGTTCAATATGCTGCATATTTTTTCTAACAGTGAGTCACGCTTGAGCCCGGGTATGAGCTTTTTTTTCTTTTCTTTTTGGTCATTTCATTTAATTTCAAACTTTGTAATGCTCCAGAAATGAGACATCACACAGACTGCTATAAGAAAAATGTCACATAACTGGCCTGCTCTGAACAATCGGTCATCTAAGATTAAGGAATGTTATTGATCTTACAAAAGTATCTTTCTCAGTTGATGACAGTATGCATTCAATGCCAGCTCTGCATCACAAACTATATGGCCTTACTTTGGTAGGTCCTTTAACCATTTAAGATCACAAATATGTGATTACAATGTTCTTAACTGAATATTCTAATGCTGATGTAACAATCATTACTGGAATGGAGTTGATTTAGAATTTAGAAAAAATATTCAAAAAAACTTACTCTTTAAAGGGTTAAATTACTGTTTAATTTTCTTTTCTTCATGTTTTTCATTAAGTAACACTGCTCTGCATAATATTCTTGTGGTATGTACATGTCATGATTCATGGGTTTTTGTTTTCTTTTCTGCTGTGATTCTCGTCCTGTTTCCTGATTGAGAATCTATCGGATTTTTTCCACGTTCTGGTCCGAGGTTTTGCTTTCCCGTGCTCGCTATTCGTTTCACCTGTGTTTCTACCTGCAGTGTATTTAAGTTCCTTACTTCCGCTTCCCCGGTGCCTCTTTGTCCTTCATTTGTACATTGAGCCAGGTATAGCCAGGGTTAAGCGGCCTCATGATATTAACTTGTTATGTTCACGAGTGACTTGCTTTTAGCTTATTCAGGTATAGGATTGTGTTTCCTCCTGTTAGCGTTCTGCGCTATTTATTTCCATGCTGTTCTCTACGAGACAGTGTTTTCTTTTGGTGGTTTTGTTTTGTTTCACCTTTTATCGGACGTTGTAGAGTTAAATTCAGAAGGTGTTTTCTTTGCGTCTCCTGTTTGGGCTCTAGTATTGAGTTCGGGAGATTTAGATTTGGGTTTTACTCTTTATATTCAAGTTTGCCCTATTTTCCTGGGTCGATTTAATTTAGCTGTTTAGCTGTCAGGAATTAGTTCCTGATTTTCTTTTTTTCTATTCGTGTTATATCTCCCTCAACTCTGCGTTTGATTCTCCGCTACTAAATCCATCACAGTACACCTGCAGTGTTACATTATTCTAGTCATTTGTCTTGGTTATTTAAAAAACTTAATATTAAAACATGATTTATGAAAAAAATTATGAGTGAAAAAATAATACATTGTTTATTAAAGCAGTAATAATTAAAATATCAAGGAACAGGTGGGATTAAATTGGCCTAAGTGACTTTCTGAAAGAAAGAGAATCATTTCAGAGGATGACTCCAAAACAAGGCTCGGGTTGATGACATAACTACCTCACCCTGTGCCTTCATAGACTATTTATTCTATGCCATGGGTAACATGCAGTTCCCAGTAGAGCTCTTCAACATTCTGAATAATTAAATGGAATCTCAATTCAATTCAATACAATCCGCTGTCCCCGGACCAGTTCCTGGATCTTCAGTTCTTGACACTGAACCACACCTGAGATATTTTCCAAAATGGAGATTATACAAAAACAAAGCACAGCCTCACCCAATTTGTACCATCCAGAGCTGTATTCTCCAAAATTGAGATTATCCAAGAACAAAATACAGCCTCACTCAATCTGTACCATCCAGAGCTTTATTCTCCAAAATGGATATTATCCAAGAACAAAGTACAGCCTCACCCAATCTGTACCATCCAGAGCTATATTCTCCAAAATGGAAATTATCCAAAAACAAAGTACAGCCTCACCCAATCGGTACCATCCAGAGCTTTATTCTCCAAAATGGAGATTATCCAAGAACAAAGTACAGCCTCACCCAATCTGTACCATCCAGAGCTTTATTCTCCACAATGGAGATTATCCAAGAACAAAGAATAGAGTATGTTTGCAACTCAGAAATATGTAGAACTTTGAAAATGACATACGGTTTCCTGATTATTATTATTATTATTATTATTATTATTATTATTATTATTATTATTATTATTATTATTATAATTGGCTGCTTGCACTTTTACCATGTTATATTCTTCATCAGTGGAAAGAGTGATGTGCTTACATTTAATGCTTGCTTTTTTACATCAGTATTGATGATCAGCTAGTCCATCTTATCTCAGTAGGTTCTACTGTATGTGTGTGTGTGTGTGTGTGTGTGTGTGTGTGTATGTGTGTGTGTTTGTGTGTATGTCTGTGTGTGTCAGGGTTAGAAATTAACGGGGGCTTGGGGCAAAAATGCCCTCGGAAATGAATAATATGCCCTCGAAAATCAGTTAAGAGGGGTAAAAAATGCCCATAACATTTTCGAGGGCATTTTTATGGTTTATATATGTTTTTGCTGTCACAAAAATATCTGGAAACATTGATAATAATAGGTTACCAAATAGTAAAGAATAGAATAACGTTACTATAATGAAGAGTGAAAGATGTGGATTAGTAATCGCTATTGAACAAACGACGACGAGTCTCTCCATATGGTCCCACCACTGCGAACGTTAGCTGCTGTGGCATTGTGGTTGTGCTAATGACATTAGCAGCATGGGGCATTTTATATAGCCTATACAAGTTCGTAATACCAATTAAACCCAAAACCCAAGCAGAATTAAATATCTCGCCTGTGCCAAACGATTCTGAGGGAAGTAACGTTAGTAGCAAAGTTTCAACATCTGCCTCCCAGTGAACCTTTTTACGTTGAAAAGTCACTGAAATTCCATTCAGGTGAAAAACCGGCTAAAATTGGTTTCAAAGTTTTTGAACCATCACACACTTTTACACTTGCGTACGTGCCGAATCATATAGCTACAGTGGGGAGGGCATGGAAAGTATTCGGGCAGTGACACACTTTTTGTTGTTTTGGCTCTGTAATCCAGCACATTGGACTTGAAATGGAACAGTGACTATGAGGTTAAAGTGCAGCTTTAATTTGAGAATTTTTACATCCATATTAGGTGAACCATGTAGCAATTGTAACCCTTTTCACAGGCCCGCCTGTGAAAAAAAAGCCCTGTGAAAAAAATTTGTCTGGTGTGTGTGAGTGTGTGTGTTTGTCTCCGTATGTGTGTGTGCATGCATTTGTTTGTGTGTGTGTGCTTGTCTGTGTGTGTGTGTGTGTATATGTGTGTGTGCATGTTTGTCTTTGTGTGTGTGTGTGTGTGTGTGTCTGTGTAACAGAGGGTGGTGTGGTTGAAATTCTGATACATCTGTGCCAGATATGGCCTGTGATTGGCAGCCGGTAAATAACACATCAATAACACTTCAATTGTTCCCCTGCCCTCTCCCACTCTCTCTATCTCTCCTCTTCTGTTCTTCTGTTCTTACATTTCCATTCATCTGTTCACCTCTCCCTCTTTGCAGCAATTTCCTGCCCTCCAATGGAAACACCAGGCTCTTTACCTTCACCCCTCCTAGGCTCATAATTTAGTGTATTATTGTGGATAACAGCTCTGCAGTAATGTCGGCTATCACAATGACTTCAGGCAGGGCAGCTGTACTGAAACACTCATTGTTGGTTTTGGTTCAAAGGTGCAGTCATGGCTTAATCTTTTGATGAAAAAACATCATTCCCATATTTCCCATTAGAAAGAGGTGAGGCAGAGGGCGACCCCATTAACAATGACACGGTCAGTAATACGATGGCCCGTGTGCGACTTCTATTCCTCCTTTGACTTTTCTGCTTCCTCTGAGCTGATACCAGGTCAAAAAGTTCATCATCTGCCTTCTGCCATCACTCCCATTATGCTGAAAACCAGAGCTTTTTTGCCCAATCAGGATCTATTCATATCAAGTAAAAGCAGTTGAGTTCCAGCGAGAGATCAAGTGAGCTCTACAGTGGTGCAGCTACATAATGCTTTTTTATTTCCTGAGGCATAGCTGATGTTATGGAACTCCAATTTCAAATGCGTTTGATTTCAAAACCAATCAATCAGCCAGCCCAAAATAATGCTGCTACAATGTATGTGGGCCTCTCGTTCTCTGTCCATATATTACGAGGGATACGCATGGGAATTTACGTCTTCATGCAAAGGAGGGTCAAACACACTGCTGTTTTCAATGTAAATTACCTTTTATTTATTGGAAGAAGAGAAATAACAATTGCGAATTAAGAACTGTAGCAGGATCAGTGATCTGGAAAAAAAACACAGGAAATGGGGTAGAGTATTCCAGGACTAAAGAGATCATGTGTAAGTACAGTAGACTTTGTGTCCTCTGGGTGGAAAGTGTACTGTGTGGATCTGATCTGTTTCTCCATGTAACATGTCTGGCCTGGAGGGAGATATTGGTGCACTCCAGAATTCCAATTTGGTTTCATTGTCTATAACGAACACTTTTTATCCACTGTGGTCAGCCTGCTCCACACAGCCAGCTGCTATACACAGCTGTTTTTTGCCTTTTGCATCATTATTTGATTAGTATAACTCAGGCAGAAAATATTGAATAAGTATGTTTCAGTATTATCTTTTTGGAAAAAAGTGGGCAAGCACATTACTGCATCAATAAATGAATTAATAACTAAATAAATAAAATAGTTTGGTCAGCAGATGCACTTACAAAGCTATTACCCGTTTATAGAGCTGAATGTTTAATGTTTACTTTGAAGCTTTGAGGTAATAATGTCTGGCACCCTTGGACAAGGGTCAAGAGCAGTGCTCCACTTTGGATATGTGTAATGGGTTTCTTAATGGTTCGGAGATTCAAACTCAAAGGTGGGGGAATCAGAACAAGTCAGCTCACAACCGTGAGACTGGGAGAGAAAATAATACAGGGAGAAAGAAAAGACAGGAACGTAATTCCTAAACAGCCAAAAAACGAAAATCAACCCACAAAAACGGGTGAACTAGTAAACTAGTGAATACCAACTAAATCTCTCGAACTCAAATAATGAGCAAGAGCGGGAAACTTAGCAAACAAACTTAGCAAACAAATTTTTTTTATAGAAATGTAAAAGTCAATCTGTATACATTTAGACTAATCAGAGACTGTCTAACATTTGATGCAACCAAAATATATATGCACTCAATGATTTTCTCACACCTCAGTTACTGTGTTCCCTCATGGTCGCAGGCAAGTTTGTCAGTGACTAGACCTCTAGAGAGGTTATACAATCGTACAATAAAAATATTGGACAAAAGGCTGATAAGATCGCACCACCGTTGCATCCTGGGAAACCTGAACATGCTAAGTTTTGACAATTATATTGCATTTGCAAACACCAATCTTATCCGCAAGTGTTTACATGGCCAGGCTCCCAGGTTGTCTGTGACATGGTGCGACCATTACAGGCCTTTGGATTGTCCAATAGGAGTACCACTGCAGGGAATTGTAAAGTATTGTACCGGAAAACCTCTTTTGGCCAGACGTCCTTTTCTATAAAGAGAGCTAACACATGGAATGTGCTGCCTACTGAACTCAAAATAGGCCAAAATTGCCAAAACCCCAATCAATGTGTGGGGGGGGGGTATGTATGTATGTATGTATGTATGTATGCATGTATGTATGTATGTATGTATGTATGTATGTATATATATATATATATGTGTATGTGTCTGTGTGTGTATGTATACATAAATATACCGGTAAGTCATACTGCTGTTCCTGTAAGGTCAACAAAATGTACAACATAGTTTTTGTTATCTGTGAACATGTTTTATGTCTGTTATTTTTTAATTCCCTTCTAGGGTTGGGCATTGGAAATTAGCAGAAGCTCTAAATGCTGTGATGCATTGCATTGGATAATTGTTGTGCAATTCTCTATGTATACTGTATCTGTCCCTATTAAATAAACATTAAATAAAATAATAATAAATAATTTACTGTGAGTCTCATGCATCTTCGTTAAAAATAATGTACTGTCAGTACATCTCATGTCCTAGCAGTAAATCTAATGTACTCTACTGTAATTACTGTAACCCCTTTCACATTAATTACTTTAACTTTATATATGTGTGTGTGGGTGTGTGTGTGTGTGTGTGCATGCACATGCATATACACACACTTCAGTACTGACAAAATCAATGGTATGAGCTACGTATATAGCAGGAATTACAATGTGTTCTGTGTTATATGTATCAGGAACACAACTTGAATAAGAAAAATTAATACTTTATGTAATGTTATATTGTGTGTATGCATGCTTTATCTATGCTTTATACATGCAGTTGCACTTAGTGCCTATCTTATTCTACTATATTATTATATTTTTTGTTTTTAATTAACCTCTATTTAACTGGGTAGGTCAACTGAACTTAGCTCTCCATTGCTGTGATGACCTGGGGAAACAATGTGGACCAATCAGATGTAGGGGGTGATTAGGTGTAGCCAATCAGATTTACGGGCTGATTAGGTGTAGCCAATCAGATGTAGGGGTGATTAGGTTGCCAGATCTAGAGAGACATTTTTTAGTGGGTATGTGGCCAGGACATTGAGGTTAACCCCCCTACTTTCTCAAAAAGTGCCATGGGATCTTTACTTACCACACTGAGTGAGGACCTCAGTTTAACATCTAATACAAAGAGCAGCACCTGCAACTGCACAGTGTCCCCATCACTGTGCCGGGGCATTGGCTTTTCTGTTTGGGCCAGATAGAAGAGTGTCCCCTACTGGCATAGGGCTGGGATTAAATTAGGGAGAAAATTGCAGTCTTTATATAACACAGCACATGGTCTGGAACTCACAAACACCAAAATTGCTATGCATCAGCTTTTAGAAAACAAAGCTGCACAATTTTTCACAATTGTTCAAAGCTGCGCTTTTTTTGTTGTTGCAGAAAATGGTTTTCCATTTGAATGCAGCATCCTTTTTATGAAAAAAAATTAAGTTTTTTTCAGAATGCTCTTAAACTGATACACAGAGTTGGCACCATTCTTCCTGGATAGTGCAGGTTTTTCAACCAAAATGCAAGATCATGATTTTTTATGTTTTTTTATGAGTGAGTTTGTCCCCTCTTGGTGTGCTTTTTTTTCTGTTTTCAGCTTTTTCCATTCGGACACTTACTACTCAGCACCAAGACTAATTTATTTCAGATGGGGAAATTAAATCAACCAGGGCTGTTACGAGGCTTGTCAAAGTTTGCAAGAAAGAAATACTGCCCATGGTGATCTGCATGTTCTTATTTTTCTTTTATTTTTTGTTCATTGGAAAGAGGGCCCAGCTTTGAATAAAAAAAGAAGCAAAAAAATATCAAGCATCAAGCAGGTATAATTTCCTTCATTGTCTGTATTATACACTGCTGAGAGACCACAACATTTTTAAACACTCAAAATTGTGACAAACAGGCTTCTGAATTTACCTAAAATAAAAATTAATTAATTTTTTTCAAATCAAATCAAATTAAAAGTATTTGTACAGCACATTTTACAAAGATGTGTTACAATACCCTTTACAGTGGACCCTGGCCTAATAATAATAATAATAATAATAATAATAATAATAATAATAATAATTAATAAACATTTTTCTAATTAACTGGTCTGAATGAATATTCGGTGACATTTTATTAGAAGTACGTCTTATGAGTGCATCTTTCTTCCTGTATAGCAAGACTCGTTTTGAACCGTCCTGCGAAAGGTTGTATCGATTTTAAGTGTTCTAGCCGCTGTTTGCTGTTTGCGTGGTTTTAATTAGACCTCGTTGAACACTGATTTTAAGTGTTCTAGCCGCTGTTTGCCGTTTGCGTGGTTTTAATTAGACCTCATTGAACACTGATCAAAGTAATTGCATTGCTAGTTTGTGTTTGTTCTGCGATTGGCTGGATAAGAGCGTCTGCTAAATGTCTATAATGTACTGTAATGTAATGTAAATGGTGCATTGGTAATCCTTTTGCATGTTCTAAGCATACAGTAATAAGCTTGCAGTAAGCATATAGTAATGAAGCATTATAGTAATCTTATAACAG
Organism: Ilyophis sp. 1 JC-2022; assembly: GCA_022702515.1. Classification (NCBI taxonomy): domain Eukaryota; kingdom Metazoa; phylum Chordata; class Actinopteri; order Anguilliformes; family Synaphobranchidae; genus Ilyophis; species Ilyophis sp. 1 JC-2022. The sequence continues at coordinate 38,609,394 of CM040401.1, read as the reverse complement.
CTTATAACAAGATTATGAAGCATGCACTGATGAGAATGCTGCCAGAAATAACACATTATATCTGACATACTGTATTACAATGTACTGTCTTAATTATATATTGTTTTAAGGTATTATAAACCTGTATATGGCTAATATAAACCGATTCACATTTCTGTAAATCCACGCAATGTACTTTTGTTTTTTGTTGCTCCTGCATTGAATGTACCCTGCGCTGTGGCCTTGTACCTTAACCTGGCACCTTCTCAGCTGTGGTCCCTTCTCTATTAGCCTCTCTGCTTCCTACCTGTCTGAATACAAGAGGAGGGTGGACTATCCTACTCTCCTTTAAAAAAAAGAAACAAGAAAATAATAATAACTGACTTTTTGTAATATTGCTTACAGGTGCATGATCAGCCCAGGCTCTCTCAGTCTGGAGCCACATGTCACATGTATGTAAGCTGTCACTACGGCAACACAGAGAATGTTAAATTTAATAACAGCAGGGGATGAGAACATCACAGCGATAGCCCGCTGCTTATTTCTCAGGCCCTCGGATGCACTTAATGCTTCAGACACACATTGTGATTCCTTAGACTTGTAACAGAGCTCACTGCAATTGTGCCTAACACACCGTACAAGACAGCAGCTGTCTTGTCTGTCAATGTCAGGACCTGACACTCCACACAGAAAGGTTTTTTACAGTAACAAAGGGGAATTGCGGTACATACTAATTAGGATACTGTTACCATTTGTACTGTGTGCACAATATAATCCATATATTATTTCAAGCCTGCTCAAGGTGCATCTGTAGGCCACCCATCAACTTGTTGAGCACTATTTTTTATAGCGATGGCTGGTATTCCGCAGATGTATCAAGATGGCACTTGAGCTCTCACCAAAGGTCAGCAAGCTCACCACAGCGTCTCATTAGCTATTTATACTCGGCAATATAATTTATATTGCCCTGGAAGACACCCTTTTACTAGGTGATGAATGAAAATATTAATTTCTAAAAATAGCTGAATTTTTGCCTCCACAAAAAGAACACTAATCCATATTATAGGGTTTGAATTATGGGGAGTGCATCTGGCAACTAGGAAGCCAAATCTCAAGTTTAAATACATAGAAATCCAATGCATTAAAAATCAAGTGTAAACAGATGATCACATACAGTACATCAGAAATTATATTTGTCAACTGTATGAATCAGATATAAAGAAATTCTATTTGTCAACAGTATGACAACTACAGCTACGGCTTCTGAGTAGCAACTGAAATAAAATTATGAACAATTTAAGAATAAGCATTATGAACAAAGATTTATTGTAAACTGGTTATAATTGCTGTATACCTCTGGAAATGGTGAAATGGCAGTTAATAATTAATGAAATAATTAGCATGCAATTATTAATGCATTTTAAGTATTTACTTTGGCCCTCCAGAGGCAATTTCCACCTAGTTTCTACTAGTTTTATTTAAATGTCAATATCTCAAAACAATATTCCCTGCACATCCATGGTTTAAAGTTCGAAATGAAGAAGAAGCTGTATCATTCAGAAATTTGCAACAAAATACATTTATTTCAGAATAGTCACATACAGTATATACATAATAATCATAATATAAGTAGCCTAATGTATTTACATACGTTTTTTTTTTAAACGTACAAAAGTGCATGTGTTTTTACACAACAACAGAAATGTAGTTCAGCCCTAAGTGCGACGGGTGGTCGCTGTGGAAATGTCGACTGTACGGGACTTGTTAAATGTAACAAGATAAACTCTTCAGGGTTAATGAGAAAACAGCTGTAGCTGAATATACTGGTAAAGTATTTGGTTTCCTAAATATATTTATACAAGAAATTTTGGAGGAAAAAATTAAGATATCTAAAATTAACAACTGGAACTACACAGCGAACTCATAAGATTTTACCCTGACTGCGTTGCATGCACAATAAGCTGGCCAGTCTAATAGCGTTGTAGATGATGATATGTCACGGTTTTGTTGAACATTGCAGTTCGTCAGATGGACAACACACAAGTAAAGTTAGCTTGTATATTAGCATTTAAAAATAAAAGTCACAGATGGAAATACATGTATGCTTCTGTTATTTCAGACACTATATATCTTTAAAGCATTTTCATTGCTGTAACAGTTAAGTGACGGATGTGTAACTCCGTCACAGTATGCTTGATATTAGAACTTTGTGTTAAACGAGTACTACTGCAGCCAGTTTACCAAGATGTCACACAATGTTAGGTGTGTGTCATAATAACGATTTTAATTAATTTTAATGAATTATTCTGTAGTAGTGATATGACACTGTTATGACAAAAACAACAATCAACACTTTACTTAAACTATAGAAAGAACTGTCATAACGATGTTATGAATCTATCATAATGAGCTCTGACCATAGCTACTAGTGTACCTGTCATAAGAGTCAATAAATGCAGAATGCATGTAACTTCAAATAGATTCACCAAGTATGTTGGTTCATGTGTGCATCATAATGAATTAAATGCTCCTGTAGTACACAGGTATGACACTGCTATGACACATAAAACAATGACCACTTTACATTAACTATAGAAAAAACGGTTATGAAAGTATACTTGTGCACCTGTCATAAGAGTAAAGAAATGCAGCATGACAGGAACTTTTTCAGACAGCTCTTCATGGAACATATAACTTAAAGTACACTCAATGGGTAGCTGTGTTGGACTGGCAGGTGTGTTCTTATGTTTGACATACAGTAGCTTCTAATGCTCCTGTAGTACAGTGGTATTACACTGCTATGACAAATGAAACAATGAACACTTTACTTTAACTATAGAAAAAACTGTCGTAACAGTGTTATGAATCTGACATAATCAGAGACTGACCGTAGCATGTTGTGTACCTGTCATAAGAGTTACTTACGACTGGATCGAGTGGCCGCAATGACAGACTGAACCGTATGAGGGAGGAATAATTGGAATGTAAGTAGGGGCAATGGCCATTAATTTGGGAGAAAATAAAAAAAATATCTTAAATGTTGACCTATCGGCTATCATAGCAGTTTATGTGAGTATATGATAGCATGCATAAGTGATATAAAAGTATGTTGTCATAAGCAGTTGATGACAGCTGTTATGTCAAGTTTATGACACTGTTATGACAAGAGCCCGGTCATGTCAACTGTCATAATGCTTTGGCCTGAACTAGAACTTTTGGTTTAATCTGGTGAATAACAAAGACTGCCATGAGAATTGTTATAACAGTTGGGCCTCAATTAACACAGATAGATAAATTTGGCAAGCAGCATAAGCTGTCATGTTATGGCTCCTACAGCTTCATGGGTCATGACACTGTTATACAGTTTGCCATAAACAGCTGTCATAACATTTACCGATAAAAGTGATCACAGTGTTAGTGACATAAACTGACATCAGCTGTTATGTCATGTTATGACAGCTGCAATGTCATGTGTATGACAGTGTTATGTCAGCCCTATGTCGCAGGGTTCAAGGAAAGTGTTACCATTTTTTTTACATTAATGCAACAATGCGGTTAACCAGGCAATATTTTGCGTTAGAACTGTATTGTCTGTGCCTGAGAAATGGGACATTTGTTTTTGTTCCTGTCCTGCATAAACATTAACCTTTTGTTGGTAGCGAGCAGACCACCGTTAGGCTACCAGAGCATGTGGGGTGACTTTCACCTCTTTTTAAGTAGACTACAAGTGAAATAGTGAACAGCCAATACTGTTAAATGTCTTAGCATTAGCAAAAAAAACTATGTTCTTTAATGTGAAAATGACATTCTTGTATGAGAAAAAGTATACTGTGCACACTGTTTTAGTCAAAAATAAAATTATACTTAGGTACCTGGCAGGGAGCAAACCACAGACCTCACGCATGGCAAAGCAAGATCTTGACAGCTAGGCCAAAGCAATTTAATGGAAACCTGCAGACCAAATAAGACGTTTGTCTTGCGGTACCAGAAATTGTGTACTGAAAATAAACGATAGGATCTGGTGAGAATCGAACAGCCAACCTATTACATGGTAGTCCAACACTGTAACCACAAAGCTACAGACACTTTCACAGTGCATGTAATAGGCAGACAGCCTCTGAAGCATGTAAATGCGACAAAGCAATTTTAAACAGAGATGCTGATAGGTGGATTAAAGGCGGTTGTCCAATGGGGAGAATTATTTTTTGAGGTTATGTAGGCAAAGGCAGGAAAAATGGGAAGAATTGGAAGAAGAAGAAGAAGAAGAAGAAGAAGAAGAAGAAGAAAAAAAAACAGGCAAAATAACCCAAGTTTGGGGCTTTATTGTGTGGATGTGTGTAGTTGTATGTGAATGTTGTGTGAATGGTTACATGGTCAGAACATACAGAAGTTAATGTTTTTTAGGGCTGAGAGTCATTGCTGTGGTCATTGTAGTTACTTCTGTAGGATACCATAAAAAGTGTCAAACTCTCGATGCTGTATAGGTATGGGGCATGCCTCGCCAAGCCGTAACTTAGCAGATGGCATACCTGCCATCCCAATGAAATGTTATATAAAGGTTCAATATAGAGAATAATCTTGTATAGGATCATTCAGCGAAAGTTCAACCATCAAGTTGACATACTGTACGCCAGCAGAATTATATCATCCTGAAATAGAAGTGAAGAGTATTTTCATGATTATTCTCATATCCCCAATGGGAAGTGTCACTATTGTAATCATGCAACAGGAGCCCTGGTGTCACTCCAGGAGGCGGCTGATGGATGGATAAATTGCCTAAATTGCATACACGAAGGGGCAGGAGATTTGATTAAGCTAGTCCTCCATTAAACTTCAGATTAAATGGCCTCATCTCCAACCACAGCGACCCCCTCCCCAAATCAATCCGTTTATTCAGAGACTTTTCTTTCCCTCATCCCACAAAGAAACCGTGGAGCCACAATTAGCCAGACCCTTGGGTTATGAACATATAAGAGTTAAGATATGGCTTTCAAACAACCTCAAGGTGCGCCTTTATTAATTAATAAACCACAGCGAAAGAGGCAATATGTAATTCCATTGTGACATCACACCCTCTCAATTTACAATTTTGGAGTTATAAAAAAAATTATCTGACATAACAGTAAGAGAGCCCATTTTAATGAGATTTTGTTCAAAAGGCATTTTACCCAGAATGAATCACCACCCGACAGAGAACGAGCAATGCCTCCAAAAAAAGATCTGAGAATAGGAAGAAAGAAATTAAGATAATAACGGGAATTTACATAACCGCAATATGGCAATCGCCATGGTGACAGATTAATCCTGACTAATGCATTTTGTGTGTTCAATGATCTGTGATTGCAGCGCTTTGAAATAGCAATGGTGAAATAAAATGTAATTCAAGCAAGTCTTTAATAGTCTGGTATTAAAAGTAAGTCCAATGTCACATAATCACAAATGCTGTGGTAAGGCAGTCCTAGAAACTGCTTGACTTGCTATCTGCATTACAATACGCATGCATAATGTTTAGAGGGTTCCGTCTTGCACATGTTTAAGATTATTATGTTATATAAGTGGCTTGCAGTTCAGTCATGCTAGTTATGACCAGTTGCTTTTAATAAAACATGCAACTTTATTGAACAATATAATATAGCAATGTTATTTAAAAGCATATACATGCATAACCTTGGTATTTATTTTGCCACTTGCAAGCTCGGTATAGCCAATCTGTTGTGAAAATTACTCACGTTCCTGGCATGAATAACATACACATGCAAACAAAAACAAGACAAAAAGACCAAGAAACAGCAGCAACAACAAAAGATGCCATTAAGATAATTCTGCTGCAGAATACAGTCGATATTCTACAAAACAATAGATCCCCAAAGACTGTGAGTAGAAATAGGCACTGAGTTTTGTCCCAAAAGATAGCAGAATTATTGTAAGCTCCCTTGGCATTTTTGAAAAACCTGTAATAATAACAAATAATATAGCCAACAATAGACTTGTTGAAAAGATAACCAACATGGATTTACGCTAAATGCAGACATACTGTTGATTTGCAATACTTTTTTTGTGTGTGTGTGTTTGTTTTTTCTCCAAATGTGTTTTTTGGGAGGATTGGCTAATTAATTAATTACCTGATTGATTGATTGAATGATTGATTGTTCAAATGTGTTAATGAATTACATGAATTAACTGATTTCATTGAGTGACAGTAATGGGTTTCAGGGTGGAGCCAGATAAAAGTGGTTTACTTGGCAGTCAAAAGCTTTCATTTTCACTGGTCAAAAATATACTACCACATTCAACAAAAAGTTGATCCAACTTGGATCAAACACATGCCAGGTGGTTCTGTTTGCACATCTCCTTCTCTAGTGGTGTGCCTAGATTGGCGTGCCTAGGGTCCGGCCTCAAATGCAAACTTTTCAGGAATAAGCACTCTCATTCTTTCCATCTTATTGTCCAACAAATAAAGAGATACACAGACATTGTGTGAGGATAAATGCAGCTAGAAGCCGTAGTGTTTATTAACAGACTGTTAGCGTGAACCATGAAAAAGGCCAGGACTGTCCTTGAGAGTTTGTTTGTATGTGTGCATGCCTGCCTGTTTGTATGTGAGTGTTAACATCCTACGTAGAAAATTGTTAAAGGACTTGAGCACAGGTGACTTATGTGGGTAAATCACAAATTTATTTACGGATGTAAATAATTATTAACAGTTAAACACACACAGTTAATCAGTTAAACACATCTCTCTCTCTCTCTCTCGCTCTCTCTCTCTCTCTATATATATATATATATATATATATAATATATATATATATATATATATATATATATATGCACATATGCTTGCTAGCTGTTTTCAAAATAAATGAAATCCCATGTTGCTTCCCCCCCACTGGTCATGAAATCATTCAAGCTTTATACTTTATAAATGTATGCATGTTTAATGGCCAGGAGTGAAAGCATGTTGACTATATTCATCAAGTCAGAATTTTTAAAGCCTCCTTTTCTAAAAATAATGCTTTGCATTATTTGATGGCATGATAAGTTATCTGAAAGTAATATAAAGTGGGATAAGTACATTGTTTATGAGCTCGTGTCCCAATTCCACCATTACTTCACACATGGTAGAGCCTAGAGGTAAAGATCACTAGTTCTGTTCCAGAGGGCTGTTCTCCCCTAAAAAAAATGAATTTTTTGGCCTATGATTCACAGTCTGGCTTTGATTAGCCATGCTCCAGCATGCCAGGTCCGTAACTAAAATTCCCCCTTAATTACAAAATTGGAGAATGCAGTGTGGGAAAGTATGTGTTAAACAGTATGCCAGAAGTCAATAACTCCACTTTCAGCTTATTAAAGAGTTCTATGGGGTGCTAAGAGGTCTCTTCTGGAAGGAAGGGGGCAGGTTTTTATTTTTTTAAATCGGGAGTTTTATGTTTATTTCTCCCTCTTGGGGATTTAGGGAAGACACAAATGTGATTCATTAATTCATTTTAATTAGTCATTTTGGTTATTTCGCATCTGTATGGGCAGTGGCTTTGTCCATTAAGTGCTCCCCTACAGGCACACCCAACCCAAATACTGGGACCCCCCCCCCAAAAAAGAAATCTGATCATTATTATTTAAAAAACTGTGATCGCAATTTCCCCCACACCCCCAGCCCAATGTTCAAAGTAAGGCAAAATTGCCCCCAAAATTGTGTTACATTCTCAAAAAGGATGTGTTAATACCCAACACAGCTCCAAGTCTAGTTAAGAACAACGTATTTTGTGTTACTTTCAACACATTTTGTGTCAAAATGACTACTTTTGTGTTACAAATAGACACTGTATGTGTTACAGAAGGAGATTTTTTAAAAGGACACATGGAGGCATGTTAAAAATGACACATTATGTGTTGCTTTTTAACACATCTGTATTGAGAGTGTAGAAGTAATTACACCACTGGTACCATACGACCTCTGTATCAGTGCTGCATGAATACAATAATAATACAGCGCTTCTGTGCTTCTGTCCCCCACAGGACTGAGTCTGCTCTCCTCCCAAGGGACTGAACCTCTGATTGAGTCCTGATGGATCCTAATGCAACAAGTGGGAAATCCAGGTAACTTGGCACCAATGCCTTGGTAATAGAGCCAGGAAGGGAAAGAAGCCGCTAGAAGCAAAAGATAGCAAAACGATACCAAAAAGGCATAATGCAGACTCATGTGTACCATTGCCATGGTCAAAGACATGGTCACTGACATTAGCTAAGCTGTTTCGCTAACCTTTATTCGGTGATGTCCTGTTACTCATCAAATAACATTAAGGGCCTGATTTACTAAGACTGTTAGGGCTGGATTCAGAGATGGCTAACTTAAGTCATGCGCTTAAGTGCCTCTCCTGCACGGATTTAACGAGATGAGATACGCCGTATTCTAACCTGCGCTACGCGGGAACGTTTCTCAAAATGTGGGGGCACAGGGCATGATGTTCTAATGATCTGTTTCTTGTACCTGCCCCCTGGCTTGCCAGCTTTCTACAACAATGTGTGTGGGGGTATACATTTTCAACGTGTCAGTGACATTCCCTTTAATAACCTACCTTTGTGCATCGTAGTTGCTCTTGCGTGATGGGGAAGGCAGTGAATGTATTAATCCGTCGCATTGATAAAATGATCATAGCTCCTATTGACTTGGATATACCCATCACACAATCAAAATAAATAATCCCTGGACAATGGTTGCACGCAATATTATGAAGTAAACAAATAAATCGTTGGATTTACTGAAAAAAAAAAAGATTTAAAAATCAAATATTTTTTTAACGATTTACATAATAAAGTCATGTAGCCTACGGTGGTTGAACACAATAGCCTATATGCGATGTCTTCAACTTAATCATTTTGGAGAAGCTGGGGTTACACAAATCAACTCTCTCTCAAAGTGAATATGAACCAGGCACTGTCCATCAGTTGATCCATCTAATATTGATCTGGTATGATATACCAGACGGTTTTTATGACAGCTGTTTGATAATTGTAAGTAGGCTAGGCAAAAGAAAATAAGACCAATATTATTTTCAAAGAACATGCACTCATTCTAATATCCATTTTTGTGAAAGATGCTGTATTTTTCATAATCATCTATTGGCGGCGCTAGACATAAACAACCTTTTTTTCAGAACAAAGTTGCACGGGAAAAAAAATATTAAGTTTAAACTCTGAATACGCAAATCTTGCAGACACGCCTCCTTTTCATCAAATCTCCACCCCGCATGTGTAATGCCACATATGTACTGGAGAGGCGCTTAAAACAGCGGATAAGTAAAATTTCGGAATCACAAATAGCTTAAGCTACGAGTCCCATTTGCGCGTGCTTATCTCAACTCTGAATCTGGCCCTTAGCGAGTGCAAAACCTTTTAGCACATGCAAAACTAATAACACAACCAATGACTGGTCATGTTATTGGTTTTGCATGTGCTAAAAGGCCTTAGTAAATCGGGCCCTAAGTATTTATCTAACAAGTATAACATTAGATGCTCACTCTGATGAGCCTACTTGCTTTAAAGCTATTGAAACTGTTTGCTACACTCTGAGATAAAGGTACAGCGGAGGTACATTTTTGTTCTTTAGGAACAAATTTTCCAAATGTACCTTAAAGGTATAATAATGTTCTATGTGGGTACTAATACGTACCTCTTACAAGCAAAAAAGATACAAATTATGTATTGCTGGCTAGAGGTACAATTTTATGTACCTCTAGTGACAAATGTTTGTACTTTTTGTACCTTTTTTTTCTGAGAGTGTACATATAACTAAGTTAGCTTGCTAAATAC